>JARHVA010004756.1:95000-512500 GCA_037957365.1 Torreya grandis
TTTTGGCCACCAAGTTTCTTTAGATGAGCATCGTGCATGGTGATAGATGCCTAAATCCCCATGCTGTCTGGTGCAATAGTGTTCTTAGAGACGGTTCTGGCTCTGATCAATGCATCCTTCAATGTTGTGATGGCTTTAGCATGGCCAGCTAACCTGGATTTTAGATTCTCTAAAGTTAATTGAGCATCTAGAATGCTGTCCACCAAAGACATTGAGAAGGATTTTTCTTCAAAATCTCTCCGAATCATTTCCTTGAAACTCTGAATCATCTCTTTTTCCGGAAGGAACTAATTGTCCTTAGAGGTTAAGTTGCATGGAAGCTATTCTAATTTATTTAGCAGGCTCAGGTCACTCTTCTCACTAGCTTCCTTGAAAGCTTTATGATAATCAATTAAGTCTTTGAGTACATAGATTCTGAAGACCAGTGACTCCTTGATCTCAACATAGGAGTCCTTGTTGGAGATGACACTGATAGATATCAAGGTGCTCTTCTTGAGATTTTTCATTTCTTTCCATCTACCGAGATCTTTCTCCAAGCTATCAATCTCTTGAGAAATGAGGGAGATGAAGTCATCTACCTATATTTTTATCTTCTTCATTTTTCCTGTATTTTCTGCTACTTCTATAAGCAGAGAAACTCCCTGAGTATGCATCTTTTCGATATAGTCCTCCAGGACTTTCCCTTTCAAATAAGTCTTTTCTGCTTTTTGAATGACTCAGTCATCCATAGAAAAGGCCTCTGAAGTTACTGCTTCAGAAGGAAGAATGAACCTTTTTATTACTGTCATTAGCTGCTCTACTTTGGCCTTGTAATAATCCTTCATTTCCTTCTCTCAATTGAATTTTTGGACCATGATGTCCATAGCCGACTGAAGATCATTTTTCACACCTCCGTGAGTAACTTTGCCAAGTTCAACATGAGAGATGGAATAGCTGCTCATTTCGAAACCCTCAAGGGTTGCGTCCTGTGGAGGCTTGGCAATTTCCAAAAAAAATTGTCCCTTTTCTTTGACTAATTTAGAGAGGATTCTTGGCCTCTTCAGAGCCTTTGCTTTCACTGGCACTATCTTGCCAAAGTCAAACTCATCTGGGGAGATGGCCATCTTCTTTCTTTTTCGCATAAAAGCAGGCATCCAAGGTGGGAGAGAAGTACCTATTGTGGCAATGGTTGTCTCTGCTAGTGCTATTGTAGTAGCTTCCACACTGCTAGTGGTGATAGTAGTTGCAGTTGGAGTAACTGGCAAAATTGCACCAACTACTGATTTTGGCTCAGGTGTAGGGCTTGCTGGCAAGTTAAAGGAAGGAGATGATAGACTTGGAATGGATCCAGAAGAGCGAGAGAAACTTCTAGAAGGACCCTGAGGATCACCAAATATAACTCTAGAAGGAGAAGTGGCTCTGAAGGAGGGAACACTGATAGGAGAAATGGGAGAAGAGGGAACCACAAGAGACTAAGGAGGAGATGGAGATACGCTCTTGCTCGGTTGCGCTTGTTCCTGTGAGAGTGGAGACCCAACACTTGGTTTCCCTAACGGTTGATCATCTTTTTCCATGGGTTGAGTTGCATGTGCCTGAGGGCTCTATTCTTTGGTTCATTTTGTTGCTACTTCTGGCCCTTGTGCAGTCTTTGATTTCTTGGATACAAAGATGATCCTAGGCTTGTGAGGCCTAGAAGGAGAAGGGACATCACCTTTGTTTTTGGTTCTATTCTCTGCTTTCCTCTTTAATTCTGCCTAGTATTCAGCCTCTAAACTTGTAACAAATTCCTTCAGTGTGATTTCTTTGGCTGCTAACCAATCATTAGTGTTAGCCAATATTGGTTCGAATCTTTTTCTCAGAGAAGTCAGCTCCTTCTGAGACCACTAAACTGGAGGGAAAGGGGAACCAACAACCTTCTCTACCAGATACCTGTTATTTATGATGTTCCCATCATTAATTAAACTAGAAGGGATCTCTACAAGCCTAAGATATTCAATCTACTCTAGTGTCAGCCTACAATAGTCTATTTTCCTAATTTCCTCAACCGTCCTCAAGTCTACCCAAATATCTTCAATCATTGGTTCATGGGATTGAGTTTTCCTTCTGATCTTCTCCTTGACTCCCCTGTAGTCAAATTTTTCTCATCCTTTAAATGGCTTGATAGTAACTATCTGCATTTTGGTTTCTATGACCTTGGCTTTGGTTGATGTTGCAATAGAATACCTACCAATCTTGATTAAAAACTTGAAACCTGGTCTCTTCAGTTTTATCTGTCTAGTATGCACGACAACCAGTTGTCGACAAAGTTCCATTAAAACTAATTTATCTGAAGGGAACTTGAGAAGCATGTAGGGGTAGCCTTGGTAAAAGCCGACTCGAAGATAATAGAATGTGGGGAACTGGAGGAACATGTAGCCATAATCATTTATCACTGCCAAGGCCTCATCTGATATTCTCTTCTGCTCGAGTTAAGGATCAAAGAGACACAAAAACATGACAAAGAAGGTGTCATTTATTCTTTTGAAATGATGTGTTGACCCTTAGAGCGTCAGTTGAGGATAATACGAGTAGACTGGGGTGGTCTTTCTATCTCCTGCTATAGTTAATCCTGGGAAAGATTGCATTGTGACAGCTATATAAACTAGGTATGAAGTCATATAGAATTTGAAGAAAGTATGTACTTTAATTAATTGCTCGTGGATGGCATTTCTAATTTGCTCTCCCCAAAAGATGGTTTGTTTGCCCTAGAAGATGATCTTGATGAATGGATACATCCATTCATGGAACTGTGAAGAAGACAGGAGACCCCGTACTCTGCTGAGAAGGGTGATCAAGTCACCAACTTCCTCGACAAAATCACTCCTCAGAAAGTTCTTTGGCCATTTGGAGAGATTGGTCCTTGTAGTTTATAACTTTCTTTACCCTCTTAGGGTCTTTATCATACTCCTATGCATTCTTGAAGTTGATTTGGGTTACTTCGGTGGTTGGAGGGCACATAAAAACTTTGTCAATGAATTCAGGGTCTAATCGAATCATCGTGTTACCAGTGGCATCTAAGACCGTTTTAGTCTCTTTGTTGTAGAAGTGTGCACATTAAAGGATGAACTCAGCATGATGCACTACTACCGAAAAGGTAGCCACCAGGTGGATGTTGCTCTCAATGATCCTCTTTATCCCAGTGTTAGGATTTATCACCTTTGTTCACACCAAGAACTCAGCTATATCCATGTGGCCGATCTCGGTGTCTCGAATGTCATCGATATTTGAGGAGACTGATGTGAGCGAGAAGACACCCTGGTACTTATACTTCATGGTTTTCACGTTCTTGGGACATGCTTCCATTATGGAGGATGATCTTGACTAGATAGGAGCAGAAGTGTAAGAGTTCACTGAAGGTGTTGTAGTCATGATCATAGATCAGAAGAGAGAGGATGAGAGGAGAAAAAGCATAAATTAAGTGATATTGGTTACTGGAGGTCACTTAAATAGGCCAGGTTAGGAGAAGGAGCAAAAAATGAGGAAGAAAAGGAAGGAAAGGGACAACTTGGAAAAATTCCTCTGGGGTTAGAAAAATCTAGAGGAAAAATACAGGGGCAGCGAAAATTGCTGCCCTTACAAAAGCTTAAAAAATACAGGGGCAGTGAAAATTACCATCCTTACACACAGGGTTGAAAAATGCATGGGTGGTGATTTTCATCACCCTTGCATGTAAGGTGGAGGAAATGTGCAGGGGTGGCAGAATTCATCACCCTTGCATGTAGGGTGGAAGAAGAAATGCGGGCAGCAAAAAATGCCACCCGCATGAGTTTCTGATAGAAACCCACAGGCAAAGGGGGAGGGAAAAAGAAATAATGTCTGTGACAAGGAGAGGAGGGATGCCGGCAGAAAGAGAGAGAGAGAGAGAAAAATAAAGCAAAAACAATAGCAAACAACCTAACACTAAGTAGAAACTAGAAAAGAAAAAAAAATAAAAGCCAAAAATGAGACCTATAAAACAATTCATCAAAATCTCCAAACTTTATAAAAAATTGCATAATCTTCAAATTTTGGTAGAAACCACGTGTGCCACAAGGTTAAATCCACCAAAATGCACTTTAAATTGTCAATTGGGTTACTCAGGTGTAAGGGGTAGGAGGAGAGGAGGAAGCAATGAGGAGAAGATAGGCTCAAATCAGTTTAAATGGGGTGAAATTTGACCCCAACCACTCACTACACGCGATAATAAATGCCACGCATGAAAATCGAGACGTGCAAGAGTGGCAAAATTTGTTGCCCTTGCGTGTTTCAGTTCATCCGAGTGCAGGGGTGGCAAAATTTGCTACCCTTGTAGGTCAAGGTGCAGGGGCGACAAAATTTGCCGCCCTTGCACACGAATAACAACAAAAAAATGCAGGGGCGGCAAAATTTGCCGCCTTTACACAAAAATAGAAGGAAATGCAAAGACTAACTCTAGAAGGAGAGTCTGGGTGAGGGAAAACTTGGCTGGAATGAGATTTTAACCACTTTCACATTCTGAGGCCAAGATGAGAATGAATTCAAAATCCATCTCAAAAAGCAAACTTACAAAAATGAAAGACAAAACAGATAAGTTTCGTAGGGAGTTGTTCCCAAAAATGAGCTAATCTAATTTTGGAAACAACAGCTGGCTCCTATTGGGGAACTTTCGCTAATCAAATTGATTAGTGGAAGTAGAAACCAGTCTCTAAGTGCCTTCATCCAATCCATTGGGCTACGGAGTCAAGCTAAAAATGAAGGAAAGAAATAGACAAAACATAAAAACTATACATATATACAAACGAACTCATCTGAGCTTCAAGGATTGAACAGCTTGAGATGCTATCTACTTTGAGGTAGTGCAAATGGCATTCCATCTTGGTATTGCAGCAAAAAGCTAGCCTCACCACAGAGCTGTCGAATGGTAAACGGGCCTCTCCATAGGGAGTCAAATTTGCCATGCATGCCTTTTGATTCTCACCTCTTATCCCATAACAAGACTTAATCTCCAACTTGGAATTCACGCACTCCAGCTCTCTTATCAAAAAGTGCCTTCACCTAATTTTGATGTTTCGTAATTTGGTCTACTACCATAACTCGTTGTTCATTCAGCTCGGTCAGACACATGATTCATTTGTCAACTGAGCTTTTGAAGGTTGTCTTCGATTGCTTTGGTTAATCTGAGTGCTAGTAGTTCAAGGGTGATGGGAATTTCTGCATTCAATCCATACAGAAGTTGGAAAGGTGACATACATATAGCCCTTTTAGGTATTATTTTGTCAGCCCATAAAGCATCATACAAGGCTTTGTGCCATGTTCTCTGATTATCGTCCACCAACTTCCTGATAATCATGACTAGGTTCTTGTTACTCGATTTTGCTTGGCCATTTTCTTGAGAAAAATAGTCTGAAGTGTGGGATAAGGTAATCCCATAATGGAAATAAAATTGAAAAATTTCATGTGACAAAAAATAGGCTGCATTATCTGTTACGATCTTTAGTGGAACCCCAAACTAAGAGATGATATTTTCTTTAAGAAAGTTGCATACCACTTCAGACGTAGCATGTTTGGTCGAGATGGCCTCCACCCACTTAGTAAAATAATCTGTTGCCATAAGGACATAATCATGTCTGGCACTTGAAGACGGGTTGACCACTCCAATGAAGTCAATACCCCACTACTAAAATGGTTCCTCGATCACAACTGGCTTGAGGGGTAGAGCAGGCAGCTTAGGCTTTTCAACGAATTACTGACATAATTTACACCTACACACCCATTTGTAGGCATCTTGGAATAGCGTGGGCCAATAGTACCTTGCTCGTAAAATTTTGTGCACTGTCACTGGTGCAAAAAAATGTCCTCCACAGGCCAAATTATGGAATGATTCTAAGAGTCTTTCTTGTTGAGCTTTGTCAACACAATGAAAAAATGCGTCATTTAGGTTTCTCTTGTAAAGACCATTATCCCACAGAACATAACCAACTACTTTCAATTTAATATTCTGTTTATCTTTAAAAGAAATATGAGCGAGACACTCACCATATGTCAAAAAATGAGCAATGTCAGAATACCACTCATCAGTAGTGGAGATAAAGAGAACCGTATGCATGCCTTCGATCTCTACTTTTTCACTTTCTACTTCGTTTAGAATGTTGTTAGTGATCAATTGGCAGAGACCCCTTCCTCATACGAGCTTGGTTGGTTTGATGTCCAGATCAAACTCCTGAGTCTTGGCAATCCAATTACCTCTCTTTGTACCAAACTCTTGCTGAGTCAAAATGGATTTCACTGTTGTATCTGGTATGAGAACTTCAGTGTGAGAATTCAGGATATAAAACCTGAAATGCTTGACAGCTTTGACCATGGCATATGCATGCTTCTCTATAAGGGAATATTTTAGCTCGTGATCTTTGAGTGGGCAACTCATGAATGAGATAGGAGATTCTACACCTTCTGGATTTTGCTAGACCAGAATAGCCAATAGTGTATGCTCAGAAGCATAACTATATATTTTGAAACCTTTAGTATAATTTGGACAGACCAAGACTGGTGCATGGGCGATTGCTTCCTTAATCTCTTTAAATGCTGACTTACCCTCAGTAGTCCACCTAAATGTAGCATTGCCCTTCATCATGTTGACAATATGATGGGTTTTCTCAGCAAACTCAGGAATAAACCTTCTGAGAAAATTCACCTTTCCAAAGAAAGAGTGAACTGCAGTCTTGCTGGTAGGCAGAGTAAGCTCCTAGATGGACTTGACTCTTTCTGAATCAATTCTAATACCTTCTCGAGACATGATGTGTCTAAAAATTTTCCCTTCAGTTACTCTGAAGATGGATTTTTTTGGGTTTAAAGAGATACCATTTTGACGACAGCGTTTCAGTAGTTTTTGCAAATGGTGAACATGCTCAGAACGATGTTTTGAAAATACCGTCAGATCGTCCAGGTATAATACAATGAATTTTCCCATCTCATCTTTAAAAGCAAGATCCATCACCCTTTAAAAAGTGGTGCCTCTATTTATCAGACCAAAAGGCATCCTTTGGTAAGCGAAAGTGTCCCAAGGTGTGGTGAACGCTATCTTATGTTGATCTGCTTTTCCAACTTCAACCTGATTGTACTCTAAAAAATCATCTAACATTGATAACATTTTTGAACCTATTACCATCTATAAAACTTGATCCATGATGGGGAGAGGGTAATTATCTTTTAAAGACAACTGATTTAAGTTCTTAAAATCCACACAGATTCAAATTTCACTATTTTTCTTTCTAACGGGTACTATGTTGGCAATCCATGTTGAGTGATGGATTGGAAAAATTATTCGGGCATCCAGCATCTTTTATATCTCAGCTGAAATAGTACCTGAGATTTTTGGATTATATTGCCTGGATTTCTATTTGTAAGGTACAGAGTTGGCTTTTAGGGGAATGTCGTGACGGATGTCATTTGGCCTGAATGATTTTAGATCATCATAAGAATAGGCCAATACATCTATATACTGGCGGAGTAGACTAGCAAGCGCAAACCTTTCCTCAGGAGTGTAGCATTTCTCAATGTTTACCATCTTAAGATCATGCTTGGTTCCTAAGTTGACTTGATCAAAATCTTGGAAAGAATTTGAATCAGTTCGTTGTTGTTTGACAAACCTATCATGGTTATCAAACAACTTCTCTAGGGAAACCAGACCTTTGGGAATCTTATTCCCTCTGAGCTATAGGAAATCTTCTCCTATGTTCGCATGGGCCTCAGGGGCTGCCCCACACTCTCAGAGTTCACTACCTTCAAAACACAGTTATTCAAAACTATCTTTTTACTCTAAGAAGGTGATGATTTGATCATCATTGTTAAACACTTGCCAGTGGCCGACATTATCTGGTACACTTGGTCGAAAAACCAGCTCGATAATATACTTATCTCCTCTAAAGTCTAGGTGAGGAACTAGAAGGGTGGCAGAGACAGCCAATGCATTCGCTCGATCATTGAATTCCTTCATAATGGTAGAGATGTTGAAGGCATCAAAATTTTCAATTTGATCCTAGACTAGGTTGCGATAGTGGTGTAACCTCTCATTCTTAGTCTGATAGAGGTTTCTCACCTGACAGACTATCAACTCAGCATCTCCTTTAGCATGGAGTTCCCTAATGCCCTTTTCTCTGGCAGCCTGTAGTCTGAGCAACAAAGATTCGTATTCAGCCATGTTATTGGTATTGTTGAACTGCAATTTGTAAGAAAAAAGAGTAACCTCTCCCTGAGGGTATACCAACACAACCCTGGGTCCTGAACTAGTAGCAGAGCAGCTACCATCAAATTCTAAGGTTCATACTTCATTAGATACTGCTTTTTCCACAAAAACTTTTTCATTTTGAGGAAGGGGTTTTTTCACGTGTTCATTTCGCTTTGGCACTTTACCCTTCACGTTAGCTGAAACTAAATCTAAGTCATCACCCATAGGAGTTTCATCAGATGCATCATGGATCTCATTCGTAAAAAAGAAATAGTTGCCCATGCCTGAAGACTCAAATAAAATTTGAGCTTCAGGTGCTGCAGAATGGGTAACTACATACTTGGCCTCTTTTTTAGAAAGCAACTTTTTCATGATGCCTTGAATTGGAATTCTTGCTTCTGATAGGTCCATGCTTAGCTCGCCTCCAACATCTTTACAAAAAATTTGTCCAAGCAGGATGCCGTAAGATGTTGGAACATCGGCTACTAAAACTATCATTTTTATCTGCTTCTCTGGAAAAGCCGTGAAGGCATATTGAGCGTCTTTTATTTGACCAAGGAGAGGAACTTGCTTATTTTCCATGGAAAAACACCTTCCAAAAGTTTTGGTTAAAGTCAAGCCAAGAGAATCCACCACTTTTGCGGGCATAACATTATCTGAGGCTCTAGAGTCTATAATACAATTACCCAATTTATAGCCATTTATAAGCAGAGAAACATAAAAAGGTTCTATTTTCCTGAGAGCGACAGGGGGAGTCACAACAAGATTGTTTTGGGCTAGTTTGTCTTTAGGGGGATCAGGAACAACTTTTGAGTCTTGTCCTATAGGGACGGCTTTATTTTTCACATATTCTGCTAACCTATTAAATTGTTCTGGGTTAGCTCTTAAATATTCAACCTCTATCATTTGAATTTTAGTCTTTCTAGCATGATTAATTATATCAAATAATTGAAAAGAACTTGCAATAGAGGAAGAGAGTCCATCATCAGGGACTTTAACAGGTGTGGCACTGGTCTGAGTAGTAGAAGTGGAAGGTATCGGGTGATTGGGAGTACTTACTTTTTTATAAGTTACTTGATCTTTTGATTGTGGAGGCAATGGAGTCCCGCATTTAGCAATAAAAATCACTGGTCGGGGCTCTTTATTTGCCTTTATTTTATCAATCTGTGAAGCTGATTGATTCTGAGATCTAGTGAAAATAGCATAAGCTCCATCCAAATCCTCCCCTTTACTTCTAGCTTCATCTTGGAAATCCATGAAACTGATATTGGAGTCACCAGCTAATTCCTCTTCCAGCTCGCCAAAGAGATTAGCATTTTCTTGTTGATCTAACTGTGGTTGAAAAGAGTTGTCATGCTCAGCTTCCAGGTAGCTGACCGCTGAATTGGCAGGTGCTGCTTCAATGGGTAATCTCCCTAGATGTGGCAGTAGATGATTGGATTGCCCTTAGTTATGGGCAGCATTACCTTGATATTATTGATTTTAGAATATTCTCTTTGGCACATCTCGATAAGTAGGAGCAGACGTACCTTAAGTTATTTGCCTCTTCAAAGCTATCGGTTCATTCATTAATTTTTGCACCATAGGATCTATAGTACCTGAAGAACTTTCGATAGATGAAGGGAGTTTATTTTTACTAGAGTCTTTTTTGATCTTACCTGCCAGGATAAGATCATCTTCAATCTCGGTAGCCAAACTTTGAGCCAAAGTTAGATCCATAGGGCCAGCTCGTCTCAGCAGGAAACTTACTTTGGGAAGCTGTGAATTGATGAAAAAGCACTTGAAATTTTTTGGTGTGGGCTGAGCCACAGTTGGAATCTGATTTCTCAACTTGTTGAATTTATCTATGAAATCCCTCATGGGTTCCTGGGATTCTTTCTTCAACTGTGTCAGCTAAGCCAACAAAGTGTGTGCATCCTCAGCAGGTTTAAACCTAGCTTTGAATTTGGACTTGAGTGTATCCCAGTCCATTACTAACCCAGCCTGCAGGTGATAGAACCAATCCACAGCAACACCTTGCAAAGTCTCTACAAAAATTCTTACTACCACATCCTCAAATTCTACCTCAATTACACCGCATGCTATGGAAAAAGCAGCAATATGCTCATCGAGATGAACCTTCCCATCACCAAAAAACTTAGGAAAATTTTTTCTAGAACTATGAGGTAGTTCATGCAAATGTGGAGTCAAGTTAAGAGGACTAAAGGAATTACCCCATGGGCCTTGAGCCATTATGTTAGGAGGATTAAATGGCAGGATAACAAACCTTGTTGGACTGTTTATAGGTAGGCAGCGATTAATAGCGAGAAAAGAAGTTCTACCTTGCATTGGTGACCTGACAAGGCTAGAAGGAAAACTCCTAGACCGTTGAAGAGAAGCTGATGGAAGAAATAGATCACAATTACTCTGTTGTGCCAACTCAAACAGAGGGTCAACAACACCCTTAGATCTCTAACTTCTTGTGTAGCATGGAGTTGCCAAATTTAAAATGAAAATGGAACTGAAACTATTTCAAGTTGAAGCTTGGGGCTTCAAAATACATGTTTGTATTCCAGTGGTTCTGGTTTTGCAGACCAGATAATATAACGAAGGTAAATGGTAAGGCTATAATAATAATGGATAACACATGGAACGGAGTCGCTAGACTAAGTAATGGATAAGGGTAGGGACTGCTTCAATCTAAAACTTGAGGTTTCAGACTGCACATTCGAATCCCCAACGGAGTCACCAAAAAATTGTTAGGTGAATATTTTGTCATCAACTAACTGATGACAAAATGGGTATATCAACTACAGCATAGGGAGATTTACACCATGAAAAGTGTGGGTTTACCAAATCTGGATGAGGTAAATCTCTCCTCTCATCAAGGGGAGGTTCCCTATTAATACTTACCTGCCAGATATCTATAATTAAGCAAAAAATAATACATGGGGGTGGTATAACAGCATCTACCTCTCTTTTTTCAGAGGTAATGTATAAAAAACAAAAGAGGGAAAATCTTAGTCCTTAAGCTAACAACACTCCTCTTCTTTTAGGAATGATATTAAACAAAGAGCAAGAAATCACTTAAAGTGACAAAGTTCACAAGAACACTCACGTAAGCACAAAGTCTTTCATAGTTTCCTTTCACCGATCCAGAACAAGTATAATCGTAGAGTAAAATGAAGCACAAAGTCTTCACCTGAAACTACAAAAGATAACTAATCTCAAAGATAAAAATAGCACAAAGTCTATCTTCTACATTTCAGAAATGCCCTCAAATAATACTAACACACCCACTTTGCTTATTAAATTAGATAAACAAGATATTATCAAGAAAAAGGACTTAAGAACTGTTTCTTAAACAACACAGACAATCTCAACATAAAGTTTGAAATGTACCTGCTTCTCATTCATTTAATAAAATATGAGCTACAAAAATGAGCACAAAGTCTCGAAGATTCTTCAATTTTAGCAGAGTGTTTGCTATTAATTTTTTCAAGATAAATTACAAATGAGCTCTCCACTATATATAAGGAGAAAATCCTCAAAAAGAGAAAATAATAAAATATACAAAATATCTCGGTCAAAGATGACTCATATTTGACTTTTAGATATTTTTCTAAACTTTTTACATGTAATTACATATTTCAAAATTGCATGCACTTTGCACAAAATAGAAGTGCATAAGGAGAGAAGAAGAAAGGAAAGAGAGAGAGAGAGAATCAGTTTTGGCCACCAAGTTTCTTTAGATGAGCATCGTGCATGGTGATAGATGCCTAAATCCCCATGCTGTCTGGTGCAATAGTGTTCTTAGAGACGGTTCTGGCTCTGATCAATGCATCCTTCAATGTTGTGATGGCTTTAGCATGGCCAGCTAACCTGGATTTTAGATTCTCTAAAGTTAATTGAGCATCTAGAATGCTGTCCACCAAAGACATTGAGAAGGATTTTTCTTCAAAATCTCTCCGAATCATTTCCTTGAAACTCTGAATCATCTCTTTTTTCGGAAGGAACTAATTGTCCTTAGAGGTTAAGTTGCATGGAAGCTATTCTAATTTATTTAGCAGGCTCAGGTCACTCTTCTCACTAGCTTCCTTGAAAGCTTTATGATAATCAATTAAGTCTTTGAGTACATAGATTCTGAAGACCAGTGACTCCTTGATCTCAACATAGGAGTCCTTGTTGGAGATGACACTGATAGATATCAAGGTGCTCTTCTTGAGATTTTTCATTTCTTTCCATCTACCGAGATCTTTCTCCAAGCTATCAATCTCTTGAGAAATGAGGGAGATGAAGTCATCTACCTATATTTTTATCTTCTTCATTTTTCCTGTATTTTCTGCTACTTCTATAAGCAGAGAAACTCCCTGAGTATGCATCTTTTCGATATAGTCCTCCAGGACTTTCCCTTTCAAATAAGTCTTTTCTGCTTTTTGAATGACTCAGTCATCCATAGAAAAGGCCTCTGAAGTTACTGCTTCAGAAGGAAGAATGAACCTTTTTATTACTGTCATTAGCTGCTCTACTTTGGCCTTGTAATAATCCTTCATTTCCTTCTCTCAATCAAATTTTTGGACCATGATGTCAATAGCCGACTGAAGATCGCTTTTCACACCTTTGTGAGTAACTTTGCCAAGTTTAACATGAGAGATGGAATAGCTGCTCATTTCGAAACCCTCAAGGGTTGCGTCCTGTGGAGGCTTGGCAATTTCCAAAAAAAATTGTCCCTTTCCTTCAACTAATTTGGAGAGGATTCTTGGCCTCTTCGAAGCCTTTGCTTTCACCAGCACTATCTTGCCAAAGTCGAACTCATCTAGGGAGATGGCCATCTTCTTTCCTTTTAGCGTGAAAGTAGACATTCAAGATGGGAGAAAAGTACCTGTTATGGCAATGGTTGTCTCTACTGGTGCTACTGTAGCAGCTTCCACACTGTTAGTGGTGATAGTAGTTGTAGTTGGAGTAACTGGCAAAACTGCACCAACTACTGATTTTGGCTCGGGTGTAGAGCTTGCTAGCAAGTTGAAGGAAGGAGATGATAGACTTGGAATGGATCCAGAAGAGTGAGGGGAACTTCTAGAAGGACCCTAAGGATCACCAAATACAAATCTAAAAGGAGAAGCAGCTTCGGAGGAGGGAACACTGATAGGAGAAATGGGAGAAGAGGGAACCACAAGAGACTCAGGGGGAGAAGGAGATACGCTCTTGCTCGGCTGCGCTTGTTCCTATGAGAGTGGAGACCCAACACTTGGTTGCCCTGACGGTTGATCATCTTTCTCCATGGGCTGAGCTCCCTGTGCTTGAGGGCTCTGTTCTTTGGTTCTTTTTGTTGCTGCTTCTAGCCCTTGTGCAGTCTTTGATTTCTTAGATACAAAGATGATCCTAGGCTTGTGAGGCCTAGAAGGAGAAGGGACATCACCTTTGTTTTTGGTTTTGTTCTCTACTTTCCTCTTTAATTTTGCTTGGTATTCAACCTCTGACCCTGTAACAAATTCTCTCAGGGTGATTTCTTTGGCTGCTAACCAATTATTGGTGTTAGCCAATATTAATTCAAATACTTTTCTCAGAGAAGTCAACTCCTTCTGAGACCACTGAACTAGAGGGAGAGGGGAACCAACAACCTTCTCTGCCATATACATGCTATTTATGATGTTCCCATCATCAGTTAAACTAGAGGGGATCTCTGCAAGCCTGAGATATTCAATCTGCTCCAGTGTCAGCCTGCAATAGTCCATTTTCCTAATTTCCTCAGCCGTCCTTAGGTCTACCCAAATATCTTCAATCATTGGTTCATGGGACTAATTTTTCCTTATGATCTTCTCCTTGACTCCCCTATAGTCAAATTTTTCTCGTCTTTTAAATGGCTTGATAGTAACTATCTGCATTTCAGTTTCCATAACCTTGGCTTTGGTTGATGTTGCAACAAAATACCTACCAATCTCGATTGGAAACTTGAAACCTGGTCTCTTCAGTTCTATCTATCTAGTATGCACGACAACCAGTTATCGACAAAGTTCTATTAGAACTAATTTCTCTGAAGGGAACTTGGGAAGCATGTAGGGGTAGCCTTGGTAAAAGCTGACCTAAAGATAATAAAATGTGAGGAACTGGAGGAACATGCAGCCATAATCATTTACCACTACCCAGGCCTCATCTGATATTCTCTTCTGCTCAAGCTGAGGATCGAAGAGACACAAAAACATGACAAAGAAGGCATCATTTACTCTTTTGAAATGACATGTTGACCCTTGGAGCATTAGCTGAGGATAATATGAGTAGACCGGGGTGGTCTTTCTATCTCCTACTATAGTTAATCCTGGGAAAGATCATATTATGGCAGCTATATAAACTAGGTATGAAGTCATATAGAATTTAAAGGAAGTTTGTACTTTGGTTAACTGGTCATGGAGGGCATTGCTGATTTGCTCTCCCCAAAAGATGGTTTGCTTTTCCTAGAGGATGATCTTGATGAATGGATACATCCATTCATGGAACTGTGAAGAAGATGAAAGACCCCATACTCTGCTGAGAAGGGTGATCAAGTCACCAACTTCTTCGACAAAATTGCTCCTCAAGAAGTTCTTTGGCCATCTAGAAAGGCTAGTCCTGGGGGTCTTCAGCCACTTGTAGTTTATAACTTTCTTTGCCCTCTCAGGGTCTTTATCATACTCCTTCTGTGCTTTTCCAAAGTCAATTTGGGTTACTTCGGTGGCTTAAGGGCACATAAAAACTTTGTTGATGAATTTAGGGTCCAACCGAATCACCGTGTTACCACTAGCATCTGAGACCATTTTGGTCTCTTTGTTGTAGAAGTGCATGCATTGAAAGACAAATTTAGCATGATGCACTGCTATCGAAAAGGTGGCCATCAGGTGGATGTTGCTCTCAATGATCCTCTTTATCCTAGTGCTGAGATTTGTCACCTTTATTCGCGTCAAGAACTCGGCCATGTCCACGTGGCCGATCTCGGTGTCATGAATGTCATCGACATTTGAGGAGACTGATGTGAGTGGAAAGATGCCCTAGTACTTATACTTCATGGTTTTTGTTTTATTGGGAGATGCTTCCGTCATGGAGGATGATCTTGATCGAATGGGAACAGAAGTGCAGGAGTTCACTGAAGGTGTTGCAGTCATGATCATAGATCAGAGGAGAGAGGATGAGAGGGGAAAAAGTGCAAATTAAGTGATATTGGCTACTAGAGGTCACTTAAATAGGCCAGGTCAGGAGAAGGAGCAAAAAATGAGGAAGAAAAGGAAGGAAAGGGACAACTTAGAAAAATTTCTTCGGGGTTAGAAAAATTTAGAGGAAAAATATAGGGGCGGCAAAAATTGCTGCCCTTGCAAAAGCTAAAAAAAATGCAGGGGCAACGAAAATCGCCACCCTCACATGCAGGGTTGAAAAATGCAGGGGCGGCAATTTTCATCACCCTTGCACGTAGGGTGAAGGAAACGTGCAGGGGCGACAGAATTCACCGCCCTTGCACGTAGGGTGGAAGAAGAAACGTGGGCGGAAAAAAATGCCGCCTGCATGAGTTTTTTATGGAAACCCGCGGGCAAAGGGGGAGGGAAAAAGAAACAACGTCTACGGTGAGGAAAGGAGGGACATAGGTAGAAGGAGAGAGAGAGAGAGAAAAATAAAGAAAAAACAATAGTAAACAACCTAACACTAAGCAAAAATCAGAAAAGAAAAAGAAATAAAAGCCAAAATGAGACCTACCTAAGAAACTACGTGCGCCACGAGGTTGAATCCACCAAAACACACTTTAACTTGTCAACTGGGTTGCTCAGGTGCAAGAGGCAGGAGAGGAGGAAGCAATGAGGAGAAGAGAGGCTCAAATCAGTTTAAATTGGGTGAAAATCGACCCCAACCACCCTCCGTGCCTGGCAATAAATGTCGTGCACAGAAATTGAGATGTGCAAAGGCAAAAAAATTTGTTGTCCTTGCGTGTTTCGGTTCATCCGAGTGCAGGGGTGGAAAAATTTGCTGCCCTTGCAGGTCAAGGTGTAGGGGCGGCAAAATTTGCTGCCCTTGCAGAAAAAGGTGCAGGGGCGGCAAAATTTGTCGCCCTTGCACACAAATAACAACAAAAAAATACATGGGTGGCAAAATTTGCCGCCTTTGCACAAAAATGGAAAGAAATGCAAAGACTAACTCCAGAAAGAGAGTATGGGGGAGGGAAAACTTGGTCGAGATGAGATTGTAACCACTTTCACATTCCAAGGCCAAGATGAGAATGAATTCAAAATCTGTCTTGAAAAATGAACTTAGAGAAATGAAAGACGAAACGGACAAGTTTCATAGGGGGTTGTTCCCAAAAACGAGCTAAGCTGATTTTGGAAACAACACATAGAACATGGTAAAAGAGTAAAACTAAGGTGATTTCATGGATGTTTAATGGTTCATTGATAAGGAATGAATTATTATGATATTTAATTAATCTATTTTAGCCTTTGAAAACTATTTGGGAAGTCAAGAATATTCAAACGAATATATATAAAAGGATCATGATCCATGGATAAATTTTAAAGAGTTTTAGAGTTAGTGTATAATGAAATAAAATGGTTATTATTTGTATATTAATTCTTTCTTCCCTTTAATAAAGTTGAAACGTAGAGTGGCACTCCATAGACTCCAAGATTGAGGTCATTATAACCTGTAAAAAGGTGATTGTATGTGAAATTTGTCAAAAACATTGTTAAGGAGTGGAACAAAGGATTATCAGTGTGAATAAAATGATTGGAAAATGAGTGGGGAGGTTAAATAGTCCTCAAAAAACATTTAAAACATTTTGAAACCTTACAGGGAATAAATAAGAGCAAGTTGAATGGTCTTGGGTCTTAAAAAACACAGTCAAGGTAAAACTAGGGTTTTTATGTAAAATGCATGTATAAAAAATTTCAACAAATGAAATTATTTATAAATTTGTAATTTGATAGAATTTCATGCAAGATAAAATATTTTTTAAGTTTTAGATTGATTTTGTATAAGAGGGTATGAATATGGAGGATTGTATCTAAGTAGGGTTCTACAAAGCCTAATAGACCTAAACAAGGGACTAAAAAGCCTTTAAAAGGTGACCTAACAATTGAACTAAAGCCTAAAACTTCGTGAAAGAAAATAAGGCCATATAGGGTATTGATATCTGGTGTTAGTTTTTCTAAACCCATTCATACATTTCTGTACTAGCTGAGAATGCCTAAAAAAAGCTACAAGACTAGTGGATAAAGTAGACAAGGTTGTCAAAAGATAATATAGTAAGGAAAAGGAGTTGATTGGTGGTTTTAGGATTTTAATAACATTAAAATAACACTAATAGAGTCATGATAATCAAATAAAAACCATCAAAATTTTTTAATCAATGAAAGTGTCAAAGAACCTTTGTATGTCAAGACAGAAAGTGAACTTGTTTAGTAAAGTCAAAATTGGGTGTTATAAAAGGTCAAAGAATGAGTTGTGTTTGTTATAGATTAATGTTACCCTTAATTCAAGACTATAATAAGAACCTTAGAACATTACAAGCTGAATGTACAATAAAACCTCTAGTAAGGAAATGACAAGCTATTTCTAAAGAAGAAAAATAAGGACAAAGTCAAAGTTTGAGATAATTTATTGATAACCTCTACATCATTTTTGGTATCAGAGCTAGCAAAAAATTCTTAGTGTATTATGGAAAATATTAAAATTATGTGTTTTGAGATGAATTTTAGGACATGGAACCAAGAACAGTGTTCCATGAAAATAATTAGTAGAGATCACGAAGATTTAGTCAAGATTATGAAAGACCAAATGACATAGTTAATTCCCCCATTGGTCATGAAGATGGAAGATTTTGAGGATACTCTCAAAGAAAGAGTACAGAGATAAGAGATAGATAAAGAATAAGGAATTAGAATTTAGAAAGGTCAAGTAACACCTATTCAACCAAGAACAAATGAGGGAGAAAATAGAGAGGTGGTTCAAGAAAGACCACAAATGCATGTATTAATAGTTCAAGAAGGCATGGGACTACATCACCATGCATGGAAAATTAAATCATTTGTAGAAGGTAGACTAACAAGATATGAAGGTCATATGAGAATTGAACCAAGATAAAGGTTACAAGGATAATTTTGGTGATTCTATAAAGGACATAGAGCAATAGAGTGTCCATTGAATATTGCTAGAAGTATGTAGTAGTAGAGTACAAGAGAAGTGAATGAGAAAAGAAGACAAGAAATAAATGAGTATTTACTCATGACTAGAATATTATTTTGGTAGAGTAAATTCAAAGATATATCTCAAAGAAGAAGCTTATTCAAAATAAGATGTAAAGCAAAAGCTAAGGTTTATGATTTAGTGATTGATGGAGGAAGCACTAACAACATTGTGTCTTTAGAGATGGTGCAGAAATTGGACTTGAAGAGGATGGCACATCCACAACCATACAAGGTTGCATGAATTTAAAAGGGACATAAAATCTTGGTAAGTGAACAAATTTGGGTTGAATTTCATATGGGAGGATATAGAGATAAAATATTATATTATATTATATTATGCTCATAGATGTTTGTCATTTACTATTAGGAAGACCATGGAAATTTAATAGACAGGATATTCATGATGGTCAAGCTAATACATACACCATCAAGAAACATGTGGAGATACACATATTTATCCCATTTAAGGGTGAATAAGAAATAAAATATGAGAGAATAACGATGATGGAAACAAAGCAGTATTAGAGCAAATCCATGGAAAGTTTGGGTTTAGTTAAGGCACCAAAGAGAGAAGAAAAGATAAGATGTTTATAAAGAGTTGTGAGTCCATAAATATGGACACAAGAGTAGTTAAAAAAAAATTTAAGGTGATAGAAGAAGTCATCAAGAGGTATAAAGATATTAATATTAAAAAAGAAGAAGACATAGCACCTGCGAGAGTGCTCAAGAAAGAGGATAGCCAAAACAAGAAGGGAAACCAAGCCTATGAAAGAGATGATATCAAGATAGTAATATAAATTTCAGATAATATGGATAAGAAGTAGCTTGAGAATGACAAAAACTAGGAGAGGAGTATGGACAATGAGGTGTCCAAGAAAGAAGCACAAGAGAGAACTATGAAGGCTCTAAATTTTGTTGCTAACTATATATTTTGTGATATAAGTGCAGGTAAGGAGAAAGCAGCCATTAACCAAAGTTTGGAAAAATTCAAGGAAAAGGACAAGATAGAGATGAATTAATATCCTAAGGTGATAGTGGCAGCTAAATAAGGAATGGTAGATAAACTCAAATGCTTGAGAAAGAATCTTGAAAAAGAAAGGAATGTCAATGAGTTGGTCAATGTGCAACAAGCCCATGAGAGATAGTCAAGTGATTTAAAATATAATAATGTAAGAATGACAAATAAAGGAGATGGGATAGTTAAAATTAACACACAATCCTTGCATATTTAGGATATCTAAAGCAGTTATAGTGGTTATGTACAACAACAAACCAAGAGTCTACACAAGTATGAGCCATGCAAGGACCAAAAAGATGTTGTACATGGGTGAAGTGGATAGAACATGAATCATTTATGGAATAATAAGAATAAATACTTGAATAAATAGTTGATCATGTAAATAATGATAAGGTGGATCAGTCTATAGGAGTAGAATAATGGTATACACCTTCAAGGCAAACAGAAGATAACAGTAGATATGTTTTCTTAACAATTTTGTTTTATGTGTAGGTATACCACTCAAGAAAATGAACCAAAGAATGCCAAATTATGGGGTCCAAGAACATGTTAACCTCTATTATATGCAATTATTATTAAATATTTTCTATAAATAAATTTCATTTCACTCAAATAAGAGCATACACCAAGCACACCAACAAGAACCTATGGCAAACATTTTTCAGCTTGGTAGTATAGTGTAGAGACATCCTATAAGAACCCCAATGTTGACTCATTTTTGTCTTTAAGTATTTTGTTAAGTGTATAATAGGTTATATATGTCTAAATTAGTCCTAATGTGGAGTCCAGATAATCTTAAGGTGCAAGAAATTTGAATTCTAGCTTTTCCCACCGAAAACTCCTTTTGAAAGTTTGAATCTTGTCAAGCCTTTTTAAGGACTCATATATTTATGAAGGTGTTAAGATGTTAATAAACATGTCTAAGTGTTTTTAACACTATATTATGTCCATAAAATTTTCTTTAGTCTATTTTTATGGTTTTAAATACTTTATATTGTGTAAAAATCAAGACAATGCAATGTAACAAGAGATCTCTCCAAGGAAAAGATCCAAGAAGTAGTTATGAATTATTATAGAAGGTATAAGAGTTAATTTATTAGTTGTAACCACATATTATATTTGAGTTAGATATATTAATATGTGTGAGGAGTATTGAAAAGAGTTAATTTGATGATTATAAACCCTGTTATAAGATTGTGATCTGTGTTTTTTTGTAACTATGATCAAGGTGATCAAAGAAAGAGAATTTGTAATGCCTTATTTCTAAGTACTGATATGTGGTTTGGTAATTTATTTATTTTTTATATTCATGTATGTTTCATTATTTTTATCAAATTATATATTGAAGAAACCATGCACCGTATTGAGTTCATATTTATATAGATTGTTAATACACAGAACGTGGTAAAAGAGTCACACTAAGATGATTTTGTGGATGGTTAATGGTTCCTTGATAATTAATGGATTATTATTATATTTATTCAATCCTTTTTATCCTTTTAAAACTATTTAGGAAGTCAAGAATATTCAAACAGAGTCTATAGACCCTATATTCTAAGTTTGCACATACAAGAAGATCATGATCCATGGAGAAACTTTAAACAGAGGTTTTAGAGTTTGTGTGTAATGAAATAAAATGGTTTATAATGGTGTATTAATTATTTATTGCTTTAATAAGTTTTAAACTTGTATTTGGACTCCATAGACTCTAATATTGAGGTCATTGTAACCTATAGAAAGGTGACTATATGTGAAATTGGCAAAAATGTTGTTAAAGAGTGGAATAGAGGTTTATTGGTGTGAAAAAAATGATTTTAAAATGAGTGGGGAGGTTAAAAATTCCTTATAAAACCTTAAAAACTTTTTTAAACCTTATAGGGAACAAATAAGAGCAATTTGTATGGTCTCGGGTCCTAGAAAACACAGTCAAGGCAAAACTAGGGTTTTTATGGAAAAATGCATGTATAAAACATTTAAACTAATGAAAATGTCTATAAATTTGTAATTTTGTAGAATTAAATGAAATATAATATTTTCTATAATTTTTAGATTGATTTTGTAAAGGAGGGTATGAATATGAAGGATTGTCTCTAAGTAGGGTTCTACAAAGCCTAATAGACCTAAACAGGGAACTAGAAAGCCTTTAAAAGTGACCTAACAATTGAAATAAAGCTTGTAACTTGGTGAAAAAAATAAGGACATAGAGGGTACTGATATATGGTGTTATTTTTTCAAAACCCATCCATACATTTTTGTACTAGCCAAAAATGCCTAAAAAATGTTATAAGAATAGTGGATAAAGTAGAAATAGTTGCCAAAAGTTAAGATAGGAAGGAAAGGGGGTTGATTGGTGGTTTTAGGAATTTAATGAGGTTTAAAATAACACAAAGAGAGTCATGATAATCAAATATAAACTAGATCAATTCTGAATCAGTGAAAGTGTCAAAGAACCTTTGTATTTCAAGACAGAAAGTGAACTTGTTTAGTAGCGTCATAATCGGGTGTTAGAAAAGGTAAATGAATGAGTTGTGTTTGTTATAGAATAATGTTACCCTCAAGACAATAATATCATAATAACCTCATAATATTACAGGTTTAATGTACAAGAAAACCTCTATTAAATAAATAACAAGCTATTGTCAAGGAATCAACACAAGGACAAAGTCAAAGTTTGAGATAATTTGTTGATAACCTCTACATCACACACACACACACACACACACACACACATGTACAAATGTGTATATATATATATATATGTATATGTATGTATATATACATATATGCATACATATATATAAATATATACACACACATAGACATATGTATATACATGTGTGTGTGTATATGTATGTATGTATGTATGTATGTACACATATATGTATATATGTAATTATATGCATATATGTATGTATATATGTATGTGTGTGTGTACACACACACACACACACACACATACATATATGTATATTTATATATGTATATATGTGTGTGTGCATGTGTGTGTGTGTGTGTTTATTTATGTATGTATGTATATAATGTCAACTTTCACAAACACACACATGCATGTATATGTATATATAAGTTGATATTTATAGGTGTGTGTGTGTATGTGTGTGTATGTTTATGTGTGTGTGTATGTGTATGTGTATGTGTATGTGTATGTGTATGTGTATGTGTATGTGTATGTGTATGTGTTTTTATGTATGTATAATGTCAATTTGTATGCACACACATGTATGTATATGTATATATAAGTTGAAATTATTTATCTGTGTGTGTGTGTGTGTGTGTGTGTGTGTGTGTGTGTGTGTGTGTGTGTGTCTGTGTGTGTGTGTGTGTGTGTGTGTCTGTGCATGCATATATATAGCCAATTTTTATTTATGACATTATATATATACATATATATATATATATATATATAAGTTGACATTTAGACATGAAAAAATATATATAAGTATAAAAAATTATATGTCCATGTCTAAATATCAACCTATATATATATATATATATATATATATATATATATATATATTATTTTGACACCTTTCATACCTTTATCCCCTTATCAATCTCCCTTCTCAGTAGCTCCTAAGTAATAAAAAATACACTTTTCCTACTAAGTCATCCTAGTCAATCTTGTTCACCCACTTTTCCTATTAAGTCAGTTAGATGGTATGAAGATAGCCACTTGACACAATTGGCCAAATCATACAGAGTTAGCTTGACCAACATTATCATTATATTATGTCAAATAGGTAAAATGTTTATTTTATATATATACTACTTATTTTAGCACCGTTCATGCCTTTATCCCCTTATAATTCTCCCTTTTAAATAGCCTCTAACTAAGCAAAAATCCATGTTTCCTACCAAGATAGCCTAGTTGACTCTGTTCACCCACTTTTCCTACACAGATGTTATGAAGTCAGCCACTTGACTTGACATAGACAGCCAAATGGTATGGAGTCGGCCTAACTAACTACATCATTAAACTATATCATTGAATAAAATAAAATCATATGAAATAAGCCTAGTTGATCATGTTACGAAATTTATGACATGCATTATGAAAGTTATAATACACATTCTAAACTATGTTGGCCAAACCATCTTAGTTTGATGCCTAACAATAACATTCCAAAATTGGGTCATGGTGGTTGATATTGTTGGATGAATTTACAAAAGGGGTTAGGACCTATAATTCTCTATAAGTAAAAGATTTATATCAATCTAATAAAGAGTAACATTCATTTTAGCATCATTATAGCTTATAATTATGGTAAATTTTCATTTGAAGGAGCTATTACTTAGGGTTTGCCCTGGATATAAGATTATTTATCTTGTGGGAAGTATTGGATGCAAAGTAGGAGTCATTTTATCTAGAGATAATTTATATATCATGATCCTTAAAAAGACACAACCTCTTATAAAGCACCACGGCCAAGGGAGATATTAAGACTTGATAGGTTTTCCCAAGGTAAGTATTCCTAACTCTTACTATTTCATTTTACATATAGATATTTTATAAGTAATGTGTGTTATGCACGTATAAATCCTTTCTTAGATTACATGTATGCTTAAACTTAGTATATATATAGGGTTTTCTTTTCTTTCCATCATTCATTTTAGGTTATCTAAGCACCAATTTGCCTACCATGGTCCTTTCATTGTTTATCTATGTTTAACCATCCCCTTTGTGCCATAAGCTTTAGTTATCACTAGATTAGTTTTACTTTATGTACCTAGACCTAGCTAGTTTATTGCATAGTGTCATTTTATTAGAGGATTTATAACCCTCTCCTTTGGTGTTATGTGGTAAGAGATCCCTTGGTTAGGTTTAGTAGATCTAATTTGGTCATTATCCCATTATAAACATGTATTACAATGGACGTTATTTGATTACCTTATCTAATCTTGGATTTACTAAGATAAGTTTCAGATCTATCTTAATTTGTTGCATATAGGTTGTTCCCTTTAATTTCATAGATTTAGTTTGTGAATTATATTGAAATATGACTTTTAAATCCAACAAAACTTAGGAACAATTCAAAATATATTTCATATCCCACTTCATTGATGTCATTGACCCCAACATTATTTTTGAATAATGTAGCCCTATCAAATTAAAAAATAATAATATTGTTATGGATATTAGTGCCATATTCTAGAGTTCCTATAACAAGATCCCCTAAAATAGAATACTTATTACAAATATGAAAAAAAAAATATTTTGATGCTTTGAACCCCTTGAATTTCATCTTATTAATAATATCTACAACAACCAATGTGATCAATCATTATGTTAAGACTACTTTGGTTGAAAGATAGTTATCACCCTTAAGTCTCACTCATATGCTCTACTCAATTCTATTGAAAGTTATCTTTCCCATCATTGTAGCCAATCAGATGAATGTTACACTTTTATTAATTGTCACCAATCAAAATTTTGGAATAGTTCATGTTGGTAGTTTGGCTTCCCAAGGCCAAATGACTACCCCTATAACTTGAAACTTTTCATCACACTACATTAAGCATCTATATGGTGGTCTACTATATGTATGTTGACTAGTAGTGAAGGTTTTGGCCTTTAAATTATATATTTTGAGTCAAAATTCTAATAAATTATCAATAAAACCTTTAATCACCTTCATATTCATGTCATTGCTTTAAGTCAAATGTTTTATGCTTTGGAAGTATCTCCTCATGCAAGTCTAAAGTGTAGTTTAGCCTCCATGAGCTCCCACATGTGAAATTTATCTCCTTTTTTCTCTCAAAATATATGTTATTTTTTTTGATATTCCAAATGACTCTTAATCTTCCTTTTTTTGCCCTAAATTGGTAGTTCAAAGCTTAAAGTGTGAAGAAAATATAAGAGAAAAGCTATTTACATGTGTTTTATGCAGGGAGTACAAATTTGTATGAACTTTTCCATACATAAGAGGATATGAATTTTAATAAAGTTTAATGAAATGTGTTTTATTAAATATTCATGGAAAAAGGATCTAAAAAAACTCAAAATTGGTTCTCTTCATCTACCTATCTTCTTTGCAATTTGGGAGAGACCTTTAAGTTTATAGATGGTACAACCATGAGAGACAAAATCAAGATATGAAATTTTGGGAAAAGGAAGGGGTCTTATAGAGATTAAATATTTGTTAAATAGTTCTTATTTTGTCTCTCTCTCCTTTATGATTAATCCTTTACAAGTTAAGGCACCCATAATGGCTCCTTCATTCAAGCAGGCCGCCAATTTTCTAAATTTTCTCCTTTCTTGAGTATGGTGATAGAAAAATGGAAGTTTATGGATCTTTTAAATATTATTAACCACCTTTACATGACATTATTAAAATTATTTACACATGTTTTAGGCCACATGGATCCCAATAAGATAAATTAATGCCAAATCTGTAGTTTGTAGGCAGTTTGATGGTTGTATGGTTCATGGTGGTTTTAGGATCTCAAAACATAGTTGGTGATTTTATGAGAGATCCTTATGCATATGTCCTCTATTCATGTTTATAAAATTTATATAAATATTCATAAATCACTATTTAGTCTTCAAAACACCTTCATACTACATTTTTAACATATGTTACAGTATTTTAGCATATGTTAAGGTTATTAGCAGCATCCTAGGTTTATTTTACACTATGTATACCTCCTTTAAGAGCCTCCAAACTATTATATATTGTTAAGGTATGTGTTTATGATTTATTAGGACCCTTAAATATGGTCTTATGATTGGATTCATGAGTCTTTTCTCCCTTTATGTTTCATTTCACCTTCATAGCCTTATCACTACCATTTCACCATAGCTATAAGTTTATCATTCTACTTCATTCTCATTTTCATGTATCCCATCATCCATACTCATATCACTACCTAATTATTCACTTTGACCTCATATATCCACTATAAAATATGATTCAAGAGTGATATGACCATCATGTTTATGAAAGTAGTTATACAAACCTTAAAACCTTACTTAAGAGGTTAAAGATCATCTACAACCAAGGTCATAGAACATTTATAGTCCCTTGTTAAAGTAAATTTTTTAGGAAGGTATGTGGTTTGAGGTCTCTAAAGTGAGGTGTTCACTATAATTAAGTTATAATAACATCATATTCATGATGGTGAGCTCCTCAATCTCTTCTATCACCCAATGTTTGCCTCAGTCTGTATATGCAACATTGTGATCATCACCTACAACCATATTAAGAAGTGAGATCAAAAATGCAAACAAGTAGAAACATAGATGTGTGAGGTGAAATTTTAACTCAATGATAATTTCAAGTGAAGGTACTAGCATTATAGTGACTTTGGAGGTATTTTTGTGTCAATTTTAAGACCAAAGACTTACACACAGTCTATACAAGGGTCAAATTCACATACAGAGTCAGGCCTATAATGAAGAAAGGTCTAAGTTTAAAAGGTACAATAATGAGTTAGAGATAATAGTGTTGAAAATTGATATCCATGAAACTAAATTCAGAGGTAGACCTTGAGTATGGATCAAAATCATATTAGGATATATCTTCATGAGAATCTTCACCTACAGTAGTGTTTGGATGGATCTTGAATTATGCCAATACTTGAGTAAATTATGTGGACTATATATAAGGTGTTGTTACATATTTAACTTAAATGAGGCTTATACCCATGTTTAAAAGTCACTTTATATGGTTAGTAGTGACAATCCATGATATCTAAATTATAAGTAGCATAGCCATTCACCTCATAAAAGATCATCTACATCCTTGCCAAAACGAGTTTATCTCCAAGTTGTAAAGAGGATCGGAGCATAGTAGTATATGGAAGAGATCCATTATAAAATGGAGTTTTCATAATAATTATGAAATTTTTAAATAATTTAAGGTATGAGGAATATTTTCCCAAACAAGGTTCACTCCAAGGTCAACCTTGAAATGGCCACACACAACCAATACTAGGGTCAATTGTATGGATATATCCACATAACCTTGACATATACAATTGAAGATACAATTCATTAAAAAATGAAACTTATTAAATTAACCTATAAATTTAAATAATAAATTTATATCTTCAAACCTTCATCAATATCATGACCTCTACTAAAAGTTTGTAAACTCTTGAAGGTACACAGACTTGTATAGGGAATCAAGACTATGGGAGCCTGAGAACACCATTGAAGAGAAAATGAACTAAAGGAAGAAATGAGAAGAAGTTTCCCAATAAATTGGGAGGTATAAAAAGTGATAATTGGTGATTTAATGGATAAAACCACTTCCAATTCCCTAATCATCACCTACGACAGTGTTGGCAGAGGTAGTTACATTCAGGGAAATGAAGAGATATAGTGTGGTGATAGGTTGTATAAATATATGAAGTGATTGGAAAAGGATATTAATAATTTAAATAAGGATTTTATAATATAATTATGGCCTTATCATCGTTATCAGACCCATATACAAAATTAATATGAAAAATTAGTCATAGACCTATTGAAAACTCAGACAACCACTAGCTAGTTTTGGGGGAAATGAGTTTTAAGGCCTCTATAGGCATGATCTAGCTATGAAACTTGGTATAAGTGATGGTCATGAGTTATTTTAACTTTATATGATTTTTATAAGGTAAAATTAATAGTGTAAACATCCAATATTTTGTCACAGTCATACCTCAGTCTATTGATAGTCAAAAATGGAGTTAGGAGGACTATTTTGGAGGTATAATAGATATGACAAAGGGTTTTAACTTCATGTGAGGGTTTTTAAGGTATATAAAGGTGATTATTAGTCCTAATATGTATTTTTATATGTATTACACTCATAATTAATGAAAATATGCCTTAAGGGCTAGAATATGTAGACAACCCTTAAGCCTCTAAGAAACCCTACTACCTTTTTTGAACTAATTCATGTATTATTTCATATTTATGAGCATTATAATGATGTGGGAATTAATTTAAAATCATTAGGGAAGTGTTGGAGTGAAGATAATGAAACAAACTTGTCATTTTTGCTCTTGAACCTTGCTTTTTGCTTGCATAGTCTAGACAACCAATCAAAGCACCACTTCACTACGTACACATCTTGATGGATCTTTTTCATGGTAGGATGGTCACTTTGGGAGAGGTAGAGGGCCTATTATACTAATTTTTTGTGGCATTGTTTCATACATTAAACACCCAAACTTTATAAATCATCATTAAGTGTCATGAGCATACTTAAACCCTCCCTAAACCTTACCACATTTTATGTCATAAATATTGTTATGTCCATGGCATTTTATTATAAATATGGTGTGCATACCTATCATAAAATAGGGTTTCAAGAAAAAAAAGTGCAAAAAAAGAGGTGCAAAGAAGTTTAAGACAGACCCAATCATTCAAAAGTTAAACATAAGACTTTTTATATCTCCTAAAGTTATGAAATGGTCAAAACAATTCCTATAAGTACCTTTGTGGGTCTCTTCTAATCAGCTAGTCTGTAAGAGTAAAGGACAAGGTGACCTAGTCACCTAGTTTGGAAGGTTTACACATGCTTCTTACTCAAAAGGACCTATATCATGATTTGAATAATTGTTTAAGGTCTAAGACTCAATTATTCATAGTATTTTGAAGTTTCCTAAAGGGTTTCAAATCCATCAAATGTAAGCAGTTAGGCTATTGGGCCTAATTAACCTAGTAGACCTACTTAGTCAATCAAGTAAAATGGAAAATGATATATAAGACTATTTATGAGAGTTAATGTAGAGTAATAACACCACGTAACATACCATTTAATTTCAATCACATGCATAGCTACTCTTCAAGTGGAAATTCCGTCCATAATTGGTCTTCAACTACCAATCACATGCACAACTGATCTTGAGTTTCAATCCATGAGTTAACTAGTCCTTAAATGGAAAAATAAAGGAGTCATATAATAAATTAAAGGTGCATCATGATTCAATATGAGGTTAAATCACTCAACTACATCTTAAACTATCTCATCTCAAATCCTAAGGCCATGTAAGAACATCAATCATGGAGATACTTCTGGAGGACTGTTTGTAGTTTTTTGTACCTAAAGTGATACTTGAGTTAATGATAGATTGATTTTATTATCTTCTCTACTATTCCATTTCATATTCTTATCCTTGTCTTCTATATATCTAATATTTTAGGCCTTATTTCAGGATCCCTCTCTTGGGCATGAGAAAACTCTACCAACATTTAACTTTGTAACCTCTTAAGATAATTAAAAATGACTATTTTAGATTTATTAGTATGAGTTTAGTTTGTTTCATTAGTCTGATTTGCATATGTGGTAGTGTTTTCTCCCTTGAAAGGTCTTAATCTCACCTGGTTACTAGTATATCATCTTATGTAGGTCATATATAGTGTTTAATGTTGAGTGACTGAGCTTGGAGTGGAGATATTGACTAGTTGGTGCCTTGAATTAGCTTTCCATAATTACCCACATGCTTTGATCACTGGATGAAACTTTCATGTGAAACACTTTTACATAGATGTCCTTTGTATTTGTAAGATTTAGTGATTTGCATTGCTTATTACTGTTAGTTGGATTTCAAATTGAGTGGATGAATGACTACATTAGGTGCATCACCATCACTAGTATATATTTTCCCTTTCAGTTATCTTTCTAACTCTTTTCACCCCCAAATCAAAATAGTTGTTAGGAAAATGATTCAAACATGATACATTAGAGGATCTAGTCTTGTAATCCAAATGTTTGGTCTAGTTATAAGTTATCCACAACCTATAGACCAATCCAATGTTAGTTCAAGTTTGAAGGAGAACTAAACAATCTACTTGAACAGGATGTAACTTAAATTGCTAATAGTTTTGGCTTGCTTGGTGGAACTAGATTCACACATTGGAACATTCACAACATCATCTTGGTCATCATTTCAAAGGTTCTTCAACTCTTCTGCACAAATTTATTTATTTTCATGTGTCTTGTGTTGAACTATGGCAACTTATGAAGCACATTTTTGTCATTCATCTCCTTATCAACAACCATATGATCCATCCCCATTCCATTATGATCCATATCCATCTCATTATGACCCCTATCATCCCTAAATTCACCCTGATTGATAATATGATAGCCATTATGAGGCCTATGATCCATTTCAATACCAAGGATACCACTCTAGTCCTCCTTGTGAACCTCATTCACTTCTTTAGTAGCCTACTTATCAATCTAATAAATCATAGAATTCTCATGGTATTCCTAATCAGCTCAACCAAGTTTCAAGAAAATCTATATCAAACTTTAAACAAACCTTGTTTGGCTATTGAAAAAACATGGTGATAATTAACACAAAATAACTATGGATAGGAGATTCATAGGTATGAAACTAAGATCATGAGAGCTTCATTACAACAAGTTAAAGAAGAGTTAGCATCTTTCATAAGACAAGGCCATTCAAAATTTAGTGGTGATATTCTTGACATAAGGGGTTTAATTCAGGGCATTGAAGAGAAATTAGTAGTCTATAAGAGACACCAGGTTCACCATAACCATTAGCATGTTCCATCCATCATTTCATAATAGTCCTCCATTGAACTGCCTTTTCCCTCTCAATAATGTCAAAAAAAACATGTATTACATCCCTCAAAATTCCTCTTAAACCTTATCATTTTTTCCAACTTGGAATTCCATCCAAGAGAGACCTCAAAAGGTGGAATAAGTGTGTCTTAAAGAGGCTGTGTTCAATGTTCCATAGTATATTATGTAAGGGCCTTCAGTTTTTTTATCAATAGGAAGAGATCTCTAATGAGATGGTGTTATACTTTGAGGCTCACCTAGCTAAACAAGTTGATCATGCAAACCAAGATCTACATTATTTAATAATAGCTTAAAAATCAACACAATCTTATAAATAAGTTTATCCATTTATACCCATGGCTATAGCAAGTGCAATACAAGAGGTCCCTAAATCCAAGTTTATGACTTAGAAATAAGTACAACACTCTAGGGAGATACAACATCAATCAAGTAAAAACCAAGATGTTGAAGTGGAAAGTAAGAATGAGATCATTCATCCCCCATTGATCCCTCCTCAAAATCATAATGACTTCCCTTAGTGGAAGTCTATTCGAGATAATATGTAGCAGAGATAGGAAGTTATAGTTATCAAAGTTGAACATTCCCATGAGTAGAATGAAGCATCCATGGAAAATGCTTTGGATTTATCTCATCTTGAGTATTTTGAAGGATCCATCATGCCACTCCTTGAGAAGGAGCCTCTTTTTAATGAGAAAAATGATGAATATTTAGCTTAGGTGATAGAAGATGAGAGTGAGTTGAGTGAGTAAGAAGATGAGATCATCATTGGGACACTCCTTGGAAAGGATAGGCATGATTCAATATTTCATAATGAAAAAGAGGTTGTTGAGATGTAAGATGAGCTACAAGTATAAGATGAGACATAAGAAGAAAAGGTTTTAGTTGAGAAAGAAGATGTTTCTCTAGAACTCCTTGGTCACATGGTAGTTTTCCTCCATTAAGACAGTCCACAAAAACTTGTAATAATTATCATAGATAAGTGCATGTCAGCCAATAAAGATGATTGCCAAGGTGACAATGAAGACCTTTAGAAATAATACATGGTTATTTTCAATGAGTTCCAATCCATTCAAGGACTCACACTTCCTATGAAACATGTTGAAGACTAATTAACTACTGACCTTGTCTACATTTGTCCACAAGAAGTACAGGCACAAGATGATGAAAAGAATGAAGAAATGTTTGTTGAGGTAGTACCTCAAGTTGATACTCTTGAATAAAAACCAAGTGAAGATATCTTCTCCATTAACATGCCTAATGAAGTTCAATATTTCCATCATGAAAGTATTAACAAGTCACCATTCCATGTGGAGCAGAGTGAAACCATCAATCAAGACATGGCAAACCTTTAGAATCCCATGACTGAGGTAGAATTAGCATTTTTGTTGAAAAGTAGACAAATTTGGAAGGAGTATGACTACATTTTGGACTTGCATGTATAATATATGCACCTAGAGATAGAACTAGAAGGACCAGTCAATTTCCTAAGAGGGCATAAACATGTAAATGCTCCTATATACAAGAAGAAGCTATCAAGATGTGGCAATCAGACTTTATGGTGCTATAGTGGTCAATAAAGTTTTCCATTTAACTCTGGAGGAAAAAGTTTGACCTCAGGTTAGTTTTTTTAGTTTTTTGTCTTATTTAAATAAGTGGTTAGCACAAGTAGTAATCTATTGCCTTGTTGTTTTGTTTGTCTTGTTTTGTATTTTTCTTAGGTTAGGTGTGTTTTCTTCTTAGCTTCATTATGTTACTTTTATTATTTATGTTTATGTCCCATTGTTTGTTGCAGTCATGAGAGGTGTCAAAAATTATAAAATTTATTTGTCAGTCCAAGATATTCATCAAAACCATGTTGTTATGTTTCAAAAATATCATTATCATGAAAATTTAGTGGGTTCCCTTGACTAGTAGGCTGATCAACCTTTGTGAGTCGCCAAAAATGTTGGCAATTTGGCCTCCCAAGGCCAAATACTAACCCCTACAACTTGAAACTTTTCATGGCACTTAGTCTTTGTAATAATCTCCTCATGCAAGTTTAAAGTGTATTTTAGCCTCCAAAATGTCCCACTTGTGAAATTTATCTCATTTTTGGTCTCAAAATATTTATTATTTATTTTGATATGTCAAATGACTCATACTCTACCTTATGTTTCCCTAAATTGACAATTCAAATCTTAAACTATGAATAAAATTCTAAAGAAAGGCTATTTTTATTTGTTTCAATAGGAATTTTATCCATTCATACCCATGGTTATAACAAGTGCAATACAAGAAGTCCTTAAATCCAAATTTATAACTTGGAAACAAGTGCAATAGTCTAGGGAGAGAGAAGAGTAGTCAAGTAAAAACCAATATGTTAAAGTGGAAAGAAAGCATGAGATCATTCAACCCCCAATCCTCCCTCTTCAAAATCTCAAGTCCTTCCTCTCATGGAAGACTATTTAAGATAATATGTGGTAGAGAGAGGAAGTTTGGGTTATCAAAGTTGAGCAACCCCATGAGTAGAATGAAGCATCCATGGTAAAATCTTTGCATTTATCTCATCTTATTAAGTATTTTGAGGGATCCACCATGATTGTCCTTAAGAGCCTCTCCTTTATAATACAAATGATGAAGATTTAGTTGAGGTGATAGAATATGAGAGTGAGTTGAGCGAGTAAGAAGATGATATCATCATTAGGACACTCTTTGGAAAGGATAGGCATGATTCAATCTTTCATAATGCAAAAGAGTTTGCTAAAATGCAAGATAAGCTGCAAGTAAAAAATAAGAAATAAGAAGAAGATGTTTCTCAATAACTCCTTGGTCATATGGTAGTTATCCTCCATCAATATAGTCCACAAGAACTTGTAGTAATTACCATAGATAAGTGCAAGCCAGCCAATCAAGATAATTGTCAAGGTGACAATGATGACCTTTGGCAGTAATACATGGTTATTTGTAATGAATACCAAACTCTTCAAGGACTCACACTTACTATGGAACATGTTGAAGACCATTCATCTATTGATCCTATCAATATGTGTCCTCTAGAAGTGTAGGCACAAGCTGATGAAAAGAATGAAGAAATGTTTGTTGAGGTAGCACCTCAAGTTAATACTCCTGAATACAAACCAAGTGAAGATATCTTCTCCCTTAGCATGCCTATTGATTTTCAAGATGTCCATCATGAAATTATTGAAAATCCACCATTCTATGTGGAGCAGAGTGAAAGCATTAATCAAAACATGGCAGACCTTTGGTAGCCCATGATTGGGGTATAATTAACATTATTGTTACAAAGTAGACAAATTCATGAGTATGACTGGATTTTGGACTCACATGTATAATCCATGCACCTAAAGATAGAACTATAATAACCAACTACTTCTCTAAGAGGCTAAAAACATGCAAATGTTCCTAGTTGTAAGAAAAAGATATCAAGATGTAGTAATCAAACTTCATGGTGCCATAGTGTTCAATCAAGTTTTCCATTTGACCCTAGAGGAAATAGTTTGACCTTAGGTTAGTTATTTTAGTTGGTTGTCTTATTTTAATAAGTGGTTAAAAAAACTAGTAGTATGATGCCTTATTGTTTTGTTTGTCTTGTTTTGTTATTTTCCTTAGTTTAGGTGTCTTTGATTTTTAGCTTAGTTGTGTTCCTTTTGTTGTTTTTGTTTATGTCCTATTATTTTTTATAGTCATGAGATGTGTCACAGAGTATAAAATCTATTTGGTAGTCCAATGTAGTCATCAAAACCATGTTGTTATGTTTCAAAACTCTCATTATCATGAAAATTCAATGGATTCCCTTGACCAACACATTGATCAACCCCTGTGAGTTGCCAAAAATGTTGGTAATATATCCTCCCAAGGCCAAATGCCAACCCTTATAACTTGAAACTTTTCATGTCACTAATATAAGCCTCTACATGGTGGTATACTATATGTATATTGACTATAAGTGAAGTTTTTGGCCTTTGAATGATATATTTTGAGTCAAAAGGCCACTAAATGATATGTTGACTATAAGTGAAGTTTTTGGCCTTTAAATTATATATTTTGAGTAAAAAGGCCACTAAATCATTCATAAAACCTTTAATCACCTTCATATTCATGTTATTACTTTAAGTCAAATGTCTTATGCTTTGGAAGAATCTCCTCATGCAAGTCTAAAGTGTAGTTTAGCCTTTAATATCTCCCACATTTGAAATTTATATCCTTTTTGATCTCAAAATATTTATTATTTATTTTGATATGCCAACTCATACTCTTCCTTATGTTTCCCTAAATTAGCAATTCAAAGATTAAACTATGAAGAAAATCCAAGAGAAAGGCTATTTTCATGTGTTTCATGCAGGGAGTACAGATTTGTATAAAATTTTCCATAAAGTAGAGGCCATTAATTTGAATAAAGTTTCATGGCAGGTGTTTGAAAAAATATTCAAGGTAAAAAATCTCAAATAGGCTCAAAATTGGTACTCTTCATCCTCCCAATTTCTTTGCAATTTAGGAGAGACCTTCAAGTTTGTAAATGGTGTGGCCATGAGAGAGAAAATCAAGATCTAGAATTTTGGGGAGATAAATGGTTCTTAGAGAGATTCCATATTTGGGAATTGGTTCATAGTTTATCTCTCTCTCATTTATAAATAATCCTTTATAATTTAAGGCACCCATAATGGCTCCTTCATTCAGGCAGGGAACTAGTTTTCTGAGTTTTCTCCTCTCTTGAGCATGGTGATAGAAAAATGAAAGTTTGTGGAACTTTTAAAGAGTATAAGCCACCTTCGAATGACATTATTAAACTTATTTACACATGTGTGAGGCCATATGTATCTTAATAAGTTAAATGAATTCCAAATTTGTAGTTTGTAGGTAGTTGATGGTTTTATGGTTCATGGTGGTTTCAGGATGTCAAAACATAGTTGGTGACTATATGAGAGATATAATTGTTGTCCATATGTCATCTATTTATGTTTCTCAAATTCATATCAAGATTCATATCCTATATTTCACAAAATAGTCTTCAAAACACCTTCATCCTTTTATTTTAGCATATGTTAAGGTAGTTTAACATATGTTAAGGTTATTAGTAGAATCCTAGGTTTCTTTTGCACTATGTATACCTCCTTTAAGAGCCTCCAAAATATTATATCTTGTTAAGGTATATCCTTATGCTTAATTAGGACTCTTCAGTATGGTCTTATCATTGGATTCATGATTTTTTTATCCCCTTATGTTTCATTTCACCTTCACAGCCTTATCACTGCCATTTCACCATCATTATAAGCTTATCATTCCACTTCATTCTCATTTTCATGTATCCCATCATCCATACACATATCACAACCTAAATATTCACTTTTACCTCATAGATACACTATCAAATAGGATGAAATAGTTTTGTGACCATCATGTTTATGAAATTAGGTATACAAATCATAAAACTCTTCTTAAGAGATTAAAGATCATCTATAGCCAAGGTCATAGAACATCTAAAGTATCTTATTAAGGTTAATTTTAAGGAATGTATGTGGATTGAGGTATCTAAAGTTATTTTTTCACTCTCATTAAGTTATAAGAACATCATAGTCATGATGGTGAGATCCTCAAGCTCCTCTAGTACCCAATCTTTGTCTTGGTCTATACAAGCAATGCAATTATCATCACTAACAACCATACTAAGAAGAGGTGAGATCAAAGTGAAAATAAGGAAAAACCTAGATGTATGAGGAGATATTTGAACTAAATGAGAATTTAAATGGAAATTAAGAGCATTATAGTGACTTTGGATGTTTATTGGTGTCAATTTCAAGACCAAAAACTTACGCATGGTCAATATAAGGGTAAAATTCACATACACAGTCATGCCTATAATGAAAAAAGGTATGATTTCAAAAGGTATAATAATGAGTAAGAGGTAATAGTGTTTAAAAGTGATGGGCATGAAACTTATTTGAAATTTAGATCCTGTGTATGGATCAAACATATATTAGCACATATCTTCGTGTGAATCTTCACCTATAACAGTGTTTGGATGGATTTTGAATTATGCCAATACTAGTGTAAATTGTGTGGACTATAAAGAATGTGTTATTATATCTTTAAGTTCAATGAATTTTTTTCCGATGTTTGAAATTCACTTGATATGGTTAGTAATTACAAGCCATGATATCCAAATTATAGGTAGTATAGCCATTCACCTCATAAAATATCATCTACAGCCTTGCTAAGAAAAGTCTATCTCCAAGTTGTAAAGAGGATGGGAGCATAGTAGTCTATGGAAGATTTACATGATAAAATGGAGGATTAATAATAATAATGAGAATATGAAATAGGTTAGATTATGAGGAATATTTTCCAAAACAAGGTTCACTCCAAGGTCAACCTTGAAATGGCCACACACAACCAATACTAGGGTCAATTATATGGATATATCCACATACCCTAGATAGGTGAAATTCAAGATACATTTCATTAAATAAGGAAACATATGAAAAGAACCTATGCATTTAAATGATAAATTTATATCTTCAAACCTTCAACAAGATCATGATCTCTACTAAATTTTTGAAAACTCATGAAGGTACATAGGGTTGTGTATGGAATCAAGACTATGGGAGCCTAAGAACACTGTTGAAGAGCAAATATACTAAAGGAATAAATAAGAAGAAGTTTCCAAATAAATTGGGGGGTCTAAAAAGTTATAATTGGTGATTTTATGGATAAATCACTTCCAATTCCCCAATCATCACCTATAGTAGTGTTGGCAGATGTAGTTACATTGACAAAAATGAAGAGATATAATGTGGTGATAGTTGTATAGGACTGTGAAGTTATTGGAAAAGGATATGAATCATTGAAATAAGGATATTATAACCTAATTAGGTAATTATCAACATTATTATACCCAAATACAAAATTAAAATGAAAACTCAGTCACAGAACTATTGAAAACTCAGACAGCCACTAGTTAGTTTTTGGGGGAAATGAGTTTTAAGGCCTCTATAGGCATGATATATCTATGAAACTTGATAAAAGTGATGGAAATGAGTTATTTTAAGATTAAATAGTTCTTATAATTCCACATAATTATTATAAACATCAATTATTTTAACATAGTGATACTTCAGTTTGTTGATAGTCAAAAATGGAGTTAGGAGGACTATTTTAGAGGTCTAATAGATATGATAGAGGGTTTTAAATTTATGTGAGGGTTTTTAAGGTAGATAAAGGTAATTAATATTCATCATATGTATTGATATATGTATCACACTCATAATTCATTGAAATATTCCCTGAGGGATAGAACATGCTTTTGCCTTAAACCTCTAAGAAACCTTGCTACCATTATTGAATTGATTCATTTGTTATTTCACATTGATGAGAATTATAATGATGTGGAGAGTAATTTAAAATCCTCAAAAAAAAAATTAGAGTGAATATAATTTAAAAAACTTATCATTTTTACTCTTGAACCTTCCTTTTTTGCTTGCATAGTCTAGACAGACAATCAAAGAACCATTTCATTATGTACACATCTTGATGGATATTTTGCATGGGGAGATGGGAACTTTAGGAGAGGTAGAGGGCCTAGTATAATAACTTTTTGTGGTATTGGTTCATAAATTAAATGCCCATACTTTATGAATCATCATTAAGAGTCTTGAGTACTCTTAAACCCTCCGTAAGCCCTACCACAAACCCAATTGAGAAGAATTAAAATAAAATTCATCCAAATATATTTAAATCACCAGAATACCACCTAGATAATCTAGCATACTTAGAGAGGTTCATGTCCATGGCATTTTTCTATATAGGTGGTGTATAGACCTATCAAAAAATAAGGTTTTTACACGAAAAAATGGATAAAGAGAGGTTCAAGGTAGTTTTTTAAAATTCCAATCATTGGAAAATGAATATTGACACTTTTAATATCTCTTAAAGTCATTATATGGTCAAAAACATGCCTATAAGTGCCTTTATAGGTCTCTTCCAATCAACCAGTCTATAGGAGTGAAGGACAAGGTGACCTAGTCACCTACTTTGGCAATTTTATAGATGTTTCTTGCTCAAAAGGACCTATATCATGATTTAAATCATTTTTTTAGGTATAAGACTCACTTCATAGGTATTAAAAGTTTCATGTAGGATTTCAAAACCATCAAATGTAAGCAGTTATGCTATTAGGCCTAATTAGCCTAGTAGACCTACTTGGTCAATCAAGTAAAGTGTAAAATGGCATATAAGGCTATTGATGAGAGTTAATGTAGATTAATAACAACACATAACATCACTTTAAGTGTCAATCACATGAATATATAGTATTCAAGTGGTAATTTCATGCACAATTGGTCTTTAACTACCAATCACATGCATAATTGATCTTGAGTGTCAATCCATGAGTTAACTGATCCTTAAATGGGAAATTACATGAGTTATCTAACAAAGTAAAGGTGTAGAATTATTTAAGATGAGGTCTAATCAATCAACCACCTCATCTCAATGCATAAGGTCATGCAATAACATCAATCATGGAGAAACTTATTGAGGACTATTTGTAATTATTTCTAACTGAAGTGATACTTGATTTAAAGATAGATTGGTGTTCTTATCTTCTCCTCTATGCCATTCTTATTATTCTCCTTATTCTATATATTTAGGATTTTAGGCCTTATTTTAGGATATCTCTCTTGGGCATGAGGAAAATCTACCAAAATTGAACTTTGTAACCTCTTAAGATAATAAAAATGACTATTTCAGATTCCTTGTATAGGTTTAATGTGTTTTATTATTTTCATTTGTACATATGGTAGTATTTTCTCCCTTGAAAGGTCCTAATCTCACCTAGTTACTAGTATACCATCTTATGTAGGTCATATATAGTGTTTAATGTTGAGTAATTGAGCTTAGAGTGGAGATATCAACTATTTAATGCCTTGAATCAGGTATTCCATCATTGCTTTCATGCTTTGATTACTTAATGAAACCTTTATGTGAAACACTTTTGCATAAGATTCCTTTGGAGTTGTAATATTTAATGATTTTAAATTAAATATATGAATAATTACATTAGGTGAATCACCATCACTAGTATAGGTTTTCCCTTTTAGTTATCTTTCTAACTCTTTTCACCCCTAAAACAAAATAGTTGTTAGGAAAAAGATTCAAAGTTGATACATTAGAGGAGCTAGTCTCATAATCTAGAGGTTTGGTCTAGTTATAGGTTACCTACAACTTGTATACCAATCCAATGTTAGTCCAAGTTTTAAAGAGAGATGAACAATCAACTTCAACAGAGTGCAACTTGGCTTGCTAATAGTTTTGGCACATGTAGTAGTATCATATTTAAACATTGTATCATTCACCATCAGTATCTTGTGGTCATCACAAGTAACTTCAAGTACTAATCTTGGTCATCATTTCAAAAGTTATTCATTAATTTTCATTTGTCTTATGGCAAACTATGGCAACCTATGGAGCACATTTTTGTCATTCATATCCTTATCAATAGCCCTATGATCCATCCCCATTCCATTATGATCCATATCCATCTCATTATGACCCCTATCATCCCTACATTCACCCTGATCAATAATATGAGATCCATTATCTGGCCTATGATCCATTTTAATACCAAGGATACCACTTTAGTACTCCTAGTGAGCCTCATTCACTTCCTTGATAGCGTACTTATCAATCTAATAAATTATGGAAATATCATGACATTCCTAATTATGTCAACCAACTTTCAATATAATCCATATCAAGCTTTAATCAAACCTTGTTTGGTTATGAAAAACACATGGTGAGAATTAACACAAAAGAGCTAAATAAGAGTTGGCATCTTTCATAAGATAAGGCCATTCAAAAGTCAATGGTGATATATTTGATATAGGTGGTCTAATTGAAGGCATTGAAGAGAAGTTGGTAGTCCATGAGAGACATCATAACCAGCAGCATGTTCCCTCCTTCATTTGGTAGTCCATGAGAGACACCAGGTTCACCATAACCAGCAGCATGTTCCCTCCTTCATTTCACACCAGTCTCCATTGAACTATATTTTCCCTCTCAAGAATGTCAAATAAATGTGTATCACATCCCTAAAAATTCCTCTCAAATGTATCAAATTTTTCTTACTTGGAATTCCATCCAAGAGAGACCTCAAAATATGGAATAAGTGTGTCTTGAGGAGGTTGAGTTCCATGTTTCATAGTATATTATTCAAGGGCTTTCATCTTTTGATCAACATGGAGAGATATTCAATGATATGGTGGTAGACTTTAAGACTGACCTTGATAAAGAATTTGATCTTGTAAACCAACATCTACATCAGTCAATAGTAGCTCAAAAAGTAACACAATCTCAATAAGAAGTTTCTCCATTCATAACCATGGTTGTAACAAGTGCTATACAAGAGGTCCTTAAACCCAAATTTATGACTTGGAAACAAGTGCAACTGTCCAAGGAGAGATAAGAGTAGTCAAGTAAAAACCAAGATGCTGAAGTGGAAAGAAAGCATGAGATAATTAACCCCCCACTCCTCCCTCCTCAAAATCCCAAGGCCTTCCCCTCATGGAAGTTTATGAAAAACAATATGTAGTAGGGAGAAGAAGTTTGGGTTGTCAAAGTTGAGCATCCCCATGAGTATAATGAAGCATCCATGGCAAAAGTTTAGGATTTATCTCATCTTCTTGAGTATTTTAAAAGATATATCATGTCACTCCTTAAGAAGGAGCCTCTCCTTTATAAGATAAATGAAGAAGATTCAGTTGAGGTGATAGAATATGAGAGTGAGTTGAGTGAGTAAGAAGATGAGATCATCATTGGGACACTCTTTAGACATGATTCAATCTTTCATAATGAAAAAGAGGTTGTTTAGATGGAAGATAAACTACAAGTACAACATGAGACATAAGAAGAAGATGTTTTAGTTGAGAAAAAATATTATTCTTCTCAAGAACTCCTTGGTCACATGGTAGTTGTCCTCCATCAAGACAGTCCAAAAGAACTTTCAATAATTACCATAGATAAGTGCAGGCTAGTTGATGAAGATGATTATCAAAGTGAAAATGATGACCTTTGGTATCAATATATGGTTATTTATAATGAATATCAAGCCCTTTAAGGACACACACTTATTATGGAACATGTTGAAGACCAATCAGTTGTTGACCCTATCAAGATTTGTTCTCTAAAAGTATAGGCACAAGTTGATGAAAAGAATGAAGAAAGGTTTGTTGAGGTAGCACTTCAAGTTGATACTCTTGAATGCAAACCAAGTGAATATATCTTCTCCCTCAACATGCCTATTGATGTTCAAAATGTCCATCATGAAAATATTTAGAAGTCATTCCATGTGGACCAAAGTGAAAGCATCAGTCAAGTCATGGCAGACCTTTGGTAGCCCATGACTGGGGCAAAATTAGCATTATTATTGTAAAGTAGAAAATTTTTGAAAGAGTATGACTAGAGTTTGGACTCACATGTATAACCCATGCACCTGAAGATAGAACTAGAAGAACCAACTACTTCCCTAAGAGGCCAAAAACATACAAATGCTCCTAACTACAAGAAGAAGCTATAAAGATGTAATAATCAGACTTTATGGTGCCATAGTGTTCAATCAAGTTTTCCATTTGCCCCTAGAGGAAATAGTCTAACCTTAGGTTAGTTATTTTAGTTAGTTGTCTTATTTTAATACGTGGTTAGAACAAGCAGTAGTCTGATGCCTTATTATTATTTGTCTTATTTTGTTATTTTCCTTAATTTTGGTGTGTTTGATTTTTAGATTAGTTGTGTTCCTTTTATTTTTTGGGTTTGTGTCTCATTATTTTTTGTAATCATGAGAGATGTCACAAAGTACAAAATTTATTTAGCAGTACAAGGTAGTCATCAAAACCATGTTGTTATGTTTCAAAACTCTCATTATCATGAAAATTCAATGGTTTCCCTTGACCAACACATTGATCAACCCCTATGAGTTACCTAAAATGTTGGTAATTTAGCCTCCCAATGCCAAATTCAAACCCCTATAACTTGAAACTTTACATGGCACTAATCTAAGCCTCTACATTATGGTCTACTATATGTATGTTGACTAGAAGTGAAGTTTTTGGACTTGAAATGATAGATTTTGAGTCAAAATGCCACTAAATCATTCATAAAACCTTTAATCACCTTCATGTTCATGTCATTTATTTAATTCAAATGTCTTATACTTTGGAAGAATCTCCTCATGCAAGTCTAAAGCATAGTTTAGCCTCCAAGAGCTCCCATATGTGAAATTTATCCCCTTTTTGCTCTCAAAAGATTTTTTTTATATGCCAAATGACTCTTAATTTTCCTTATGTTGCCCTGAATTGGTATTTCAAAGCTTAAACTGTGAATAAAATGCAAGAGAAATGTTATTTTCATGTGTTTCAAGCGGAAGTACAGATTTGTATGAACTTTTCCATACAACGTAGGCCAAGAATTTGAATAAAGTTTCATTTTAGGTGTTTTAAAAAATACTCATGGTAAAATTTTCTCAAACAAGCTCAAAACTAGTTCTCTTCATCCACCTAGCTTCTTTACAAATTGGGAGAGACCTTCAGGTTTGTAGATGGTACAACCATGAGAGAAAAAATCAATATCTAGAATTTTGGGAAGAGGAATGGGTGTTAGATAACTTCCATATTTGGGTATTGGTTCTCATTTTGTCTCTTTCTCCTTTATAAACAATCATTTACAAGTTGAGGCACCCACAATGGCTCTTTCATTCAAGCAGGCAACTAATTTTTTGAGTTTTCTCTCCTTTGAGCATGGTGATAGAAAAATGGAAGTTTGTGGAACCTTTCAAGAGTATGAACCAACTTTACATGGAATTATTAAACTTATTTCCACACATGTGAGGCCATATGGATCTCAAGAAGACAAATGAATTCCAAATCTGTAGTCTATAGGTATTTTGATGGTTGTACAGTTCATGGTGGTTTTAGGATGTCAAAATAGTTGGTAACTCTATAAGAGATCTCATTCTTATCCATATGTTCTCTCTTTATGTTTATTAAATTTATATAAAGATTCATATCTTAGATATCACTAATCAATCTTTAAAACACCCTCTTACTCTCAGTGTAGCATATGTTAAGGTTATTAGAAGAATCCTAGGTTTTGTTTGCACTATTATACCTCCTTTAAAAGCCTCCAAACTATTATATCTTATTAATTTATATGATTATGATTGCTTATGACCCTTAAATATGGTTTTATCATTGGATTCATAAGTCTTTTCTCCCCATATGTTTCATTTCACCTTCACAGCATTATCACTATCATTTCACCATAGCTATAAGCTTATCATTCCACTCCATTCTTATTTTCATGTATACCATCATCCATACACATATCACTACTTTATTATTTACTTTCACCTCATATATCTATTTTCAAATATGATTCAAGAGTGTTGGGACCTTCATGGTTATGAAATTAAGTATCTAAACCTTAAAACCCTATTTAAGAGGTTAAAGATCATCCATAGCCAACGTCATAGAACATCTACAATATTTTGTTTAAAGTCAATTTCAAGGAAAGTCTATGGTTTGAGGTCTATAAAGTGAGGTATACACTCTCATTAAGTTTTAAAAACATCATAGTCATGATGGTGACCACCTCAAACTCTTCTAGTACCCAATCTTTGTCTTAGTTTGTATAGCAACATAGTGATCATCACCTATAGCCATACTAAGAAGAGGTGAGATCAAAGATGCAAACAAGGAGAAATTTGGATGTATGAGAAGAGATTTTAACTCAATGCAAATTTTAAGAGAAGTTAATAGCATTAGAGTGAGTTTGGAGGTCTGTTGGTGTCAAGTTCAAGACCAGAAACTTACACATAATTCATACAAGGCTAAAATTCACATACATAATCATGCCTATAATGCAGAAAGGTTTTTGTTCAAAAGGTATAGTAATGAGTAAGAGGTAAAAGTGTTTTAAAGTGATGGGCATGAAACTTAGTTGAAAGGCAGACCCTGATTATATATCAATCTCTTATTAGGACAGATATTCATGTGAATATTCACCTACAATACCGTTTAGATGGCTCTTGAAGTATGTCAATACTAGAGTAAATTATGTGGACTGTAAAGAAGGTTTTGCTATATCTTTAAGTTTAATAAGGTTTTTACCCATGTTTGAAACTCACTAGAGATGGTTAGTAGTGGCAATCCATGATATCCAAATTAAAATTATCATATCCATTTACCTCATAAAAGACAAACTATAGCCTTGCCAAGACAAGTCTATCTTTAAGTTATAAAGAGGATGGGAGCAGAGTAGTCTATGAAAGAGTTCCATGATTAAATGGAGGCTTCATAAGAATAATGAAAATGTGAAATAGGTCAGGGTATGAGGAATATTGTCCCAAACAAGGTTCACTCCAAGCCTTGAAATAGACACACATAGCCAACTAGGATCAATTGTATGGATATATCCACATACCCTAGATAAGTGCAATTCCAGATACAATTCATTAAATAAGGAAACCTATGAAAGTAACTTATACATTTACTAGTAGAATTTCAAAAATAAATGACTACATGACTAAAACTTTTAGTCATAACAACTAAAAATGACTAAATTCTACTATTTTTTTCCAACACAGCTATAAATGACTAATTTGATCATCGAGTAAAAAACACAACTAAATAATTAGTTACATAAATAAAAAAGACTAAATAATTAGTCACACAAATAAAAATTATACAATATGATATTAAAGTGGGTAATTATAAAAATTACTTCAAATTAGGAAATTACTAGCAGGATTGGGTTGTATTGCATGCAAAGGGTTAATAGCGAATTAGGAAATTATTGGTAGGAGTGGGGATTACAATAGAGTAAAAAATTTGGTAGAGGTAATTTGATAAGGAAGTGGGGAGTACAATTTCCATTATTTATGCAATGCACCTCTACAAATAGGAGGGTTTGTTAATTATTAATAGATCCCGAGCCGACCAGAGAAGGTTTGTGTGCCAATTTGATGGCATGAGGCATTTTGGGTTTTAGCATATAAGTATAGCAGCTACTTACATGGGTGATAATGCTTGTTTGGAGAGGACCGAGATACTTCTAAAAATGTAGGCAAGGAATTTAGAGTTTGTTGTAATCAATTTGAATCGATGAGGCCCTCTGTAGTGAAGTCAAATTTAGGGATACCCTCTACATTGAATTCAAAGGTAATTCAAAACCATAATTACATTAAACACAAAATCTATAGCTTTATGATTGGTAACTAGATCTAGCTAGGAGAACAAAATTAGTGTATTATAAGAGATGAGTTACATAAATAGGAGGGTATCTTGCCATAAGACATGGACTACCATGTAACAATTTCAAATTCTTGAGATTTTGAAAGAATTGGATGTTTTTATTCATTATATAATCAATACAATGTAGTGACCATATCTTAAAGTTATCTACTTGTGTTCCATGTTATCATGTATGGGTATGGTATTAATTTTTCATTTTGTAACCAATTCACCAACCTCATCTCTAAGGCTCCTTTTCACTAAGTCTTCATGGCATGGGTAGTGCATGTACATCATAATTAATTTGTTATTGGTTGGTGTAACTTACAGTAGTTACATAGGCAACTGAGTACTAGAACCGTACAAGCAATTCTAATTTTAGCAGACTATCTTTTCATTAGTTTCCTCTACGCATTTAGAGCATATGGGAATTGAAATTGTAACATGTATCCAAATTTCAACTCCTTTAATAACTTTGTGATTAAACCACGGGCTCACATGTCCCTAGCCTAGACCTAAAATGATTGGGTAACATTGTGTGCAAGCCTAATCTATTAATTGCATGGAATCCTAGAAAATTTTCTCATATGGCATAGTTGAAAGTTATGCTAGTTCAACAAATTAAAGTGGTCACCAAGCTATTTTAATTGATAATATATTTCCACACATGGTAGTATATCAATTGTTAGAAAAATTCATCTTATCTCAACATGTTAATAATTCATGTTAGTAAGTAATGCTCAAAGTTACAACAAATAATTCATTAGCCTATTTTTTAGTGATTGTGTATTCACTAACATTGACAAGATTGTCATATGTTTAAATGTTTGTGGTTCATCAATAGAACAAGCATAAATTACATGTTCAATTGCTAAACCATTTCTTTAACTATCATCTAGACAAGGAAGGCCCTCAATAAAACATGGATAAAAATAACATTTGTTTATTTCCAATCATAAAAAGAACATCTGGTTCTATAGAGTGATGCCCAGTTGTATTTCTTGAATTTGAATTGCTACAGAGTGTTATGTATCCTGTAGAGTCTTCTAATTCTAATTCTATAGAGTGATTTGTATCCTAATTTTGTGAAGTGCTCTAAATTATAGGTAAGTGCTGAAGAGAATGAGTTTACATGTATTAGATCCTAAGTAAGTTGAGTTTTTTAGATTTTTATTTTTTCCTTGAAATAGGAAACTAAACTAATACTAGAATGCAGAAATTATAGATGGATCAATGTCAAAGGTTGACTATAGATCAATACCATGCATATGATGAGAGAGAAGCTGATGAGAAGGACATAGACAAATATCCATGTCCATGTAATGACTGTCTTGGTGGAAAGGTGAAAAAAAGAAATGTGATTTATCGACATATGATAAGATATGGGAATAGTGGTATAAGCCCTTGGGATTACAATTATTATGAAGCTATGATATAATTGTAGAGTGTGAGAGATGAAGAGGCAACAAACATAGATGAAGTGGCACCAAACATAGATGAATAGGTAACAATGTTAGATGAAGGGTTTAAACTTGATATAATTTTGAATGAGGGTCTAAAAAATGATTGGGCCAAGTTGATGGAGGATGATTTAAAGCCTTTATATGTTAATTGCAAGTTTATTCATTTGACAACAATGCTTCAAATTCTTAACTTGCAAGTGGTGCTTGGTTGAACAAATGAGAGTTTAGATCAGTTATTGGCATTATTAAGTTTTCTTTTACCACCTAACTTCACATTGCCATAAAAAAAAGTCAATATAAAAAGCAAATCACTAAGCTAGGCTTATGGTATGGAAACATCCACACATATGTGAATAGTTGTGTATTATTTTAAAATAATCTTGAAAGTGAGAGTGAATGTCTAAAATGTCATAAAGTGAGGTATAGACAAGGGTTGAAATCAACTGTGTTTCTTAGAAATGTTCTTTGCCACTTTATGATAATCCCATGATTCTTTTGAATGTATAGGTGTAGAGACATTGCTAAACTTATGCAATGGCATGCCCAAAATAAGAGAACCAATAGAAAACAATGGCATGTACTTGATTCTAAGACATGGATGGATTTTGATAATAGATGGCCTGATTTTTCTCAAGATCCTCATAATATAAGGTTGGGTTTGGCTCTAGATGGGGTGAACCCATTCTCATATCAAAGTAATAAATGGTTAACTTGGCCAATGTTTTTAATAAATTATAACTTGCCTCCATGGTTAGCAACTACACCATTTTTATTAATGTTATCATTGATTATACTAAGAAATAAAAGGGTGACTTTAGATACAATCAATGCTTATCTAGAGCCATTATATGATGAGAAAATGGAATTATGAAAAGGAATTGAATAAATTCAATCTTTAAGGGAAGGTCATTCAATCAAATTCACTTTAAGAGCTTCCTTATTGTTTTTGATTCATGATCTTCCTGCATATAACACATTGTTTGGTCTCACTATTCATAGATATCATAAATGTCCCACTTTTAACTTTAAGGATTTTGTCAGGCACTCAATAAGTTTACGTAAGTGTATTTATCATGGACATCATGCTTACCTTAAAACGTATCATCCATATTGTCGATGAAAAACATGTTTCAATGGTCAAGAAAATAATCATGAAGCACCATTTCTAGTAATGGGTGATTACATTATTGAGAATGGACAAAAAAGAATGTCAGTTTTAATTGAAAATGATGGGATTGTTGGTATTAGATATGATCCATGTAATGAAAGTGGTGTAAAATGGTTGTGCATATTCTATAGTTTGCCATACTTTAAGGATATATCCATTAGGCATATTATTGACTTTATGCATACTAAGAAAAATATAGCCTATATCATTATAGAAACTCTTTTTGGTGCTTTTGATACTATTTCATCATGTGAAGAGTTTAGACAACTAAAGATTCATTGAAATCTTTGGATTGAAAAATAAGATGATAAAAAATATAGAAAACCTAGTGTTCCTTATGTCTAGACAAAGGAACAGCATGCACAATTCTTACAGTTGATGTCTCAGACACACTTTCCCACTAGATATGTAAGTAGTAGTATTAGAATAAAAATGAAATTAATAGCTTAAGAGGCCTCAAGACCCATGACTATCATTTTATAATCGAGACTATTTTACCTATTATGGTAAATATATCAGGTTTGGCAAAGGGGCCAATATTGGCAATTATAAGGTTGGGCCTAATATTAAAGAGAATGAGTTTACAAGTATTAGATCCTTCAAACTTTGATAGTTTGAGGGAGGAGGTTATTTAAGTCCTTTGTCTATTGGAATGGAAATTTCCACCAATAATCTTTAACAGTTCTATGCATCTTTTGATACATATAGAATATGAACTAACTCATTGTGGCCTAGTAAGAATGAGATGGATGTATTCTATAGAATGATATATGAAGGCTTTGAAAAAAATTGTTCGTACTAGGGAAAAACTAGAAGGCAACATGTCTGAGGGATATTCAATGCAAGAGGCCATGTGATTTTGCATAGAATATATGAAGGATTTTTAAAATGGTAATCAACGTGTATGAGATGATGATGAAGATGAGAGAGTTGTAGGTGAAGTATTAGAAGGCAATGGATGTCACTTCAACCTATCACATCAAGAAAGAAGTGTCATACATGTTTATATTCTTTAAAACACATCTTTGTTCGATAAGTGGTGCAGGTAAAAAAATTACACAATAATTTATTTAATCAATTACATAAACACATTTATATTATTAATATTACTATTTGTACGTTAATATTCTATGTATAAAATATGAAGAAGAGAATCAAACTTGGATGCAACATCGACCTCAAAGGTGTAGATGTCATGATTTGATTGGAGTTGATTCTTTTCCAAAATTTGAAGAATGGATTGCTAATACAGTCAGTGATGCAAAAGAAGAAGGTTAAGATATAGCAATGGAGAAAAGTTAGCTTTCACAATCTCCATAATTATGGGTTATGCATTTTAGTGGAATGTGGGCCTATGGTAGTCATTCAAGAGTGGAAGAAAAAGACAAAGGAAAGACAAATTGTGATTGTGTTGTTAGTGCTAAATTTATTCACAAAATTGAGAATGAAATTTATGTTGGATTCATCCAAGAAATTATTCAAGTGTATTTTGGTGAAAATAGTCCTATATTATTAAAATTTAAGTGGATCCGACCATCCACATTACAATTTGATGAGTATAGATTTATACATGCAAATACATGATAATTTTTATCAGAGATGGATGAGCCATATATTTCCCCTCTTTAAATTAACAAATCATTTCTAATTGATGATGTAAGAAGCCTAGGATGGTCGTATGTCTCTCAAACAGAGTCTCATTTGAAACAAAAATTCATGGAAGTTATCGATATAATTATTGATGGGCAATATGTTAATCTACAAGAAACATTCAAAGAAGTGGATGAAGGCAATGATCAAGTTTTTGAAGAAGAGATTTTGATTACCAATGAAGAGATTGGGAGAGAGAATGTATTGCATGTCACAGATGAGGATGAGGAAGAAAATCAAGTAGATGCAGACATGAGTGATCAAGATTATGATCTTGTTAGCAATACAAATGATTATGATAATATATTGTCACCTTAACATGTTAGCTTGTCACCTAAACTTTGGTTATATGTATGGTGTAATTTATTATTGAATGTAATAAAGATCTGAGTATAGGTGTGCTTATTCACTATTGTTTTACTGATACAATTTTGAATGTAATCATCATTATTATGTTGGTACATTATATACAAACCCTGAGATGTTCACTGCTAATTTGAAGTGCATTAAAAGTTAGGTTCAATCATTCTTCTTAGTTTTCTTACTTTGGTTGAAATTAGACTATTTTATTTAAAATATAATTTCTTATATATCCTATATGTTTTCTAGATGATAGACTTTTCTAACTTCTCTAAAGTAGCTTGATATGAAAAGAAGCAAGCAATGTCTAAAGGTTTCAAATAATGTAACAAGATACCTCTAAAAGTAAAAAACTCTTTAAAATCTTGGTAATAAATTATAGTCATTTTCTTTATATTTGGATAGATTTAGTTTGTAATATAGCTTCTAGCCTCTGCATGCAATGAATATGCTTGTGTGAAGGAAACAATAATTAACATCTATGATTTAATAATACATATTCATATCTTAACATTAAGTGAAAAAAATATTTAAGTTGTACTATTAAACAATTTGTGTGAAAAGACAAGTAGAAATCCCTATCATTCTCCACCTTACTATTATGCTCCCCCTAACTTTAGTGTTGTCATGTTATTCTAGATCATGTTATGTTTTACTACTTCAATTATCCCCCTTTGACATCAGTGGCAAAAGTGTTGGTCAATTAACCCCCTAACTTAAATCTCCTCATCAACTTCCAATGTGAATAATTTAAAAGACTGAAACTAAAACAAAAGGTCAATGACGAATTATAAGATCAAAATTCTCAAGGTACAAGGGTTCCATATTTAGACAAAATTTTGAAAAATGACAACCCCTATGTTAGAACCTCCCAAATTTTCCTAGTTTCATTATCATAACTAGCCTTGAACCTAATGACTAAAGCCCTGATTTATATGTTAAAAGTCTCTCTACCTGATTAATCCTCCTCATTACAAACAAATAAATGATCTCTTAGGTCTAACTAACACTAAAAACTAAAACTAAAAGATTGCAAAATTAAAAAATTGTTCAATATTTTCAATAAAATGATATCTAAAATACTATATTCATAATATACCCCTATATTCATACCTAAAATATATATATAATCCAATACCACAACCTTGTAAGAGGTAAACAATGACACTATGGCAAGGCAGTGAACAATCACTAAATCATTAGAATTAACCCACCATCTCATTAGAGTCCAAAGGGGTGTGCACAGGGTCGTGGTATGAGACTGTCTAACCCACTATCCTATAGCAAGCAAAGTGAAAGTGTGTGGTATAGTGGGGAGAGTAAAATGCTAACTCTACCATACTGTTACCCCGTAACTATCTTGATATGATAGAGTGGTGTTGTAATACAATCTATCAAAGCATTTAAATTGTCAGTGAAAATGATTACACCTTTAAATATGAATCATTTGATTTCTCAAGATCAAAGGCATGTATTCAAACTCAAAATATGGATAGATTATGAAATATTTTGCAAGAATTTATATTGATAGTGAGGTGACCAAGTTTATTAGCAAATATACTTAAGATTCGGTGCCATTTTTACAATCATTCACATAGTTTAGCATACCAGAGGCAAGGGAGTTCAAGGAGGAAGACTCTACAGTGCTTGTTTCATCAAGTAAGTTCATAGAAACCCTCTACAACAAGTGTATAAGAACTGAATTTTCTCAATTCTATAAGTAGACACTAAACTAGGAAAGGTACAAATACTTTACAACTAACCCAATCAACCTTTAAGTAGTTAGTAACTTAAAGTTACTTATTGTTAGCCCTGACTAGGTAAAGGACAATATATTTTGTTTTGTTAGTTTGCTTCTTTTTCTCCTTTCCATTGTCCTTATCTTATTCATCTTTTGGTAGAACATCCTAGTTTATATGCATGTGAGGGATCCATACAACTATTATGGAGGATCCTCTTAAATAATTTACTTTATTTCTAAGATAATTGGATATGTCCTTGAAAACCAATTACTTATTATCACAGCAATAGTTGGTTCTATGTATTGGTTGCATGCTCTTGTAGGTGAAAGTCTATAGTTGCTACAAGTAACCTATAGGTGAAAACCTACAGTTTCTATGAGCAACCTATAAGTGGAAAATCTATAGCTTCATAGTTACTATGGATAATCTATAGGTGAAATCCTATAGTTTTTATGGGCAACCTATAGGTTGGTAGCTTCTACGGGCTAGAACCCTCTTTTGTTGTGGGCTTCTCTATAAGTGTTGTGACCAAGTAATATTTTTGTAGTCTTATTCTACCATTCAAATATATGTTAAATAAGGTTACACAAGTATAATCTAATCAAAAAAAAAATCATTAATCTATAACACAACATGTATATATTAATGCACACATATAATCATTAATTCTTTCATTCATTTACATGAGTCATGAATAGTTATAGGGATTCATATAGGAAAAAGATATACAATTGGGTATGGATGAGGCTATAAATAGAATAATTAGTGGCCTCATCACACCCCCTACTTAACCTCTTGCTTGTCCTCGAGAAATCCTTCTTTACATTTTAAATCCACAATACTTCAAAAAATCTAAGAGTTTAGTACAGCCCATCCCTTCAAAGATAAAAAAATTTAACATTATCTATGTATTTCCACCTTTTATTTTATTCCTCTCTATTAGCTAACACATTCCCTTCCCAATCAATAACTGGGAACTAAAACATGTGTGGATGAAACATCAACCCCAACCAACTTATCTTTCTTTTCCTGGCAAGCTTAATGTACATATATACTCTATGTATTACCTCTGAGGTTTTGAGGGGAATAAGGTTCTTTTCATTTTAGGGTATCTGAAAGCTCCACCCATCTGTGCAAACAAGAAATAAAAATTTGTTTTCCATCTCTCTCCATGAGGCTCAAGTAGTAGTTCTGGACCTCTACTTGTTAATTTGTGACCCGTGTTTATGGAGTATCTGCATTCATAAAAGCAATTTATTCCTCTATTATAGCTTTTGAATTAGCAGATTCACCACTAATTATTAGGGTAGCCACTTTTTCTTTCTCTTGATAGTCCTCAACCTATTTCTTTCTTTTTATTTTATTGAGGATGTATGAGGTAAAGGCATTCAATTGGACATCCCCTAGGTATATATTGAGATTCCACTTTGTGTCATATGACACATCATACTGATGCATGTAAAACTCACTCAATTGTGCTTAAATATCAATATCAGCATGCCTATAGACCTCAAAAAAAGACTTAGAATCACATACCATGTAGGACTAATCATTGTATATCCTATCATATTTAAATCTAAGCCACCTTCCTTATAAAAATAAAGAATATATCTTAGAGGGTGATCTGTATTCCATTAACATCTCAATGGTCTCATGTATGTTAGTGATCTTCTCTTTCAAATAAGTGGTCCTAGTCTTATCCCTTTCTAGGCTTTCTTTTAAATCTTCCTACTTCTCCCTTGCTTCAACATATACTATAAACCTTTATATCAACTGCTTATGATAAGTTCCATCATCACTAAACTTTTCCTCAAGGAATCTCAAAAGGTCATTAGTTTCTATTGGCCTAGCAACTGAGAAGTCTACATCAATTACTTCTATTGTAGGTGCTTTTGCAGTGGTCTCTATAAAAAAACTTATTATGGAATGGTACCAAAGCTAGAGTATTATTTGTTGTAAGTTTTTCTAGAGGTAAACTAATGTCATATGTAGGTAAGGTCGATGAAGCTATTATAGGAGAAATTTGTTGCAGGTTCCTCCAATATCCATTCCTTGCTTGACTCTTCTTCCATAGATGGATTTAGAAATTTTGTTGCCCCTAGAAGTGTTTTTAGGCATCGTTTACCTTTTAACTCTACTATTTTTTTCCTCAACCTATATATCTCTTCCATGGCTTATTCCAAATTTTGGAACTCCTGGTCATGAGGAACTATGTCTTGCTTTGTTGCTTCTTCCATGGTCCTTTCTTCAATAAATTCTTCCTCTTTTACAAGATGATATGACATTCTTATTTTTTTATTCTATATGCCCTATTTGTCTAAGTAGTTCCATGTCTTATTCTCCCAATCCGAGTTGCTCATATGACTGCATTTCCTCTTCCTTTGCAAACTTTTTTTTAGTAGACCATTTTTCCATCTCAAACCCATCAAAGGTCTTACAAATTATGGGATCCTTCTTCTTATCTTAATCCTCATTGATGTCTATAGGTAAGGATGTTAGGGTTGACATTTATCTTTTAATTATTTGAGACTTCTTAGGAGGAGGTCTCCTTCTCTTTGATGCAAATGGCTTCTTCCTTTCAGTCTTATTTTTCTTTTTAGGAGGGGAAGCTATTGAGACCTACATCTATTATGTAGCTGGTGATGGAAGAAATTTTTGTTGAGGATCAAGTTTTATGGCATCCCCTTCTTCCTGTGAAACTATTGATGGAAGAGAATCTGCTCTTTTTGAAGGAGCCATGGTGGAAGAATCTACTTCTTATGTTAAAATAGTTGGAAAGTAGGAGAAGCAATATCCTACCCAGTTTATTTTGATGGACTTCCCTCCTCTATATCCTCAGGAGGTAGCACTAGTTTTCTTCATCTTCACTTACCTGTAGCAACTATAGGTGAAACTATAGTAGATATGAGATGACTAATTGCACTAGTGCCTACAGTTTCCTCTTATGTTGTTTGTTGGACATGTTCCATAGTTGATTCCTCCTCATTGTTTCCCTCCTCTTATTGAGGTTCACCAGTCCTTAAGGTTAGGAACTATTCCTAGTTAAGGTCAAGTATAGAATCTCTTATTACTTATTTAGCCAACAACTAAATTAGACAATGATGAGACAAGGCTTTCTCTACCCCATTTGGTATTATTTATACATTTTATTCATGATATTCCATAAGTGGTTCGGGATATTAATAGTCCTACCATGCCTTAAATGATTCAAAATTTTGAATTAAAGAGTATAGATCAAGTAATACTTACCTTCACATGTCATATATTTGATGATATACGAGGCCACTTATCTCCAAGCTAGGGGTAGACTCAGTCTCTTCACACCTGCTTTCTTAATCACTAGCCTTTCATTGTATTGACAAAACTATTGTCTAGCTAGTTGGGCATTAGGTTTCTCTTCCCAATTTTCCCTAGTTCTTAGCAACCCAATAATCTGGCTTACCATTTTTTTTGTAATTAAAAATGTGATGCCAAATAATTTCACCTATTCTCATATAAAAGACCCTCAAAATTCTCTAGTGAGAGGTTTTAAAAAATGCTACATTTTCTCAAAATAGGTATTCCAATTAACCCTATTGAAGATGGCCCAATTGTCTGGGTCTCCTTGCAACTACCTATGGTCTAAGGGTTCCCTTCTCACTATTGAACCTCCCATTCTATTTGGTTTATCTTTTTTCAAATTTTTCAAACATATATCTCTCTTTAAAACACCTAATTTTACTTTAGATTGTTGCTTGTAGTGAAGCAAGTTTTTCCAATAATGATAGTTTTGGTTACAAATTGCAGCAATGTCTTACTTAGGTCTTTTGTGAATGAGATTTGATCTCAAAGTAGAAAATTATAAAATTGATTATTTTCCCCACTTGAATATGCGTGCAATTATGTCATAATCATGGGCTTTCAATCCACATGTGTAAATTATCATTTGACTGATTACCTACAACATTCTTCCCCTCCCCATATGAAGTGTCAGTTGTCCTTAAGTGATGTGGTACATTTAGGATGTAGAAAGATAAGATGGGGTCATAATGAGGGTTTTGAGTGGTGAGTTGGCATAGCTCATGACAAAACTCGATGAATGATGCTTTAATGCTTAAATATATTTTTTAATATAATACATGCTATATTAAAAAAATTAAGATATTTTTTATGACTAAAAGATACATCATATCTTTATAACCATTTATTCCTAGGGTTGTGGCATAGAAAATATGCATGAGTGTTTACCAGAATGGAAGCTTAGCTTGTTGTTTCCTCATACAATTATTACCCTGGTAGTCATGAGTTTGTTATTTTGTTACCTTTGGATAATCACAGTTTTCTATCTTTTAATTATGCCCTCTACAACTTGCATGTAATCATGATGACCTACGAAGCACTAGAGTAGTGGTCTTATACTGGTATGAGAGACTATTTCCATCCTTCCACAAGGTGGTTGCTACAAATCTTTGTTTGTTATCTAATTTAAATCCTTTATAATCATGGAGGAGGGTGGGTGATGGCATTTGCTAATCTTGATTTTCTTTGTATGAGCTTGTTGATGCCTCATTTCTCTTATGTCTTACTCCCATTAAATATGGATGTTTGTTAATGGATTTTGTATTTAGTGAAATTTTAATTTGGCAATCAGCTATTTTATCAAACTTGAGACCTATGGCAAGAAAAGATTTGAGATCTCTCTTATTGGCAGAGTGAAATTATTTTATATGAAGTGACCAAAAATTGAGAATGGTTCTTTTGTATCCCTGTAGTCATAAATTCTAGTCTACAACACTCAAAATGGAGATTAGAAGTGTATGCCTTTGTTATAGCACTTAATTTATTATTTAGGGGTATGGTCATTCCTTAGAAATGTTTGAAGTTTCTACTCTAATCTTCCTTCACTCCTCCTCTATCTTGTCTATTGTATTCCATGAATTTCTTAATAACCCATAGCCAAATACATAGCTCATCATTTATGAGGAATTAACCTACAGCTACTAGAGAGGTGTATATAAGGGTTAGGATGTACCTACAACAACTATAGTTTGAGCCCGTAGCCACTACAAAGTTGTGTCCAATGGTGAGGAAGGTGCCTATATCAACTGGAGGAATGACACTTGTTGTCCTTGTAGTATCCACATCTTTATGGCACATGACTACTAACATATTGACACCTTCTGTATCTAGCATCCATTCTATATCAAATAGCAAGAAATTAATGTTTGTTTAATATGTCAGGTGCATGGTTTCAAGTTTCCTATCATCATTTTTTATTTTTTATAAATATTTATCGAATGTTTATCTATGTGTTATCAAATGATCTATATCTCAATATAATGTGTATTTTTTTTTGTAAAAATGTATTGATAAACTCCAAGAAGGGGATAAAGTTAGGGTGTTGGATCTGTTTGATGGTGATACTATGGGCATTGGATGGATTCACTCACTATTTATTATAAATGGAGTCAAGTTGAAAGGAACAGGAGATGCAAATGTAAATATTTTAAAGGTCAGAAATAACATACACCTTGTTTATGAAGACAAAATAGATGGAGTTGTCCATCTGAAAGAGAAACAAGGAACCTTCACACGATGGCCACTAAAATATTTGTAAAAAATGACATATTTGATGTTTATCATATACTAGTTATTAAACAACCTAACCCACTGCTTTATGTAGTAGTTTCAATGTGTTGTTCAAGGATCTTTATCATGGTGTATTTGTAAGAGTTAGAAACTCTTGGCCTTTAACATTTTTGATTATATATATATGAACATATTAAATTTCATCAAAATTGCATTATATTTTTTATTGTAGATTACCTTTTTTTAATCATGATGTTGAATCAATCTTTTTACCATTATTTCAGAGAAAATAATAAAGTGGTTGATTTTTTAGTCAATGTAATGATTGATCAGTGTGAGGAGGAAAGGATGCATAATGTTAATAAGAGATGGAAGGATTGTCGATATTTTGATTAGATTGATTTTTAAATTTAGAAATATCAACATTATATTGATTTTTTTTTAAATAATTTTAATGTTGATAATATGGTTTGTTTAGGTTTTTAATTGAGAAATATCAATATTAGATTGTTATTTAAAAAATATATAAAAATGCAATTTTACTATTGATATTGTGGTATTTTATTTAAAAATAAATTAATGATGTCTCCATATTTGTTAATATAGAGAATTTTTATGATTTGAAATCTTTTCTGAAAGATTGCAAATTCATGAGAAATTGATTAGTTGTCAGGGCAATCATTTTTTGGCTTTTTTCAAGTGTGAAGGTTTATGTATTTTGAATCTGGTGGAATGATTTTTTGACGATGCTGAGATGTGGAGCATTCATTACTTAGAGTATTTATGAAATCTCTTTTCTCATGTTTTGGATATTTATGCCTTGCAGTAGTTTTGGAGCAGTATTTTGGTAGGATGGTTGATAGGATTCTTGATTTGGCAGTGTTCAAGTTTGGCATGTAGTAGAGATGGATAAATTTTGTTTGGAATCAATTGGTTGGCCATTAGATTTTTGTAAATCCAAAAGTCATGAGATGGGCTTTGCTAGAATGGTCTCTAAGACACGTCTATCGAATTGTTTTTGGACTCCTTCTCTTAAAGTGGTGGAAACTATTGATTTGGTGTTGGGTGTGGATTTTTTAGCATAAAGTCATCAAGTTAGAGTAAATTTTAACTTGGCCTCTCTATTTTATTCTAATCTTTGCCTGATTATGATGAATATAGCTCAAATTCAAGCAATGGTGGAATTTTTCATATGGCTAAAATATAGGTTTGAGTTGGTAGAGGCTTTGGCATCTTTTTCACTTGGGTATTTCCTCTTTTTCTATTTTTAGACAGAGACTATTTGGGGTTTATCCCATTGTAAATGTTTTGGGAGGTTGAGTTTCGATTCTTGGCTTTGGTTGATTTTCCAAGGATGTGGAAGTAGCTTGTAGAGTGCAGTTGAAGTTGGTAAAAATGCAGGGAATCAATTTGTCTTTTGTTGAAGACCTTTTGAAACCCATTCTCAACTTGGTAGAATGGAGGGTGATGAGGCATGATAAATACAAGGTCAATGCAATTAAAATATTGGGTAAAGGATTGGTGAGAGGCTCTTTTAAGTCTCTACCCTAGTGGAAAGGCAAGCAGAAGGAGCATGGGGAGCCAACTGGTAAAGTATAGAAAAGACTATTTTTTTTAGTCTATGAGAAATCTATAGGTGTTCATAAGGATAGCAAGATGGTGTATTTGAATGTTTGAAGTCAAGTGAGAATCCGGTGGCTTTGGGTGTAGTAGTAGGCAGTTTGATTGAGGAGCTAGAGAAGAAAATTTGTAAAAATTAGGGGAAGCTTATGGAATTAGTAATTCTAAAATAGTTGGTTAGTTTGTTAGCTTTTGGCTATTAATATTCATTAATGTGTTAAGATAGTAATAGAAATATGTATGTGTCTAAAGATGCTTTGATAGTATTTTGTTCTGTTAATAGATCAGTCATATGCCTCGGCATGGAAGGATGCTGAGCGTGACAGACTATTTTGTTTTTATTGAATTTTTTGTCAAAGGGCCTGGGACCCTTATAATTCCCAAGTATCGAACCAAAAAAATATGTTTATTTCTTCAATATACAATTTATGGTATTTAATAAATTATTCATATCATATAAATGAAAATTTACTACTAAATTAGTAGTAAATATAATGATTATGCAATTAATAAATAATGTATCAATATACTACTAGTTGAAAGAAATCAGTGAATAAAAATAATTAAATAAACTACCAAATGACAATAACTAAAAAATAAAATGATTAAATTTACTACCAATTAATAGAAATTAGTCAATTAAAATGACTAAATATACTCTTAATTGATGACAATTAATAATTAATTGACTAAATATACTACCAATTGACAGAAATTAGTAAATAAATATGACTAAATATATGACCAATTGATGGAAAAATAATGATTAAAATTACTAAATATACTACCAATAGACAGAAATTAGTTAATACAAATGACTAAATATACTACCAATGGATAAAAATTAATGAATAAAAATGACAATATAATATCAAATAATAGAAATTAATAATTATAATGACTATCATGACTAAATAAATGACAAATTAATAACAATCAATAACTATAATAATGACTAAATTGATCAATAAAAATAACCAATAAATGACTAAAAATAGTTTAGTCATAAATTTAGCCACGTTATAAATGACCAGCAATAAACTACTAATGGTCACGTGACCAAGCTTAGTCATTTATATGCAATTTTTAGTAGGTTTTTTTATTAATTTATTTTTGTTTTTATACTAATGATTTAAATGATAAATTTACATATTCAAACATTTATCAGGATCATGACCTCTACTAAAAGTCTGCAAACTCATGAAGGTACACAGGACTATGTACGGAATCAAGACTATGGAAGCCTAAAAACACCCTTGAAGAGCAAATGTACTAAAGGAAGAAATGAGAGGAAGTTTTCCAATAAATTAAGAGGTCTCAAAAGTGAGAAGTGGTGATGGAATTGATAAAAACACTTCCAATTCTCCAATCATCACCTACAACAGTGTTGGTAAAGGCAATGTACATTGAGGGAAATGAAGAGATATAGTGTGGTGACAGGTTGTACAAAACTGTGAAGTGACTGTAAAATAATATTAATAATTTTAAGAAGGATTTTATAAATTAATCAAGGCCTTATCAGCATTCTCAAACCCAAATACAAAATTAATATTAAAACTCAATCACAGACCTATTGAAAACTTAGACAACCATTAGCTAGTTTTGGGGGAAAATGAGTTTTAAGACCTATTGAAAACATAGACAACATACACTTTTTTGTCACAGTCATACATCAGTTTGTTGACAATCAAAAATGGACTTAAGAAGACTAATTTGAAGGTATAATAGATATGATAGAGGGTTAAAATTCAATGTGAGGGTTTTTAAGGTAGATAAAGGTGATTATTATTCCTCATATGTATTTTTATATGGATCATGCTTAGAATTCATTAAAATGTGTCTTTGAGGGATATTACATGCAGACAAGGCTTAAGCCTCTAAAAAACCCTACTACCATTTCTGAATTGATTCATGTACTATTTCACATTTATGAGCATTAGACTGATGTGGAGAGTCATTTAAAATCCTTAAGTAATTTTTAGATTGATAATAATGAAACCAAATTTTATTTTTTGCTCTTGAACCTTCCTTTCTACTTTCACAGTGTAGACAACCAATCGAAGCACCACTGCACTATGTACACATCTTGATGGATCTCTTGTATGGGATGTTGGCACTTTAAGAAAGGTAGAAGGCCTATTATACTAATGTTTTTTGGTGTTGTTTTAGACATTCAATGCCCAAACCTTATAAATTATCATTAAGAGTCATAAGTACTCTTAAACCCTACCACAGACCTGATTGACAAGACTTCAAGGAAAAGGCATCTGAATAGATTGAAATCACTTGAATACCACCTAGACCATCTATCACACTGATATAATTTCATGTCCATGGCATTTTTTTTTTAAGGATGGTGTATGGACCTATCATAAAATAGAGTCTTGAGAGGAAAAATTTTAAAAAGAGAGGTTCAATGTAGTTTAACAAAGTACCAATCGTTGGACAATGAATCCTAACATTTTTTATATCTCTTCAAGTCATCATATCATTAAAACCATGCCTATAATTATGTTTATGGGTATCTTCCAATCATCCACTCTACAAGAGTGAAGGACAAGGTGACCTAGTCTCCTAGTTTGGAAATTTTATAGATGTTTCTTAATCAAAAGGACCTATATCATGATTTAAAGCATTGTTTTAGATCTAATACTCACTTCTTCATAGGTTTTCAAAGTTTTATATAGGATTTCAAAGCCATCAAATTCAATCAGTTAGACTATTTAGCTTAATTAGCCTAGTAGACCTACTTGGTCAATCAATTAAAGTGGAAAATGGCATATAAAGTTGTTGATGAGAGTTAATGTAGAGTAAACATGCCACATAACTAACCCTTTAAGTGTTAATCACATGCATAATTGGTCTTCAAGTGGTAATTCCATGCATAATTGGTCTTTAACTGCCAATCACATGCATAATTGATCTTAAGTGTCAATTCATGAGTTAATTGGTCCTTAAATGGAAAAGTACAAGAGTTATCTAACAAATCAAAGGTGTATCATGCTTCAAGATGAGGTTGAATCAGTCAACTACATCTTCAACTACCTCATCTCAATGCATAAGGTCATGCAAGAGCATCGATAATGAAGTAACTTCTTGAGGAATGGTTATAGTTGTTTGTAACTGAAGTGATACTTTTGGGTTAATGATAGATTGATGTTATTGTCTTATCCTCTATGCTATTTATTATTCTTATCTTCATCTTCTATATATTTAGGCTTTTAGGCCTTGTTTTAGGATCCCTCTCTTGGGCATGAGGAAACTCTACCAAGATTAAACTTTGTAACATCTTAAGATAATAAAAATAACTATTTCAAATTCCTTGGTATAGGTTTAGTGTGTTTTATTAGTTTAATTTACATATGTGCTAGTGTTTTCTCCCTTAGAAGATCATATTCTCACCGAGTTACTAGTATATTATCTTATGTAGGTCATATATAGTGTTTAATATTGAGTGACTGAGCTTGGAGTGGAGATATTGACTAGTTAGTGCCTTGAATAGGCCTTCCATCATTGCCCTCATGCTTTGATCACTTGATGAAACCTTTATGTGAAACACATTTGTATAGAATTCCCTTTGACTTGTAATATTTAGTGATTTGTATTGCTTATTAGTATTAGTTGGAGTTAAAATTGAGTGGTTGAATGATTACATTAGGTTCATCACCATCACTAGTATAGGTTTTCCCTTTCAGTTATCTTTCTAACTATTTTCACCCCAAAGAAAAATAGTTATTAGGAAAATGATTCAAAGTTGATACATCAGAGGATATAGCCTCATAATCTAGAGGTTTGGTCTAGTTATGGGTTACCCACAACCTGTAGACTAATCTAATGTTAGTTTAGGTTTGAAGGAGAGCTAAACAATCTACTTCAATAGGTTATAGCTTGAGTTTGTAATAGTTCTCATAATAAATTATGAATTAGAGAATGTCTAGAGGTAGTGAAAAAGTAGAGCAATGAATTATAATTCCTTCAAAGTAGAGTAGGGAGTGGAAATTCAAAAAAAAAACATAAACTACTCTTTTAAAATAAACAATAAGACATGGAAAAATAATAAAAATAAAAATAATGATCAAAGGGAACCCCAAAACTCAAATCTCACCATTAGCTTCATAGGCATAACTTTATCCCATTGTTCTAGAGCCCATTATACAACTCTTCATGATGAGCTCAATTGTCCATAATTATGGATTATTTTCCTTGCATTCATTAAAGAAATAGAGAATTATAAGGTTGTTCCTAAAAAAATTATGAGGCTAGCACAAGTTCATCTAGTAATATAACATTTTTCATGGCTCTAAAGACCATCAACTTCCCCAATGTATAAGATAACAAACCCAAATATAATGTGGATGAAATCCATGCTTACCACTAACAAAAAAAATAAGGTATGAAATAAGAAGCAAAGGTAAAATTCCTAACACTTCTTCTAATGATAAATAAACAACCCCTAATCCTCAAGCTTTCAATAATATACCACCTCCATAGAGGTTAAATGCTCCCAAACAAAAAAAAACATCACACAAAAAGGGATTCTAAGGGGCTATAACATAGTTGAATACATGAAAAGGACCAAATCCAATATTACCTTATATGAAGTATCCTATCTCACTAAGAAATGAAGTTGATTACTGAAAATATTGAACATTATCATTGATTAAGGAGAAGATTATCGAGCATTGTCATTGATTGTTGAGTTGTTGGAATAAGTGTTGTCATTGATGTCAATCTAATATCATTATTTTCAGAGGCTCTTGTAAAGGTGCATGGTCAAGTAAGCCAGCATAGTGAATGTTAATGTTGTTTAAGACCAATGATGTGAGAATACTATTTGAGTTTGTGCATGAGGTGTTGAGGGCCTTAAAAATGATTACAATGTCATATCCAAATATTTGTGTGTGCAACACTAAAGATGCTCTAAATGAGCTACAAAGATCCCTAGTCGAGCTTTGAAGATCTGTAAAAAGCTCTGAAGATGCTCTATTAAATCTCTGAAGAAGATTGAGTGTATGAATTTGTTCGAGAATACATAAGAGGCATTAGGACATAAGATATTTTCAAGATGAAGCCCACAAGGTGGATATAAGGTCATATTCAAGGCCTAATGAGACTTGCAAATCAAGGCCTAGAAAGCAAAGAGAGAGATGGTGGTCAGATAAGGAAACAGGATTAGTTTCCATGAAATGAATGAGCAAGTGAGTATTGATAGAGATGATTAAATTTTTTTTAAACATGTGCATGATGTTTTAGGTCATGGTTTACAAGAAAAGTCTTAAAAAAATGTTTCAAGATTTCTCAAGTGCACTGAATGAAGAGTTGTCTACCTGAGAAGGTTTTTCTAGTGATTATTGGCATGTGTTACATCTACATGATAATATAATTTACTCATGGTATATAAGGAAGGGTTATATCTCAAATATTCAATTATTGGTTTTTGAAAATGGGAGCTAAGTTTTATGAATAGTCATTAAAATTGAAAGATGGTCTAAACCCTCATATAACCCTTACAATGACCCAATGTTGAGGATATTATTCTAAAGAACTTATAATGGTTTGATATGACTAGCTAAGTGATTGGAGGTTATATTCAACATTTCCAATCATCTCCATGTGTGATTGGTTTCTCAAGTGAGTAAGTAGACCCTACAAAAAAGACCTTATTTCTCAAAGATTTCGTGTAGTAGATAGAGTTGATCGATTCAAAGTTGCTAAGTGGATGAAGTTCAAAGTGTGATATTTTTACTTATTGTCATGAAGGTTTCTAGATAGGTTCTATATCTTAGGTGTGCAAATTTAGTGACCAAGTTGATCAATCGGTAATAGACCTAGTATTGCAGACAGTAAGAAAATTAGGCAAAAGTGAGAGGATGATTCCTGATATGTTTTCATGTAAGAATGGATTGAAGTGTTTGATGTTTTTTGGGACTTAAATATTCTATCCATGCTTTTTATAATATTTATATTTAATATGATAATTTGGAACATTAAACCCAAAATGATTTATTTGATTGAGTAGAGTTTGTATACACATAATATTTTCAAACTTTTATTAATTATTGATGTTCTTTATTTTATACGAACCCATCAATTCTCATTCTCTCTAAGTGCATGCCCTAAGGGGTGCACCAGTAAAGGGGTGGGTAGACCATTGGTTCTTTACAAGATTATTGTCCCTTTTTACACTTACTATCTACACACATGTCTCCTAAAATCAATTCCCCTAAGCTTATCATTCTCTCTTGCACACTCCTCTATTCTTTTGCCACCTTAATTAGCCCTTTTCCTAACCTAAAACATATTTTGATAGTTTAAATGACTAGGTCAACTATGTTGACCTTTTACTCTTATTGAAAAAGATTATTTAGGGTCTAGAATACATCTTGGCCGACCTAACTCATTACCTAATGAGTTTTTATCAATAACAATACTAGGTTGACTAGATTGACCCTATCGGCTAAAAATTTTAGGAAGATTTAGGGTTAAATCCACCTATATATACATAAACATTTTTACATTATTTAATTAAGATAAGAATAAGTAATATATATTACACATATGCTTAACCACCATTTTACTTGATGAGCAAGTTTAAAGTTTCATACTTTATTTGGAGTTACTGATCTTGTCTTATGGAAAAGTCTTTTAGATGCATTGATAGGTTGTGTATCCTAGATCTAATTTATACTTTTCATCCTTACATACCACAACAACCTCTTGTGAATCACCTTAGTGAAGGGAGAGATTGAGGCTCAATGAGTTCATCTTCAAAGGTAAGTATTCCTAACTTTGTTTCTCTTTTGTAAGAGTAGATAGATATGCATTTGTACTTCTCTTCCATGCATTAGGATTCCATATACATTAAAGTGGGTATATGTCCTCTATGCATGTTTAATTTTTTTTTTTATTACCCCCACTTTTTGCCACAATCTTTGGTGAGGACTATATTAGATTTCTTTGCTTTACTTGTTATTAGTATAGTGGATATGAAAACATAGGACTTAGCTAGGGTCATTGCATAGTTTTTCTATGTTGAGGTATGTTTTGTAAACATTATTAATTAATATGTTTGTAATAGGTTAGTTTGTTGCACAGATATATTGTTAATAGTTAACAATATATCTCATAGTAATATAGTTTGATATTTGAAAGATTGTAGGGATTACAGTATCTCTATTTATAGGTTATCCCTTGCCTATTTATTTGGTCTACCAATGAAGCTAGGTAATAAGAAGTAGAAGAAGAGAATAATAAATATTATTATTTTGTATTCGTTGTCTAAGAATATTATTTTGTATGTATTCCATAATGCTTATAAACTAGAATCAATATATGGTATCATAGCAGGAATTTTATTCAATGGAATTCTAAAGATCGATAGGGGCAATCATTTAATATTTTTTCCCCTATATGTATGAAAAAAGATTATTTGTTGAGAGATATTTTATTATAGTTTGGATTCTTCATTCTAGTCTCTTCATTCACTCTTGGTTCTCATTGTCTTTTGTTTGGATACACTAGTGTCACAACTCGACCTCACAGCTTTTGCATTAGGCATATTACTTTTGGCACTTTGCATTAGATCAAGATATGTGGTAGTTTTATGTGTATCATCCCTAGATGTTATATTAGATCCTTCATGTACCAAATTTGAACACTTGTAGTTTTACATTCACATCAGCATCTAGGTATTCTAGCATTCAGATCTATCTATAATTTACATTGGGCACCTATCATTTGGCATTGAGCTCCACTCTGGCCTATAGTGGTTAATATGGGAAATGAAAAAACCTATCAAAAATGGAGCAAACTATAGTCAAAATCACATAAATTAATATGGTTGTGCATCACCTACATTAAACTACAGTTCTAGAGTCAACCTTGCATTCCAATTCACCCCATCACCATCACTTGTTTGTCCCTAAACACTCACCAACATGGAACTTGGTGACTATGACTCACATTTAATAATGTCAGCATAGCATTTGACCTTCTAAATTTCACTCAGCCTGATACTACCATCACACTCATTCATTTTTCTAGTCATAATTCATTACATTGGAATCTATAGAAGTTGTCTCATCCATATTTAGACTACATTGTTCTTTCAAGTTTAGATGTCATTTATTATAGTTTCTGCCCTCCATAAACCTATATAATGTTTTTAGTTATTCATTTTAGGTTTTAAATATTTGTTTAGATTGGGTCTTTAATATTATGGTCAATATTAAAAAGTCTTCTTGTTAAAATTAATAGATTCATTAAATTTATGTATGTATTTTTAGGCACATTTTAATTTTATCAGTATATTGAGTCTTTTAATTTTTTTTTGTAGTTTAGTTTTATAAAAGACTTCTATAATATTGTTTTTAGTGGTCTTTTGATGGGATTTTTTCTATGAGTCTAGATAAAATTCTATAATCAAAAATAGAGTCTTTTAAGATTGTCAAAAGCCAAAAACATAAAAAGTGTCATTGTGCCCAAGTCCATTAATAATGTCAAAAATAGAGTCTTAGTTTTCTTATAATTATAGTTTTATATGTCATATCAAAGTCTTTTGAATAAAATGCCATTTATATCAAAAATTCAAAATTGTCTTAGTTAAGTCATTTTTTATCAAGAGTCTTATTTTTTATATAAGAATCAAAGTTGAGAGTCAGAATCATAATAAAAAATGGTCAAATGTATAAAGGATGCATTATCACTTGTACATGACATCCAAACTATAGGAGAATTTCCCTCAAAAAATTAATACAATTGAGTTTCACGACTTCATAAGTTGAGTGAGTAAATTCATGTACTTGAGGTTAGAGGATACATGGAGGAAGGAGGTCTTTCAACGACCTCTCATCAGTCACCAACAATGAGGCTACACCAATTATTTGGTGACGTTTGTGTGGTGTGCCTTTTTTCCGCTATGTGTTTGAATAAAAATAAGACATTTGTGTTCACATGTGTGGTGTGTTATGCACCAAATTAGCTAATGCCAAGGATGATTCTTTAGTGCTAGTAAAAACTATCTATGTTGTTTCTATTTGGATGGCAACAGACACTAATATGGGCTACATCAAATAACAAAAATTATTGGTTCCTCATAATATATATTTTTTTTTTAGTTGTGTGTGTTTTTATTTCCCTACTTGTTTGAAACACCTCTTTTATTTGGAGATGAGGGAGAGTGTGGATATAATGGAATGTGGTAAAATAATTGTATAATAAGACAGTTAACTATAGAAATATTTTAACTACAGAGATCCTCTAACTACCTTACTTCTTTATGGCGATGACCAGCCAGTGACATGCCTATTGTAGTCACATGGAGTAAATGTCTTATGTGTTCTTTCACATAGTATTGGTCATATGTATAAAGATCTAAACAATAAAATTCAGATAGTAGTATGCAAACTTAAAATTATGCATTGACATACAATTCTATTTAAACCAATTCTTGAAGATGTATATTCTCTCAATGCTCACATTAAGGGGGTGTATATATGATTAATAATGTTTAAAAATGAGTGAATTTTGAGGTATGTTGTGTAAACATTATTAATTAATATGTTTGTAATAGGTTAGTTTGTTACATGGATATATTGTTAATAGTAAATAATATATCTCATAGTAATATAGTTTGATATTTAAGAGATTGTAGGGATTATAGTATCCCCATTTATAGGCTATCATTTACCTATTTATTTGGTCTACCTACAAAGATATGTAATCAAAAGTGGAAGAAGAGAATAATAAAATATTATTATTATCTATTCATTGTTTAAGGATAATTTTCTGTGTATTATATTTTGCTTATAAACCAAAATCAATATGCTTGACTTGAGATTTTGGAACCCTCTCTAGTGATCTTATTGTAGTAAGATATCCTCTAATTGGGTCGAGTGGATCTATATTATTCATGTTCTCAATTATCTAATGTATCCCCAATTAGAATTGTAATTAGGATCTATCTTCTCTGAGCTAGGATTTATTTATGGATCTAATGCATTTTTGATTGCATACATTCTGGTAAACCTAGTGTGAATCTAACCATTACAGGGTTTCTTTTACGCTTTTCATTTATATCATCATATTATTTTTTAATATTTTCAATAATAGGTCGACCAGGATGGTATAGTTTCTAAGTTTTGTGCATAGGTTTAACACACATTTGCATCAAAATGACTCTATTCTTTCTGTGTAGGTATTCATCAAATATAGATTACTAGATTGAACAGTTCAACATAATACACTTATTCACTTCCATAAAGTAGACTATGTCTAATAGGTCAACTTAATCTCTTATTCAACTCCAAAATAGTAAACCAAGTCGTACATGTTTACTTAGTATTCCAAACAACTTCTAGATAACAAACTCGGTAAACCACGTTAGTATAGTCATCTTAAACAAGATTTAGTAAATAAGGAATTGCAGAACTAGGTCAACCCAATCGACACAATTGGAAGAACTTACAAGCAGCATTCAAGGCATTTCAATATAACTTTCTTAGTCCTCAGCATCTTCTAACCCATCAAGGTTCCTTTCTTTCTCTCTTTCAATTCAATTCTTCCTTATAATTCTATTTTGCAAAGTTTGTAGCCTTCAAAACTACAATCATACAACAAACTAGGTCGACCTAGTTCTATATTCTATCTTCTATTTGAAATATTAAGTCAACTTGGTCAACTTAATTCTTAAGGACTCTTATCTTTTCAATACATTAGCGACCCTATCGACTTTGTTTTATAATGTTTGCATACACTATCATTTGAACCGACTCTTTATTGAGCTTAAATTGAGAATTACAATTATATGGTAGTAATTAATTCACACTTCATTTTTAGTCAATTGCATGCTCAGAGTAGCTCACATAGTCTAATTAGGTGGTTTTTTAATATATCATTTAGTTTTACTATTTTTCTCTTTCTTACACACACTACCAAATCACATAATTACAAAATACATTTAAACATTTGTCTACCTAATGCCTACCTACTTGGATTTCATCACCAAGGAATAAGCTGACTTAATTTTTTAGCTAAGTATAAACACATATTTAATGGTATATATTGGCAAAGCACTTGACATCTTTATCACTACAGAATTGTAAAGTGAGGGGGTAGGCCCCAATACCAAGCTAGTACCATTGCCAACATAGATCTCTTTCAACATAAACATCCTAAAATCATCCATAAATTACTTTCTAGTTCCTTATTTTCAAACTTAAAATAACATTTTATAATAATCTAACAATATTTAGGATGACCACTTAGTTAACATTTACTTTTTAGTTCACTGCTTGCTCTTTGTTTATTTTATGTTGTGTTGCAAAAACTTGCATTGGCTAGTGTTGATGCAAGGTTTTGTGTTTTGTATCTTAATTGGATCATTCTCATTGACCCAATTGATTGTTTGTTTGCTTCTATTTCTTGCTTTAAAGTACATTGCAAAAAATTCCCCTATTTTTAATATACAATCATTTTTTTTGACACATATTTTTTTTCTGACTATAGTACTGAGTTGACTTGGTCAAACCAGTACTCCTTTTTACCTCTCTAGTTACATTACTAAGTCAATCTAGTTGACTTTGTATCCTTATTAGGCTACCTTTTATCTCAGGTTATAGTACTAAGGCAACATAATCGACTATGTATTCTTATTAGGCTACCTTTCATACCATGTTTTTAGTATTTGGTTGACCCAATTGACTATGTACTTTTATTTGTCCCTTTTTATCTCCTTATTTTTTCATCAAATTTGCCTTACCTAATTTTTCTCCTTCATCATGAAATTTCTATTTGAATACAATACTGCATTGAATTCAATATCTATGATGAGTTTTACCAACCTTAATAAGTTCTCCCATAAGTATCTTGTGGCTCCTATACTATATGAAAGTAATGTGCATATAGCCACTCACACTACAAAATATGGGGCCCCTTCTCATTCCTCTTCACTTTGTAATCCTCTCTTCTCATTTGAAGATCAACTTGAATTAGAGTATATACCAAAAAAAAATTATTCATCAATGAGTTTTCTCAACATCGAGGAAAGGATCCTTCTACTATTTAACATCTCATGATAAGTGATCTAGTTGAGGAACCCCATTCACCTTATCCCACATTCTCACATGGATTTTGGGATAGTAGCTTCTTTATGTCTCATCTTTTTCCCTCTATTTTTACTCCTCTTCCTACCATGACATCTTCTTCCTTGATTTCCTCTACCTCCATGCCTAGTATCTCTACTAACTTAGTACGTTCCACATCTAGTCTCTTCTCAATTCTTCCACTAGTGCATCACTTTCTACCCATGTAATCATGCCTCTAGTGTTGCCTCTTCTCATCCCTCTACTATTCCATTTTTTACCACACAAGCAAATTATGCCACTAGTGCCTCACTTACTAACAGTTCTTCTCAAGCTCCTACTAACACCCATAGTGGTACCCAAGCCACTACTACCAATTATAATACTTCAAACACTAATAATAATACAACTCAAACCCATCAAATCATATTAAAAAATCTTAATCAAATGAATGATTTCCAATCTAACAATACAAATCAAATGATGTGAAAATAAAATCATCTTATCCATCTTCAAACCCACCCTCAATAGACGCCATGGGGCACACACAATCAAAATGTTCCCCCACCTCCTCTTCAAGATTCCCATGGTAATCTTATCCCTCAACCTCCTCTTATTAATAAAACAATCAAGCATCTTCAAAATGAGCCTCATACATCTCAAATCACTAATATCCATATAAAAGGTATCACCCCTACCATTTCTTACAATGGGTCAATTGATCCTACTCTTTACTTAAAAACATTTGGAAATCTATATAGAGATGGGTCAAGCTAAATATATTTGACTCTAGCAAGATATTAGAAAAAAATCTCATTGGTAATGCTTTAGATCAGTACAACCAACTCAAATCTCATTCTATTACTAGTTTGGAATATTTAGTTAATGCTCTAGTCCAAGAGTTCTAAACTAGTGATCTTCCTAAAAATACCTTGGCCCATTTTATCAATTAAAGCAACTTAAGACCAAAACCACATAAATTTTCATTAAAAAATGGAAGACCTTGTCCAAAAATGTGAACATAATATGGTAAATGACAAACTTTTTCATTTGTTTACCAATGTTATTTTCTCTAAGTTGCAATATCAGGTTTGAACTCTTTCTTCACGTACTTTCAAGGAGGCTATTGACCAAACTAAGCATCAAGATTTCCTTGTGTGTCAATTCGATCCATCCCAACCTTCTATGGATACTCACATGTTACTAAATAATAATAATCCTCATGCTACCAATGATGGTGTCATTGGCTCTTATGATACCATTAATACTATTCACTTTGTTATTCCCAACCAAAATTTGGAACAAGCTTCCCCTCCTAACCATATCACCAATATTGATTTATCTTCAACCAACAACATCAATGTTCATAAACCTTTATCTCTATTAGAATCAAAAAATTGTCTACTAAGGCCTCTCCCATGAGAACTTGATCCCACTCATCCTATGAAATCTTGGTATGGTCCCAATAAATTTTGTTGGTTTCACGCTAGTTGGGGTCATTCTCATGAGATATATAGGTAGCTTCATAATTTGGATAAAAATTTCCTTTTGGTCCCAATATTGACCATGATTCCATCATTCATCAATGCCAATAAGCCTATGACATTGATTTCAAAGCCCATGAAATACAATCCAAATCTCAAGCTTTGAACCAAGCTAATGCTCATTTGGCCATCTATAAATATCCTCTTCCAAATCACCAAGATATCCAAGACAAGCCTACCCCTTATACCAATAATTTTAACATTCTTCTCGACCCAACTTTTGAAGATAATGTGTTAAATATGACTAATATGTGAAGGGTGGTTGCTTTCATTGATCCTTAACCCATCCATACACCTCAATTGCCTTGCACATTTTATGTTATCCAAGATTTTTCTCCAACTCAATTAATCAAGTTTGGGAAAGAAGACTATATATCTTTTGATGAAACAATTCCAACACCTCCCTTAGATAACACTTCTCATAACATTTCTACTATCACTCCATCTTCTTTACCTATCACCAATGATACTCAAACTTATATCAACACTTCTCAAACCACACCTACATCAATTGTTGTATCCTCTCAAGATAATCAAAAAACTTGTCCTCTAATTAAACCTTCTACCTCTTACCAACATAAATTCACATGTACTTTGGTTCCTCATTCCAAAGATATCCTTTAACAATATGCACCTCTTTCTAACAGTCCTCTTATGGGTGAAGATGAGTGGGATCCTATCACAGAACTCACTAATCTCTCATCTCAAATCTCATTTCTCAAACTTATATATAATTCTCCACATCATTGTAATCATTTTATGCAATTTATGTTCTAAATGAACATCCCTCATCCTCCCCTAGTAAGACGTGAAGCCACATTATCTGCATCAGAAGATAGCATTTTACAATAGTGTAAAGATATGTCTATACATGTTGATGAGACAACAAACACTTCTCTTTCCCTCAAATTTTCCATTGATTTTATGATCCCTGATGAGATTATATTTCATGTGGATGGTCCTCATGTCTTTATCAATGTCCAAATTGGTGATATCCAAGTCAAGTATGCCTTGATTGACGATGGTTTTGGCACTTGTGTTATCTCTCTCAATTATATCAAAATCTTGAATATTCTGAATGTAATCTTAAATCCACATGCATCACATGTCAAGGTTATGACTGAATTCAAATGCCTCCTTTAGGTTGTGTTTGGCTCCCCATTACTGTCCTACCTATTACCATTCACGTGAAGGTGATGATCTTCAACTTTCCTCTATCTTATAACATCATACTTGGTAGGTCATGTACTCATCACATGAGAGTAATTGCCTCTTCCACTTGTCAATGCATCAAATTTCCTCACAATCAAGCCATATGGAGCCATCTAAAGGATTTAAGGTGACACTAATCCTTATAATTTTGAATAATTCTAAGATTGTGGTGTATTCAAGATTCCTACCCTTGAACCCTTTCCAAGCATTTCATTTTTTGAATCCCAATGGTTTAAATTTCTTATCAATTTTAACTGAGGTTACAATGGTCACCCTGAACTCATCAAGAATATAACCCCTAACCTCTTAGATTCTGATGATGATGAGCCTAACAAAATCAATCTCAAGATTAAAACTTTGGAACTCTCACCTCATCTCATCTCTTAGTTTCCCACTTATTTACAACCTCGTTATCAACAACCACCTTGTGATGACATCCCCATTATCTTAACTAAGACTTGACATCCCATTCCTCATACCACATCGGATTATAAGGTCATCCCTACCTGCACCATTGATATTCATACACCTAATTATGATGATGGCTATACCTTAGATGATCCACTTTTAGAAGGTCTTTTTCAAGTCTGAGATGTTGAAATTATTAGTTATCATTCCTCTTTACTTTAGTCTTTCAGTATATTTTCCATCATTCCATCCTATGTTTTCCTAATCTTAGTATTATTTCTCTTTATCATAGGGTAGAAATGGGGTGTACACCTCTAGTTTCTAAAGAAGCTCATAGGAGTATGCTTATGGATCATGCTATGATTGGTCCCTATTGCTTTACTAGATACCATGGCCCTTATAGCTAACTTATCCTTGAGATGCTTACAACTATCCTTCATCCCTAGGTGGACCCTACCCCTCCCTTAGTATAGCTTAGTTTAGATCCTATTCCTATTTTACTTGAGTCTCTTCATATTTTTGATCCTATTGCTCCTTTAGTCGAGCCTTATCCAGTCTCACCACCATCCCCACTTTCTCTTGGTGATGGTTTGTTCACTTTATCATAGATGACTCTTTCACCCACCAAATGGGCCAATCATCCTTATTGCAACATTCATAAAGCTGTTTGTCATTGAACTAGATATTGTTCCATATACCAAGCTCCCTTAGCTTCCATTTCCACTCCTCCTATGTGTACACCTACCAAGATTACTTAGAGATGTATCTCTTGCTTCTATGACATAGATAACCATTCATCTATGCATTATCAAAAGTTACAATAATATATTGACACCTTACATCCCACTACTCTTCATCCCTCAGACAAGGTTATACCTCCCCCAAAAGTACTAATTAAGTATCTTCCTAAGTACGGAGAGGTATATTGTCTCTCACACCAATGTGGCACACATTACTTTGATCATTACTGCATCCTTTAGCAGCATCTTAAAGATCACCTCATAACCATTTTTGTACCTTCTACCCTTCCTCCTATAAGTCATTCTCAAAATAAGGCTCCCTCTTTTTCCCTAGTAGCTCCACCTCCTATGGTTCCTTCTCCACCTACTATTCCTTCACTTAGGAATCCCTCACTCGTGGACCCTTCTCCACCCATGAATCACTAACCCTTGCCTCGTTTCCCACTGGTGACCCCTTCATCTCCTATAGAATCCACTCCTATGCATTTTCCAAATCATCCCCTACATGATATCCCTCATTAGCATGATCCTTCAAGCATTCTTACCTTTTCTATTGAGGATATTTGACATGAAGTATTTCTCAACTTTCATAGGAAATCAATGAAACTTTAGCTGCAGTATGAGTTCAAATTCATAGAGACTTATTACATGTTATGGATAATATGTGTGGACAAATATATCAATACTTATAAGCACATGCATGGTGTTCTTATATTTTCATTTGGATTAGACATGTGCTCCAACTCTACATTTATCTATCCTATATCATTTGACATTATGTCAAATTCTTATCTATCTTACATGGTGACTTTGGTTTTGTACTTTATATTTCTTATGATGTCATTATGTTCTCTTATGGATTATTTTTCATAATTACATTCTTTTTCTTCTCGAGTTTATTTTATTGTGACTGCCTTGTTCTCTTTCATGATTTTTTGTTATCTTATCTCTATAAACATGAATAATTTCTATTGTGACTTGGTTATACAAACCTTGCTCCCTTTAATCATTCCTTCTTTAACATGTGATCAGTTAGCAACCAATTCATCTCATTATAATCTCCTTTTACCAGTCCACTTTGGATCTCCCTTTATTCCATTGTATTCCCTTTCATAAACTAATCATACACATGGTTGAGACTTGAGATAACATGTTGGTTCATAGTTTAGCCTAAGTGTTCTAGTCAGTCTTGTCTTTGGATACATAGCTTCCTTTAGCCAAAAACTAAAACTCATTCATGTGTATCACTTTGTTGATGCATGTTATTATATCATAGGGTTCATATAGTGTTTAAAACACTTCTCATTTTTAGATTTAAAGAATCTATTGCATGAGTTGTTGGTTTTCATATTCTTAATATCTATGGTGGAGTAACAGCCAAGCTATATAATTGTTTCACAAAATGAAAATGTAAGTGGTTGTTAGGAATAATTGTAGTTTTAAAGTTTGTCTCTAAAGATGAAAGTAATCTAAGCTAAGTCTAAAGAATAATAATCAAAACTTAAATTTTAAACCCTAATCTAGCATGAATATTTATAATGAAAATCTAAACTATAGTGATTTGATCAAAAGAAAGAGAAAATAGGTTGGGTAGGGTAGAAAGAAGGATGTTTTTGATCTTTAGACCAAAAATAATGGAAAAGCTTAAATTTAATCAAATACATGCAATCAAACCAGCATATGACATAAATTTTCTAAAAGCATGGATCCTATCATATACCAGGCAAATGTCTAAGCATATTTGAAATAATGCAAATAAGTAAAATCAAATTTACTTTATAGATTTAATTCTATGAGAAAATTTCATTTGCACATCTACAAGAAAATTAAGGAAAATGAAATGAATATAAAATCTTTTAGTCAACCTATCATAAGCTCAAATTAATAACTCTACATTAACATATGCACATCTAGAATTCATAAAATCAATTCAAATCTAAATATCAAATCAGATACTTGAGGAAGCAACCATTATAACAATCACATAAACAAATATGAGATAATCTTTGCATAATTCCTTTGTTTGCATTACTTTCTCCAAAATTTACACAAAATTTTTTGCTCTAAAAACTTCCTCCCTTTTACAAATGATAATACCTCCTTTTATAGAAGACTTATGAGGTATGTCAGTTAATCACTACCAAATGATAATTAGTCAAGTGTCAAGGATAGTTGTCCTTATACAACAATCTAGAATCAGTCACACATTACAAATGGACTAACCTATAATCCATGTGCATTACAAATTGCACATGCTTTTATAAAATAGAATATTCTTTCAAAATGATTTACATGGTTTTGTTACAAGAGAAAATGCTAAGTCAATTCAATTGACTTTGAGACACCCTTGAAGTTATAGCTTATTGTTTTTGCTCCAAGATCTTCATTGCCTTGTCATGTTGCTCACCAATTAATTTGAGGTTGATAATTGGCTCTATGAATAGCTCCTCTTCTTGCCCTGCCAACTCTTTAAAGTCTTTATCAGTTTTATACAAGGCTTCTTTAATGTTTTTAGCATTGCCTATCTTTTCTTCTACTAATAAGATCATATCTAATATTCATTTATTAAATTCCCTAGTGGTACCTTAGATTTTATCTTCACCTCTTAGATGAATTGAGCAACCCTATGTTGGAACTCTTCATTAATTATCAAGCCAATAAGACTGAGGATGGTTAGATCCTTGATCAAGCTCTTTAGTACATGCACCATTCTATTCTCTAACTGTTTGAAGTCATTTAAAATTCCCTTTATGGACTTGGATCATTTATTCATATCCTTGATCTTCTTCATTAATATAATAGCATCCATATTCAAATGTGCTAGGTTGACTATTTTGAGCTTAGGAATCTGGCCTTCTATTAGTATATTAATCAAGTCTTTTACCTTATTGTATGAACCTTGCCATTGATTAACTTGGTTCATAACCATAGTACTCTATTTGATCACCATATCATGTTTAGACCTTATTGACTTCAAATAACCAAATGTTTCATAAATAACTACTTCAAAGCTATCAACAATGTTCCCTAAAGCTAACCTTTCTACCTAAGATTATGTTAAGTCTAGAACATACTCTTCAAAAATATGATCTTCCCCTGGTATTTGTCTTTTTTTCTAAGTTAAATGAGTCAAAGGTTTAAATTTTTGGTGCACAACCTCTTCACCACCTTCCATGACTATTATCTCAATCACTCCTTGCAAACCAATAGTATCTGGATCGTATTTGACCCTAACTGAAGACTGGCCTATATTCTTATTTGGTATCCCTATTTGTAGGTCAATTGACTGGGTTGGAGTAACCAATCTCCTTGTTTCTTCTTCTTGTAAATCTAAGATCCATGGCTTCAAATATTGTTGCATAGGGATGCATGTAGTTTTTACCATAACCCATAAATGATAAGTAGGTAGATTTTCTAACCTTGGTTCATAAATGAACCATTCAAGAATAGGCAGTCCATATATTATGTTCATTTCACTAAACAAGTTGATGTTTTCCAAACGTGGTGTAATGGTCCCTTTAGGTTTCTTAGATTTTAAGACAATGGCAGTCTCACCTTTCCTCTTGGGAGTGTCAATAGCTACTAAGTCTAAAGACTTCTCTTTTCCCTTATTCTACTTATTTTACTCAACACTTGCTTCTTCTATATCTGAATATGTCTCACATGTCATAGATATCATCCTCAATGCATCTTCAACAGACTCATGAGGATCTAAATCTATCATATGAACCTCCTGTTGACATAAATCTTGCTCTATTGTTCTATAAGATTCAGGGGCTGATGAACTTTAAAAAAGCTCACCTAGTTTTCTCTCTTTAGTCTTATGTTCTATTTGTGTATCACCTGAGGGAAGCCTAGAAGAATCAACATATATCAAATGATAATGTCCTAGGCCAAGTTTCCACCTTTCCTCCATATTTTGTTCTTTATTCAATCTAGACTCAGGCTTTATATTGTATTATTTCAACCTTCTAGTGAATTTATAGTAAGAGGATGCTTTAGTGTATATAAAGTCAAATGCACTAGGCTCATGATCATATGGTAAAATCAAAATACCTTTGATCCTCAAATGTTACTTCACCTTTCCATAAGGATCCCATTATCTATGATAATTAATCTGCAAGTTGAAGGACATCATGTGCTTTGAGGTAGCTTTAATGTGATCCAACTATCTAAAAATAGTCTTACTAATTATCATGGGAAAACTATGTAACATTCCCTTCTTCTTAGCCTTTTAAATACCATCTATCCCATTGACCAATTGGTAGGCTACTTCTTATTCTACTAATTTGTTAGGTACATGAACTAGTAGTTTGAGAGGGGCAGTTTGGGTTCCTTCAATTTTTATAACAGTGTAATTAGAATAAAGTCATATGTATCATATTGCCTCAATTGACTTCTTGATTAAAGGGCTTACCCTCATCATGGGAAGACCATCAATAGCTTGAGTCAATGCAGGGTATACATAATCATAGAGAAACTGAATATGGTCTCTATACTTATAGATATCCAATCTGGAATAGTATTGGGAGATAGTCTGGGTACCACTAGGATACCATTGTCTCTGGTTTGGGATTTTGGTGGTAGCACATAAGACATTCAATAGATAATACATCATGTAAAATTTAGTTCTCTTCTTATTCTTGATCCTATATATACGTATGCTTCAAGAGATACTAACAATTTCATCTAAGGGAGTTACTACCATTTCTTTGATAATGAAGTATACCATAAAGACACACATTGGTTCAACATGTGTTGTATGTGCACATCCATATAAATTGTTTAACATAGTCATGACCATCCTAACTCCAAGTCTAAATTGACTCACTGGGGATGTTCTTTGTAAGATCTATAATGACTTGGTTACCTACTTCCAACCATTTGGCTAGGATATCCATCATGTTGTGTTTCTTAGCCCATGAATTAATGGAGGTTAGGTCAATTTGGGGATTAGGTAGCTTATAGTAAGACTCATAGGCAATTGGGGATAAGTAATAATTTTCCTCAAACTATGTTCATTAATCAACATACCCTTGTCTATTTTAGCTTTTTTGAAAATTAGACCAAGAACATTGATATAGTGAAGCACCTCTAGTTTAACAACAATATAATGTAGTCTAATCATCTGAATCATCACAATATCATCATAGAGTCTCTTTATCAAGAGGAACTTTTCTTCTTCTTTGGTTATAACTCCCTGGTTATCAATTTTCTAGAACAAGCTCATGCAATCTTATCTCTTATGTTTAATGAAGCAACTACAAATTTTGTGTCTTTGAAAACTCAGCCCTCTACATCTAATGTCAAGTACAGTTCAACCGCCTTCTTTGAAGCAGTTTCAAATATTTCCATTACTATGATCTTAATTTAATTATCTTTTTGCAAATGATAATTCAACTCTCTTGGCTCAATACCATGAATCTAGGGACAATTTAGGGATGTCCATATGTTAAAGGGTTTTTCGGAGGTTTAAATAGAGTTTCAATGATGGCAAGCAAGTTTGAAGTATGTGCTTTGGTGAGTTAGATTGAATTGGATTTCATATTTATACCTTTCACATACTTGAGTCTATAAGATCTTCTAATATGATGTGTATGTTTATATGGCATCACGTTGTCATGTAATTTATTTATTTTTTAAATGTGATTGATGTCACTTGGACACATGTCATCATTTCATACCTCTTCAAGCTTGATCAAATATGATCCATCGATTTATATCTACTTGGTTTAATGTACATCATTGATCTTCATTTTCATGATCAAACACATGTTATTGATCTCCTTAGGAATCTTCTGGCTTTGAATTTTATTTCAGACATTGATATTTGATCTGAGCTTTTGAGATTATGCCACTTGGTAGCATCGTGTGCTTATTGTGTACCTATCAGTCAATCTCCATCACTTTAATGCTTTTACATCATGTGGTCACTTTTTTTGAAATCTAGGAACTTTGAATCCTTGACTCACTTCACATTGTTGATCTTCATATATAAGATTGAATGCATACCATTGATCTTGGTCTTGACTTGATTAAATGTGCACCATTGACATGTTAAATGCACGATCAAATGTAGACCTTTGATTTGTTGTATATTCACTTGATTGAATGTGTACCATTGATCTTTATCTAATTTATTGTGAGTATGACAATTGTCACTATCATATTTAATCTCAAGATCCTTTGACATTTTGACTCTGTGTTCATCGTAGATTTTCTTTTGCAAAATTGAACATGCTTTGTCGATCTTGATTTTAACTTGTTGACTTGGGAAATCTCTCATGCACCATTGATTTGTGGTTTGAGCTTTCAATATTTCACCACTTGGCATCCCCACATGTTTTCATAACTACAAACAGTGAAATCCATGAAGGGTTTGGGATATATATAGAACTTAGGATAAATTTTAGACTAAAAGTTTTGAATATTAATAAATTCAATTAAGACTTAGGCTAAAATTAAACTAAGGTTTAGTCATAAATAAAGTGACCTTCTCGATAATGCAAATCCATTCCAATAAAAACTTAAGCTAAAGTATTTTAATTATCATTTAAATGTGGATTTAATTAATCAACTAAAGACCAAAGGGTAATCAAAAGGGTCAAATTGATCATTGAAGCATAAACCATGAATACTTGATCATTCTAATGAAGGTCCATTGAACCTACAACATGGAAACCTATGAAGTAAATGTTATAAACATTAGATAAATTCAAAGAAAGCTTATGTTCTAGCATGCTAGTGTAAGCTGAGTCCACATATGATATTCAATAATGTACTATGATCAAGTTGAATATCCAATTTATAACATAAATTTACAAAATTTGACAAGGGTGCTCTTTTTTCAGAAATGGGGTTATATTGACCTTAACACACTCTATCTCTCATGATTGGTCATTTCAAGTCTGTATAGAGGAGGGATATTAAAAACCATAAAATATTAAAAATCCACATCATTTAATAAAAGGCAATGATCTAAAAGGCAACATTCAAAATTCTCAAAAGTTAAATCAAACTAAAAGACATGATTCTAAGCACATCTCCTTTTCTTTATTTGAAGCTCAAACTCCACAGTTGGCCTCATGATAGAGTCGAGGTCCATTTGGATGTGATAGGCCATTAGATTAGAAAGGGAGAATAAAAAATTTGTTAGTGCTACCTACTTTCTCACACAAGTACCCAATATTTATAGTAAATTGAAGGCTCTGTAAGGGGTCCTGAGGAATAGAGAACACAATGTGGGAAGGTAACTCTATTTTAATTTTCTTGTAAAAAACTTCTAACATGAGTTGATCTTAGTATCACACTTATTAGCCTACACAGCTTGTGTCTATAGCGAACAGGTATCCTCTGTATATTGATGGTCACTAGTCACTTAGTATTTTTTCATGTCCTTAGTATGTCTCACATCTCTTAAGGTCTTCTCATAATACACCTATGTTATGATTCTTACATTCCTTTTTTAACTCCCTACAATCCTAATATTTTTCCTTGAAAATTATTATTTTGTTTACTAATCACTCCCCTAGGGATTCTATTTGTGAGTTGCATTGTAAGACCATGGATAGGACCTGGACTTCCTCATAAATTACCACATGTTTCATATTACCATTCCAAACATCTATTTTTACAATATTTTCACATTCTTTCCACCTCTTTGGTGTTCCCTTTGTGAGTTGCAGGGTAAGACCATGGATAGGACCCAACCTTCCTCACAAAATTTTCCAATAATCCAAATCACAATGAAATTACATGTGTCAAATATGAGTAAAGATGTGATTGATTATGAGTTACACATTATTGACATGCTTCATCTTGATTTAGTATATTTTATGCTTACTTCATTAATCTTTCACTTTTATCTTCTTAGTTTCCGATTGCATGTAAGAATCCAACCACTTTTTTTTGAGTTTTTCATACTTCTCAACTTAAATTAGTGTGATTAATTTAAGACCATTTTGCCAATTTTATTTCTCTTTTATACTTCACAACATGATTTAGTATTATTGATTGACATAATAGATTTGTTTTTATACCATTATTCTTTAACGTGTTTTCTATTTTATTACATTATTTTCATACTTTTCAACATGATTTAGTGTGATTTTCTTTGTTTTAATTTGGTACCACTCTTTCTCATGGTTTAAAAATATGTTTTCCCTCTTGTTTACCACTCTTTAGTTTATTATACTTAGTTATCTTTTGATATTACATATTTCTCAATGTGAACTAGAGTGTATTACATTTGTTTTTTTATTAGTTATACTTAGCCAAGTCTTTTCACCTCTTTCTTTTTAACCATGCATGAATCTTACATAATACTAGAAAAGAAAACACAACACATATATTTCCTATAGCATTTTCAACAAAAGCAAACCTCATGTGCTAAAAATAAATATATCCATGCATCCACAACCACCACCATAATATAAACACATAATATCAACATGCAACTATCAAAATAGAATATCTCTCTATATATTGTGTATTTTTTATACAAAGTACAAAAATGCATCACTCCAACTCTAAATCTGGGCTCTATTATGTTTATCTCGTGACTTAGACATGCTACCCATAGATTCCTCAGATAATCCCCTTTAAATAGTATGCTACAATGAGGATGTCCAAGCTCTTAAGCCTTCTACATGTCCCTATAGGTTGGCCACCTGGGCCTATACCTACCCTAGCTGAATAGTGGTAGTCAAATGTCTGGCTCTCTCCTAAGCCAAGGCCTATCATGCCTGTGCCTCTCCCATTCCCACCCATGCTAGTGGTTGTAGTCCATCTCTACATGCCTATAATTGCCTCATAACCTCCCCAACTAGTCTGAACTAGCTCACCTAAGCTAAGGGTAGATGGTACCATGGGATCACATAATGTGGTAGGGTCATATGGTGTCAACACCCCATCCACAATATCATGGAGTATTCCCCTCACCAGGGATCCCCATCTATTATCCTCCTCATCTACAGGATCTACAAAATTAAAACTAGATAGATATTAGATTACATATATCTCTCACAATCCATCTATCAATCACATACAACTGGTATTTTATCTCAATGATAATTAAAAATTGCATTTATTACCTATCTTAGTGTCACCAATCACCATCTCCCCTTTTGCTTGTTCGTTGAGCATGATCTCTTGATCGACACGTCCCTTGAGTACCTCATCTCACCTATCATCTCCTCACCATTGTGGCTCTTTGGGTTCTCACTAGGTTTCTCAAAGATCTATTTTTCTATAAATAATATCCAATGAATTATTTTTCACCCTATTTATATTTACTATTCACAAATATTTACTATCTGATTCCTTTTTTTAATCATATATTTTTTTTACTAACTTATTTTTTGAACCATAAAAAGTTCTAGAATTTTGATGTAGTCGAGAATTTTTTCCACTATTAGATGCCTATATTGAAAAATTTTAATTTTTCACTTTTTTGCACTAATTTCTATAGGTTCACCTAATGTTCCTCACATTGGATGCATTCACATATCTCATAGTTTCTTGTTTGTCTACAACACTAACGTAAGTAAAGGAATGTGTTTTTTAGTTATTTCTTTTCATTTAGCTTATTTTCTCATTACTACACTTTATTTAGCATCAGTGTTATGTGTTATCATGTTATGTTCTCAAAGTACCATCTCATGTTACACTTACATGACACGTGATGAGATTCAAGTGGGGCATATGTATACACATAATATTTTCAAACTTTTATCAATTATTGATGCTCTTTATCTTGCAGGAACCCATCGAGTCTCAATCTCTCTGAGTGCACGCCTTAAGGGGTATACCGAGAAAGGGGTGGGAAAACTTTTAGTGCTTCACAAAATTATTATCCCTTTTTTCACTTGTTATTTACACACTTATCTCCTAAAAACATTTCCATAATCTTATCCTTCTCTTTTTCACACTCCTCCAGTGTTTTGCCACCTTTATTAGCCCTTTTCCTAACCTAAAACCTCTTTTGACAATTTACATGACTAGGTTGACTGGATCGACCTTGTACTCTTATTGGCAAAACATATTTAGGGTCTAAGTCAGCGCTTGGCCAACCTAGCCCATGTCCCAATGAGTTTTTGTCAATAAAAATACTAGGTTGACTGAGTTGACCATATGATTGAAACTTTTAGAATGGTTTAAGGTTAAATCTATCTATAAATACACAATCATTTCACCATTATTTAAAGAAGAGACGAAGTAATATATATTGTGCATCTTCTTATCCACCATTCTACTTGAAAAATAGGTTTAAGGTTTTGTACTTTCTTTGGAGATATAGATTTTCTCTTGTAGATAAGTCTTTTGGATCCATTGATAGGTTGTGTATCCTAGAGATGATTTATATTTGTCATCCTTACATATCATAACAACCTCTTGCGAAGCACCTTGGCCAAGAGAAATATTGAGGCTCAGAGGGTTTGTCTTCAAAGGTAAGTATTCCTAACTTTGTTCTTCCTTTGTAAGAGTGGATAGATATGCATTTGTACTTCTCTTTCATGCATTAAGATTATGTATACATTGACTTGAGTATATGTATTCTATGCATGTTTACTTTTATTATCTATCACCCCCACTTTGTTCCATAAGCTTTGGTGATCACTAGATTAGATTTATTTACTTTAGTTGTTATTTTTATAGTGGATATGAAAACACATGACTTAATTAGGGTTATTACGTAGTTTTGCTTGACTAGAGGCTTTAAAACCCTCTCTAGTGATCTTATTATGGTAATAGATCCCCTAATTGGGTCTAGTGGATTTGCATTGGTCGTGCTCTTGATTATATAATGTATCTCCAATTGAAAGTGTAAGTAATATTTATCTTCTTTGATCTAGGATTGATTTGTGGATCTGATACATTTTTTATTGCTTAAAGAGTCTGTGAGAGAGAAGTCAATAGATTGGTCTGTAAGACCAATAGTTTACATTAGAGCTTATGATTATATGATGAAGATTACTTTGAATATTGTATAAGATATTTTTCATGCATTAAAATCCTTTCAATGCATACAATCAGGTGTCCAAAGTTCATGTTTTCTTGATTGTGTTTTGAAGTCAATTGACAGTTCTAAGTGAGCATCTTGCGAAAAAGAATTTGAGCTTGTATGCCTTGAGTTGAAGCATCTGATTAATTTTATAATGACCCTGAGTTCATGAGTATTTTGAATATATAATTTTTTACCATAATTATTTATCAAAATTGAGTGTATGCTTCAGTTGTTCAAGATAGATTTTCTGTGTATGCACAGTTCTATTGTGAACAGTGATTTGAGAAAGGGTTCAAGTGGTGGTTAGACATAAAAGGTGTTACATGCCAAAAGTGAATTTGGATAAGGTCTATTGAAGTGTCATATAATTTTTTCATGCCATGTGAAGTGTTTTAATATGCTTCAAGAAAGATCAAAGGGTAATATGTTGCTAAAAAGATATATTAGGTCTCCATAAAGCCTAAAAGAGGAGTAAGGACTGATTAAGCTATGGTTGACCTAATATTTTGATCAATTAGTGATTAAGAAATGTTATTTTAATATTATAAGACCTATTATATGGATGATCTAAGATGATAAGAATCTATGTCCAACTAAGAAGGATATGATCAAGTGACTTGTATAAAAGCAAGGCAGTTTAGGTTTATTTTATGTGCTTAGAGAGTGCAGAGAACAAGCAAATCATATAGATCATTGGTGAGAATAATTAGGTCATGTGCACTATCAAATAAGTGTCATTAATATATAATAGAGTTTTTTCATATAAGGATTAAGGTCAGAAGACCTGATCAAGCCACAAAGAGGGCTAGTTGAGCAAAGAGGGCCAGAAGCCATTTTGAGAGGGATAAAAGTGAGCGAAGAGTTGAAGATGAAGATCATCATATATTGTATAAGAAACAAGGGTTCTTGAAGTTGATAAAGTGTTTCAAATGACTAATTTGGTGCTGAGTCATCTAGGGGTTTGTTGCTTCCTTACAAGTAGACACTTACTAAAGCCTAGCTGAGTTGGTGCTGAGCTAGTTGGGGTTGGTGCTCTATGTGAAGTTGGTGCTTCACTAAATATTGATGTTTGTCTTATATTAATGTTGTATATTTTCTTCATTAGTAGGTTTTATTCCCTTTAAGAGTTTCTCACATATATGTTGTGCTCATGTGTTTCATGCTCTTATGATTTGGTGCTTTTTTTTGTTATGATGTACATGCTTGTTAAGATGATTCATGTATGTTTAAATGGAATTGAATGAAAAAAAAATTAAGGATAATTCACCCCCACCCTCTTAGTTAGTTTTATTCCAACAAAATAGACTTAGACAGAAAGGTAAGGACATCATTATTTAGATCAATGTGTTTGCCTTAAAGGAAAAGATGAAGCACCACCATTTATACTCAATATAAGAATGGAGAATCAACTCAATTTATGACATACTCTTGATCTACAATAAAAATAGGCTTGAAACTTGCAAATTTTACTAAAGAGTGGAGCAATTGGACAAGTTGGAATTGAAGGTTACTGTATAACTAACATTCATATGACGTTAGCTTTTGAATCTTGCATGCAATAATTTATTGAGTAGATATTACTAAGGGATAGAAATGGACATGTTTCCACCATATACTCTCCCATCTAGTTGCCTTGGAGAGGTATGCCATCAAGATAGAAGCTGAAATGAAACATGTGATCACATAATGCAACCAGAAGAATCAAAATGTTGAAGCTATGGCAACCAAATTTGGGGTATATACATTAGGTTAAAAAGATGGTACCACTCAAAAGGAAGAATAAAAAAAATTAATGAAATGTGGTGGTTGTAATTTAATGGTGAAAAATCTAAGCAAGGCTTGGGATCAGATGTAGTCTTTACCAACCCCAAAGGTGATCAATCTCATGATGCTTTAGATTATGATTATTTTGCACCAATAAAATTGTTGAATACGAAGTTCTTATTTTGGGTCTATAATTTAAAACAGAACATAAAGGAATAATGCTAAGGTGAGTTAGGCACTCGTAACAAATTTTAAATCAAGTAATAAATATATTCCAATGCAACACAAACTTTTCAAGTAAATACAAATACATGGTTTGTGATGAAATGGAATAATTTATTCCTTTAGCATCTTTGTGGTGCCTAGAGAATAAAAATAAGTGGACAAATCTTTAGCTAACTCTATTTCTACATTTCACCTTCTAGCTAATACTTCATTGAATAAATTATCTATTGAAATGATGTATAATCCCTTTATCCCGGATAATATTGACAACTTCTAGGTCTTCAATGATGAGCAACAAATTTTACAATTCATGACCTGAACCAATGTTTTCAAAGACAAAATCATTGATGAAAAGGAGCACACTGAATCTTTGGAAAATGATGAATAAGAAATAATAATCAACCTCAAGACTAAATAAATCCAAAAAGGGTTGGTTTATCTCAATAAATTATTTGATTTAAAATCTATATTTTTAAATCCCAAGCTTAACCCCAAATTTGAGAATTACCCTTCATAGGAAAAATATTGAATAGGTGAATTTGGGTACATAAGAAGATCCACAATTGGTCAATTTTGGAAACTCCTACTCTCATGAAGAAAGACAAGAATTCATATATCTATTTGTATAATTCAAGGTTGGTTTTGTTGTGACATGTGATGACCTCAAAATCTTTAACCCCATAGTCATGGCCCATGTTATTTATTTAAATCTATATGTGACATCGTTTTGACAAATAAAAATATCAATCAATCCTTTATTTGAAATACTAAAGAAGGTGTGGAAACTCTCATATGCGAGAATTATATTCCCCTCTAGGCATTTCACATGAGTAGACAACCTTGTCCTAAGAAAAGTGAGATTAGGATCCATGTGGATTTTAGGAATTTAAATATAGCTTCGGAAAAGGATAACTATCCCCTACCTTCCATTGATGAAGTTTTATAAATTCTTAATGGGTTTAAGATGATATCCTTACTACATGGGTTTTATAGTTATAATCACGTCATTATTGATCATAAGGATAGATTCAAAACCACTTTTAACCTTAAGTGGGTTACCTTTTCCTATAAACACATGCCTTTTGGTATTAATAATGTTTGTGATACTTTTAATATGTGTGTGTGTGTCTACACACACACACACACACACACACACACACACACACACACACACACATTATCCCCTACGTTCCATTGATGAAGTTTTATAAATTCTTAATGGGTTTAAGATAATATCCTTACTATATGGGTTTTATAGTTATAATCAAGTCATTCTTGATCATAAGGATAGATTCAAAACCACTTTTAACCTTAAGTGGGTTACCTTTTCCTATAAATGCATGTCTTTTGTTATTAATAATGTTTGTGCTACATTTAAAATGGATGTGTGTGTGTGTGTACATCCATTTTAAAAGTAGCACAAAGATTATTAATACCAAAATGCATATATATATATATATATATATATATATATATATATATATATATATATATATATATATATATATAGAGAGAGAGAGAGAGAGAGAGAAAGAGAGTGTGTGTGTGTGTATTAGCAAGTGCATTATGATTTACATGGATGATATGACAATGATTTCCAAAGCCAAAACCAACATTTGGATCATTTACAAGGAATCATTTAACACTGAAGGAAATATTGTGTTTACCTAAATCACAAGAACATATTTGGGGTAATTGAAGGTAAATTATTGAGGAATGTGGTCTCCAAAAAATATATATCTACTAACCCTAATAGATTTGATGCCATTCAAAAAATTTCACCTCCAAACAATAAAAAGGAATTAAAATATAGGAGTATTAATTTTATAAGAAACCTTATTTTCTAATTTTGTAGAAATAATAGAAACCCTCTTAAATCCATGTTGTATTAGGATGTTAAGGTCAAGCAGAATGATGAGGCCAAGCAAGCCTTCTAATATATCAATAAATCTGTTATTTTTTCCTAGTGCTTAGACATCCCAAACTACTCAAAGGACTTCTACCTCTATTCATTCATTTCAACAGATTCCATCGCTATAGTATATGGACTAGTTTGATGGAGACATATATTCGTGGTACAAGGATATAATGTATTATTACACAATGAGAAATTGTCCCAACCATTTTAAATCCAATAAGACTGGTTATCAGAGTCAAAGCTACTCATTTCATGATCAATTTTGGAGTCTTATATAGAAAAAATTGTGAAGCCATTTATCTTTGGTGCATGAACAAATAGCAATTCTAGCAATCTGTGGAATAATTACATGGACTAGATAGTGAGCACTCCTCAACCGATATTATAACTCACAAGATCCTCGTGGTTGGATATTGCTGGCCAATGGTCTTTGAGGATTCCAATAGACATATGAGGACTTGTCATGACTATCAAATCCATGTTGGGAGAGAAGAATGCAACCATGCCACTCCTCTTTGTGATTTAGATACAATATTTTTCTCACTGGAGGCTCAAATTTTTGGGATTCATTAATCCAAACTCAAGCTTCGGGCATAATATTTTACTAACTGTATAAAATTATTAAACTTGATGGCCTAAGATTGTTACCAATAAACACAATACTGCTAAAAATATAACTGCTATGTGACAATGGTCCTGAATTTAAATATAATGAGTACACCAAGTGGATATATGACAAGAAAATCATTTTGAATTTTGCCTCTAACTATTGCCCTCAAGGTAATGGAGTAATTGAATCCACCAATAAAAATATATTAAACATCATTGGGAGGAGTGCAAATAAGAATCCAAGGACTTGTTACAATGTTTTCAAATATGTTATACAAGTTGATAAGATAAAAATCAAAGATGCTTTGGAAAAATATCTATTCCAATTGGTTTATGTTCAAAACCCATCTTTTATACTAATTTAATTATTCCAACTTATTTATTTATCCAAGAATACGTACGGGATAGTGACCTGATGTAAAGAAGAATTCTTCACATTTTAATGATTGATAAAATCAAATAAAATTCCCTCATTCAATTCATCAAATATCAAGAACTAGTCAAAAGACAATTCAATAAGAGGACTATATACAAAGAATTGATAATTGCATACTTGGTGCTCAATGTTATGGGACAAGGCCCATGAAAAGAAGATAAAACACACCAAGTTTTAACATGTATGGTTATATGCGTACTAATATCTAAGATCTTGGGAGAAAATACATTCAAATTACAGCCTCTCAATGGTAGAAACTTGGCTCTTCCAACCAATGGGAGATACTTTAAGCACTACTTTCAAGCCTACATTTTCCAAATTATTTGATCATATATGATTATGGTAGAGTGTATTTTAATTGTTGTACTTATACTATTTTATTTACTTTGTTTCCTTGTTTTTATTTTCTTTGTTAGTATAAATTTTTTCTCTCATGTTAATCATGTTTTTCTTGATTTCCTTACAAGGCTAATCCAAAAGTAGTCATGATAGATTAATAAAAATGGATGTTTTTTTGGGACATTAAGCAAGGTAAACTCTTTAGTATTCCTAGAATCTTGACACATGTGACTCTATATTAAGCATACAAACTACTAAAAGCTCACTCTCCACTTTATATATTCTACCTTTTTATGAATTTTGGTGGAAATGTCCCATCTAGGTAAAGATTATCCTTCACAAAATTCTTGCACTAAAAGTGTCCAAAGGACAGTAAGCAGATAGGGGAGACAGTAGCTAAAATAAATATTTAACATGTCCCTCCTTTTCTTACCACAATGGTTCTAAACCCATTACCGATCTACATTAATTCAAATAATAATAATTAAAAAAAAATTAAAGTTGCATTGATCAAATATTTATTTTGGGTGACTCAAGCAACCTCTACCATGGCTTTGGATGCCTTATAGCAAGGCCTAGATGGAAACTAGAAGTATCTTCATCAAGGCTATAAAAGCCTAGTTAGCAAAGGAGCAATGTCAATGTGGATAAGTAACAAGTTTGTTGGGGCTATGAGCACTTGACCAGTAGCATACCAATGTTATATTATGAGAGACATGAATCTTATCTCAAATTTTTCACACTCTTAAACTTTGTTAAAACATAGGAGACATTGGTTAAATAACGTGTTGGATACATGCACACACCTAACCTTTGTTTGGATGGGCCCTGATACATCAAATGCTTATCTGGGAGGTTACATATGTTTATTGGATTTGATTATGTTTTAATAGTTTGTGTCTAATAATGGAGACTAGCATAGCATTATAGATTCTACCAATACTCAAGCGTAATACCCCAAGAAGTCGCCAAGTGTTTTTGCCAACACACACAAATTTTGCAAACTTAAGGTCACCTTGTTTTAAGTGGTTCAAATGATGTTAAATCAATTAATGTCCTCCAGGGAAGTGATTTCTTAGAGTAATTATATTTTTTTAAATGTTCGTTAAAGTATATTATAAATTATCTTAAGTGTTCTCTTTTGGTTTTCATTTTTCTATTATCTTTTGATTTTGGGGCTTTAAACAAGTTTGTGTTTGAAGTATTATTTTAGGTTTGTATCCCTTTCCAATTCATTCCATTCTTTAGTTTGTTGTTGATTTTGAAATGATTTGGTATTTTTTTGTAGACTTCATGTGTTGAACTTGCCTTAAAATCAAAAGTGAGAACCTACAAAATAGGCGAGAAAAAGCTCCACATAACTATATTAGTCATTGTGGATAGAACATCACAAGCTTGCAACCTTCGCATAATTGCAATACCATCACAAAACCACAATAACTCCAAAAATTGATAGACAAGTCTGCAATGTTACAAAGCTCTACAAAGATATAAAATAAGCTTTGGAAAACTATAAAAGCATTGCAAAGCCATAATATCTCCAAAAACTAGAAGTTTCATAATAAAGGTAAATTTATGGCAGTAAATTTATGGCATCAAGAACTAAATGTCACTTCATATAATCAATCAAGTTGTACTTCCATGTACATGTCTCATTTCTCTAGTCTAGATTTATGAAATCAAGTGACTGCAAAACACCACAAAATGAAAATCAAGAGCTTCACAAATTAGGGGAGCAAACGTTCCACAAGTCTATATTGGATATTACAAAAAGAACATCGCAAGGTTGCAAGCTTCACATAACTAAGATGCCATCATAAAGACACAATACCTTAGCAAAACTACAAATAGCTTTACAGGGTTCCATACCTTTAAAAAGCTGCAAAATAAGATTTGTAAAACTACAAAAGCATCACAAAGCCACAACGTCTCCGCAAAACTAGAAGTTTCATAATAATGAAAATCCATCATAGCAATTACAAGATGTTATAACTATTATTTCACTTCATAATTTTTAAGGAAAGTTTTGTGCAGAATCAAGAAACAAATGTCACTTCATAAAGTCAATCAAGTTGTACTTCTAAGTGCAGCAATCATTTTTCTAATCTATTTATGAAATCTAGTGATTGTAAATCCATCATGATTTAGCCAAGTATGAATCACATTTTTCTATCCCTCAAGATTCAATAGTGTCATTTTTGTCACACATCAAGATTTTTTTAGTGGTGGATAATTGAACTTGTAATTCAAAGGTGAACTGAAATTGGCCCCTTACTGGGTTAACAAGGACCTTCCTCCCCCCTCCCCCGACCATAGCCTCTTGTTATGGATGCATAATGAAGGACTTTGCACCAAATTTCTATTTATAAGTGTCATAGTAAACTCATAAATTCATGTTAAATATACCAAAAAGAAAGAAAGGAATCTTCGCAAGGATGAAAGAATGTGTTCGTCTCATTCCTTGCCATGGAGAAAGAGCCACAATCTTCAATTATGTATTTCTGGAATTGTAAGAACAAGGGAAAAGTTTGGGTCAACTTACGACATGAAGAAGCCCCAAGCATTGAACAAAAGGGTTCTAGAACAACTAGGTCTACACACCTTTACTCTTCAATTTCCATAAGCTTTTGTAGAAGGTTGTGTGAGTCAAGTTAATTAATGGAACTGTGTACCTTTTGCTTCTCCATTTGTTGAAATAGCATGTTCAATATAAATGAGCGATAATGCACCTATTTTCTATTAAGAAAGCTCAAGATAACTCCAAGCCCAACGATGTGAAGGAAGGAGTGTGTTGAATGTGCTACAAGCACAACCACAATGTCATGCCCAAATTATTGCATGATTTAAACAGAACAAAAACTGACTAAATTTTATTTTTATTTTTTGTGTGAACACTGCACAACTTACAATTTTGATCATATATCCATCTTCGACGAAGGAAACACATAATGCATCGACACAAGACACACATCTAAATGATATGAATAACAATATGCAAGCAAATGCATGGTCGCTATGTAACCATGCCAACCTCACCAACCCTCTACTTGCCTACAGCTAGTTAAGTAGACCAAGCAACCACTTGCCTAGAGATCTAGACTAAATAAAAGAGTAAAAGGGATGTAATTTGAAAATGGTCAAGATATAGTTAACAACTATCATTTTGATAAAATTCCAATTATGAGGTCAAGAGTCTTTCATAATAAGTTTGTAGAATGGTTCCTTGCATTTATTTCAAACTAAAGATCATTGAATATGAATGTTAGCATAGCTTTAGGGTTGACGAAATCACAACCCTAACCTAACCTAATGATGCAGAAGCATCCAAAGGTTCATGCAATCTTGCATCAACCAAAAATAGAGTGGTGTATCTTTGTGTGTTTGTGTTGTCTTATTTATTGTTTGTCATTATTAGCATGATTAAGATGATCCAAATCAATTTAGTACTCTTAAAATTTATTAGTATCAATCACATCAGAGAAGGATTAGTTTTAAATAGTTACATGGTTCCAAGAAAGTTGGTTGAGTCTCAACATTCGATACAATCTAGGATGTTATTATGTGTGTTGAAGGGAAAAACAGATAGGTTGTGTGGAAAAGGATTAAAGTGCATCAAGATCCTAAACCCAAATCTGATTGCATATGTAGATCCCTCTCGAAGAATAGTGAAATTTTAAAACAAAAATCATCTCAATCTAAGTCTATATGCTCAATTTATGGCCTCCAAAAGTCGGTGGATTTTCATAGTGATAAAACAGTTGGTCTACATATGGCAGTGATTTTGCAACCCTCAATGGCAATTATGCAATTATTAGTGGTGATTACGCAACAAGTGGTTCTAGCCTACAAACATGGGTGGTTTTGTCTCAAATGAAGTTAAAACAAAATTAATAGCCTAGAAAGAGGAATGGATGGATTTGGAGTGTCTCTAAGGGGCTAAGGAAAGTGAAGAGATAAGGGAGAAGGCAAAGAAATGTGAGTAAAGATTTAGAATTCGGAAGAGGAGTAAGTTACATCACTCAAATATATTTCCAAGTGAAAAAGGGATAACTCCAAGGAAGAAAGGGGGAGCTCAAGGTGACCCAGCCCATTAGAGACTATGTATGCAAGTCCTTCACGATTATGTTTCAATAAGCTTGTAGAGGCCAATGAGAGAGTGTGAAAGAGTGTGAATCAGTTATTTGTAACATGTTTTTGAGTTCAATAAAGATAGTGTGTTGATTTGTGTCAAGTTCAATTGTGTGCTCAAGTGTGTCCATGGGATAATTTGAGTATTCTATCTATGCATCACATATGTAAAGCCAGTCCTTAAGTGGACACCCTCTCTTGTGCTTGCATCATTTGAAATCAAATTAAGGTCTTTCCTTGTTGGGTTGAGTTTTTAAAGCTCTTGAGGGAGTCAATTGTAGGCTATGTAAGAGAAGTCTACTTGAGTTATAAAATCTTGCATAGGTGAGAGGATAAGTTGGTTGCAAGTGTGAGATAAGTCCTTCAAGTTGAGAGGAATTGTGAGAGGCTCTTGTTTGATTTTATTGAAAGTTGTGAAAAATAAACCTACTTGTTGAAAAGGACATGGCACACAAACGAAAAAGGGCACCAAAGGTAGAGTATTAGGTTGAGATGTTGAAGGGAGTCCAAGCAATATTGGACATGATGGAGGATGCACAAAGTGAAGATGTTGCAGTTGTAAGTGAAGAAGAACAAATGTTGGTGATGTTATCCCTACAACCAAAGTTGGATGTCTTCGAGAGAGGATCAACTAGAAGAGGAAAAAACTAGCAAATGTCAAGATGAAGGAAAGAGGTAAGCCCAATAGAAATATTTTTTTGTTTTGTGGTAAAGAGAGCTTGAATGAGCTCATGAATTGGATAGTGGAGTTAGAGATATTATTTCAAAAGGAGCATATTGAAGACCCCATGAGGGTAAAGATAGCAAGTAAAATACTATGTGGAGTTATAGCTGAGCATTGGAGAGTTCTCCAAGATAGGAGAAAAGAGAAAGGAAAGATGAAGATAAAGATCTAGGAACATATGCTTTCCAATTGATGGGTCATATTGTGCACCCAAGAATGCAAGTGAAGCAGATGACGAAGCTTCATGTCTTGGGGCTTGAGAGTAAAAAAAAGATGAAGAAGATTGTCATGAGAGGCAATATGAGAGTGAAGTTTCCACGTGAGCACCTAAAAGATATTCCAAGCAGTAGCAAGGATAAGGATGTGAATGAGAAGAAGAAGGTTGTCTTGAAAGACAAGAAGAGAGTGAGGTTTCTATTTGAGGAGCTTAAATTTGAAGTTAAGAACAAGGAGGAAGAAGTTTATGAACAACGCATAGGGGGAGGTGTCCTCATGAAGGAGGATGTAGATGTGATAGTTGTTCAAGCAAAAGAAGGGTACCCATTGTTTGATGATGGGAAGGAGTTTGTCGGACCCCATACAAGGGAAGATTCTAAAAAATTCTTAGTGTATGAAGACAATGCATTTGTTTTGTCTCTTTTGGAGGGTAGAAGAGTTGAGGACAACTAAGGGAAGCTACAAGTTTCCTTGAAAGAATCAATAGACATGAAAGAAGAGAGTAGCCAGTAGGAGTTGTGAGTTTCCATAAAGGAGACAATGGAGATAGATGTGGTGCAAGTTAATGCACACAAGGATAGTATGGTTGAAGATGAGCCATGTGAAGGAAAAGAAGAAATTATAAAGAAGAATGAGGAGAGGAAAACCGTGGAGCTTGTTTTGAATGGACATTTGGAAGTCCATCATGTGAGTGGAAGTCATCAGAAGCATGCAAACAATGGAGAAGAGTTGGAAAACATGTATATGAGGCATGATGAATCAGTTAAAGAAGTTTCTTAGGAACTCTAGATTCCCTTAACGTGTTTTGTCAATGTGCAAGTCCAACTATGAGAACATGGCAATGAAAATGACCAAGTGTGGCTCAGTCAAACATGCTTGTTTGTATGAGAATAAATGTGAAAAAGTGAAGCAAGAGGATGATATAGCCGTGATGGTTGAAGAGTTGGTTGGTAAGGATATACCAATAGTTTGAGATTGTCTTCAAGTCATCATGTAGAAAAGAGAGAGTGGGAAGTGTGTACAAGAATTTTCTTAAGATCATATACAAGAGGAAGTTCATTTGTAGCAGTTGGAGGTTGGAGAGAATACTCTCACAATATCAAGTGAAAGAGATTGGCAAGAAGAAGAAGGCCTTCTCAAGAGGATAGCAATGGATAGAGAAGGCTATGCATCAAATATTCATATTGAGAGATGGATAGAGGTTATAATGGTGGAAGCCAAAGTTCAAAACTTGATAATGGATATTGGTCCAATAATGATTTGGATAAGGAGATGAAGAATGTCACTCATGTGGCATAGAGGCAAGCAAGGAGATTGAGATGGTGGACTAATTTACACCAAGAGGAACGAAGAATGAAGGTGATGTTGCACATATGGGAGCATCCCATATAGCTATTGGAGAAGAGACTCTTATGAGTCATGGTATGCATAATTATCATATGGACAAAGAGAGCACAAGTTTATTTGCACATGGCATGGAAGTGGTGAAGGAAGGAGATAGAAATCAACCTAGAGTTGAGATGAAAAGGATGAAAACGAAAGAATGAAAGAATATGAAGGAGTAGTTGAGTCTATTATCAGCCCAAACATGTGGAGAAGAGTATGAGGTTGCAACACAGATAGATACAAAAGATTATGTTGTAGCAAAGGTGGAGGAGTTGCTTGACATAACAATGAGGAATGTGAGAGATGAGGAGGTGAAGCCTATCCTAGAGGTAGTATTAGAAGCTATGGGTGATCATTTTGATGCCCAAATGTATGTTGAGTGTAATAAGGTGATAGTGGAAATGAGAGGAATTGAGCCTACATGGATGTGATTGGTTCAAATCCAACGAAGGTTGAAGCAGCGATGATGGTGAAAGCATTTGGTGGAGGTGGTCAGATGAAAGTGGGTTTCAACCCACAACAGGATGAAAAGAGAAGAAGATAAGTAATTGGTGGAGGTGGTCAGGATATGGTGGGTCCAATCCCACAAGAGAGAAAATGAAGAGCAGAGATAAGAAGAGAATAAAGGATTTGAAGCCAACAATGAGTTGGAAGCGAAAGAGAGAGTGACAATCAATTGAATTACTTGGTGTGTTGGAACGAAATGTCAAGACCATTATACTTCATGGCCAAAAAAATGGTTTTACCACTTATTCTATCCATGTGAACATAAGCTCACATTTTAAAACCTCGAGAGTCTGATGCAAGAACATCTAAGGATTTGTGCAATCTTGCTTTAATGAAAATCAGAGTGGTGTGTGTTTGTGTGTTTGTATTATTTTGTTTGTGTCTATATGTCTTAGCATGATGAAGATGATCAAATGAATATCAACACTTCAATAGCATCAAGCACATCAAATAAATATTAGTTTCAAATAGCTATATATTTCCAAGCAAGTTGGTGGAGACTCTCGACATTTGGTACAATTGAGGATGTCACTGTGTGCATTGAAGGGAAAAAATGGATAGGTTACGGAAAAAAAGATTAAAGTGCATCAAGATATTTCTTAAAACCCAAATATGATTTCATATATGGATTCCTTTCGAAGAGTAGTGAAATTTCAAAAAAAAAAAAAAAAAACATCTCATCTAAAGTTTATATGCTCAAGTTATGGCCTCTAGAAGTTGGCAGATTTTCACGGTGATGAAACCACCAGTCTGCATATGATGACGGTTATGCACCTAACAGTGGCAGTTATGCAATCAACGATGATTTTGCAACTAATGGTAGTTAATTTTGTCTCGAATGAAATTAAAACATAAGTAATGACCCAGAAAAAGGAAGGGATGGTTTTGGAGTGTTTCTAAGGAGCTAAGGAAGGTGAAAAGACATGGGAGAAGGTAGTGAAACATGGGAAAACATTCATAATTGGGGAGAAGAGTGAGTTATATCACTCAAAGAGATTTCCATGTGAAAAAGGGAGAACTCCACTGAAAAAAGGGGGAGTTGAAGGTGAACCAGACCATTAGAGATTGTGGATGCAAAATCTTCTTCATGTTTATGTTTCAATAAGTCTGTAGAGGCTTGTGTGAGAGTGAGAGAGTGTGCATCAATTATTTGTAACATGTTGTTGAGTTTAATAAAGATAGTGTGTTGATTTGTATCAAGATTAGTTGTGTGCTCAAGTATGTCCATGGACGAGTTTGAGCATTTTAACTATGCATCACAGAGGTAAAGGCAGTCCTTAACTGGACCCCCTCTCTTATGCTTGCATCACCTAAATACCTATACATGATGCCCCACCTCAACATGGCATCCTACATATCTGCTCCTCAGAATTAGGGTCAAATGTAGCTCTTTGTTTTATTAGAAAAGAGTCTCCATGAGTCGTCATCTCCAATAGGTTCGCTAACTAATCCAAAGCAATACCTAATTTTTTTGTGGTTCTAACAAGCTTCTATAAACCTAGGTAGTGGAAAACTATAACACTAACAATTTTCTCTCATCAATTCTCATCTTACGATTCTAAAATTATAAAACCATATCCTTTATTAGATGACAAACTACAACCATATGACAATCACATTTTACACTACTTCTTTCTTCGTTAAGTAACAAAGAAAATAAACTACTCAAGAAGTCTTGATATTACATTAATGGTTGTTATTACAAGGTTTTTCATTTGTTTCTTTCTCTCTTACATAATATCAATTTGATAAGAAAATAGATACCCTTGACAATCCAAAGGACATACTTATGATTATCAATTCCAAAATGCAAAGAGGTGTGTGTGCATGTGTGTGCGTGTGTGTGCGTGTGTGCATGTGCATGTGTGTGCGTGCGTGCATGTGCATGTGTTCCAAAACACCCAAACTACGCATAATGATCAACAAACATTTGTTAATTCCCTCATATTTAGATGTCATGAAGAGATATCAATGCATGTAATGCATTATCACCAAAGAACTAAACTTACTGAGGTCATAATCAAGGAAGAACGAAATTGTGAATATCTTTAATTGTAATAAATTCAATAAAATTAATAATACCATGCTAACTGATTAATCTTATGTTAAATCTTAAATTTGTATTAAATATTATAAGACCAATACCCAACATCTACTCTTATATCTTAATAAGACTTTATAACCAAACAAGTAGTTTGTTATCAAACTATTGTGTCCAATAACACAGATAAACACTATTACGCAAACCCAATGTAACCTATGTCCACTTAAAGTACTTAGTAACTATAATATAAAGCATATGGCTTAAGAGCAAATTGAGTCCACTTATCAGTGTTTTAATATACGAACCAAAATATATCTTCAACTTTCTCACTTTATAATAGTCCAAAATATATATATTTCCCTTTTTTTTAATTGCACTTAATATATTTGGTTGAATTGTAAAGCCACTTCCCACAATCGTAAAAGAATTGAATATTTGTTGCACAAATCAAATATGTTAATATTAAAGAACAATTAAGTTCTAATAAACTTTTAAAAAATCTATTTATTCTCATAAAACATTAATAAACCAATTGTAATGTTCCCAAACGGGACAATTAGGCAAAGTTGGGGTTTTCCAACAAACCCTACCTAATGCAAAACCCCTTCCTTCAAAGACTGAAAATATAAATTTAGCCAATTACACACTTCGAAACATGAAGTAATATTAAACAATTTCCTCCACCAAACCCTTAGATAATTAGGGCAAAAATCAAAATTGATACTTCTAACCCTCCAAAAAATATGAATTGAGTTTTATATTGCAACCACTAATTTTAGAAGTCAAAATATTCACTCAAAAGTCGAAACTTATAATTCTAGAATTTATTATTGCAAAATTATAACGAAATTTCATAAATTCACAACTTCCATAATACTTGGAATTTCAATGCAAATGATAGCTCAAAATGATCACAAAAATAGTAGCTATCAAACAAAATTAGAATCAGAATTTTCTCATCATGGAAAGCTCACCAAAAGTTGTCTCAAATTTCTCAAAACCCTAGTTCACTATTGAAATAATATAATAAATTCATAATATTATCTAGGATACAAAATCACCCTAAATCATGTGCAAATCAACCCTCAAACAATTCGTCAATTTGAAATCTAAAAATACCTCTAACCCTAAAAAAGAGTTCTGAAGCCAATTAGCCCTCTTGAGAGGGGTCACGACTCTCCCAAAGCAAGTCACCACCCTAGAGATGGCTTCTTAGATCAACCAAAATCCTCAAATCAAGTTCTTCCACCTCTTTGACCTACAAATTATGCATTTCCAACTCTTTATAGGATTTGAAACAATTTTTAAAGATGGTAATGTCCAAAAACACCCTTGTAAGTCCAATTGCATGCAACCATGCAACTCTGAAGCATAATTACGACCCTTGAATATAGTTGCCCTAAATGTAAGAATTAAGGTTTTCGTCTCTAAACCTTTATCACACTTGAAGATTTTCGTCATCAAGTTGTGGTGAACAAAACCTGACATTCTTGATCAACAAATTCAATATCAAAAATGCATAACCTTTTCAAATGAGCCTTTCCTTTCCTTTTATATCTTTCCTCCAACTGTGGCGCCCAAGTTAAAGGGGGATGGTTTACATTTTTCTTTAAAAAAGATATTATATAAAGCTTCCTTATAAAAGCACTTTAGGCTTAAATGACCAAGACCCTCAAAAAGGTCCCAAAATTAGATCATAAAATGTTTTTGAAGCACAAATGTTCCACTTTTTTGCCTATAATTTCCTTAACCCTTGGGAATGAAAAGGCTAAGGGTCTTCTCCTAAGACTAGTTCGAAAAGGGAGACATTACACTAATACATCTTATCCGTTAGTTTCAGCAGTAATGAACCATCCAACAAATTTGTTCCTAGATATATATGACAATAATAATATATATGATCACATCCATACTCCTAACATTAATATCAAATGATATAAAGGAATAAAAAAAATTGGGTTCACATTCAAAATTAAACACAGAAAAATAAGTCATTTATTCATAATAAAAAATTAACCTAATCTACAAGATTTTAGACAAAATGACATCTAATTTTATCTCATTTTCAAAATATAAATATAAACCCTGAAATTTATCAAGAAAATGCATTGTCATTTCTAGAAACATTGACATTGTCACAAATTTTATCAGCAATAGGAGATAACATAAAACATCAGTAAAATAATCATATTTTCCTCATTTCTCAACAAAATTTAATGTTTCAAAATGTTTTGGAAAGTCGGTTCAATTGTAGACCTCTTTCCTACATATTAGTGACATCTATCAAAGGAACTATCACTCACACTCTGAAATGGTAACTCCAGAGATCCACTAACCTATAGAGGCAATTTTTATTTATTTATTTTTATTATTATTTTTTTATCAGGAAAATGGTATTCATCAAAAGATCTAAGACCTAATGCAAATATGCCAATAACCATGTCTGCAAGACTAATATGATTCTAACCAAAATACTTTTCTATTGCTTCATAAACTTCCTTGGAATAGTTTGAAGGGAACTTCTTTTCCATCCGCTCTTTTGCTATCATGTTCTAAAAACTTTCATGCCCAGGGGGAATATTTCTTTTATAGTCTTTGATTTCCTTATAATTCCATTTAAAAATATAAAAGGAGGATATTGGTTTATAGAATAAAACCACGGACCGTCAACAACCTGTCACTGCACAAAAACACCTACATGCTCCTTCACAACAAGCATGTTCCATTCTAGTGGTCTTCCATCAGAGGTAGGCGCATGGGCAATGTTTTTTTTGTTTTTGTTTTTTTTTAAAACCTCTTTTCGAGAATACTCTACTGTATAACACATTGTTCACTACAACAACCAAAGGAGGCACATGGGCAATATTTGAGATCCTTCTCCATGTCCTAGTTTGGTGTATCTGAGTGAATTATTTTTCATTTTTTTGTTACATACGTGAAGGAATCACTAATTAAGCATTCGTTTTACTGATTTTAACTATGATCACAAGATATTAAGTTATTTGCATACTAATTTCAGAATTTAAACCTTAAATGTATTTGTGTAGTGAATTGTTTCAATCCTAGCATGATTAATTGTGGATTAATATCCAAATCAAATCAGATTTGAACAAGATTGAATCTTTCAAACAAACTATAGAATTGCTCAAAATAATTTACTAAGGAAAGAGTTTATCAACATGCAAACAAAATCATATGGGCCGAATGATAAAATTTGATTAGAGGATTTCATCTTCAATAATGAATTCAGCAAAAGAAAATTGGTACTCAGATAAAAATACCGTAAAAAGGTGACCACTAGCACAATGTTGTTGATTGTTGTATCAATAACAAGCTTTGTGGACCACTTTGAAAACAGAGTAACAAAAACTTGAGAAAACTTTTTAGGATGACTTTGAAGCTAACACGAGCGAGCAAATGTAATTCAATAATATTTCCATATTTGGTTGGTAGTTTACAACCTTTAGAGCTAAATTATAATAAGCAACTGTGTGGACCACTTTAAAATATATTTATAGTTTCTCTACTACATTTAATATTAACATATTTTACTCCTTTACGGATAAAAGAGGTCTAATCTAAGCCTACTAGATTCTATACTCAAGTGGATTCCCAATTAACTGAAAGAATCATGGTGTTATAACATAAAACTTAAAGGATCTATGAAGCTTTAAGTTGATATACGAGAACTAGCTTAGTCTTGAATCCTAAAACAAATTGTTTGGGCTTTTATACACATCAATCTTGACCAAAAAATTTAACACTGAATGGATGTAATGGTTTTAATTATGTCCACAAGACCAAACGGTCCATAAGACCACCGATTACACCGATTGCTCCAACCACTCAAAGACTCACGAGCCCATCTATGTCCTTTCAAAGGCTACCCCTCCTTTTACTGATTTCAGTTAACATCTCTACCAACCCTTTCATTTAATTTTCCTCAAATAGTTCTACCATTTAGTCAACTCTTAATGTTTCCACATATTTGACTCGAATCTCCACACACCTTGAACATTGAAGGATGAAATGCTCCTCTGTTTCGACCACCCCTATGGTGCATAAAAGACAAACCCTCTCATCCCACTATTCCTTAAGTGTCATCTATCATCTGAGCCTGTGGGAGCTAGTCCTTAGTTGAGCATTGAGGCTCTTTTCCCTCCATTTAATTTTAGCCTTTGTATCAACTTTTTTACAATGCTCATAAGTTGGGTTGAACTCTGTAATATAGTGTTGTCATTTCATACTTGTCTTCATCTTCCACATCAGTGTTTTGAACTTTTCATTCACATAATTTTTTGTCTTTGTTAAGGCTTGGGCATTCATTCATGTTGATGTCCCATCTACTCATCCGTTTGAGATTTTGTTCTATCTGTGCAATTGTCTCTTGTGGCCTTGGGCCACCTGTCGATCCTCATGTTTTCTATTTTTTTTCAGGGAACAAAGTAACTTGGTCATAATAGTTGCCTCTAACAAGGAAGTTCTTGTTTTGGCAAGGATGACTTCAAAGCGAACTAAAGCCTTAATCTTGAAATTGTTTGTGATTAGCCACTTTTGGATCCTTTCTATTTGTCTCCATTTCAAACTTGTCGTTCCACTAACCCATACCTTGTAACCATACAACACCATCAGTGTAACAAGTAACCCAAATAGGACCTTGGTGGTCGTTCAATCCCATAACTCAATATGCATGCACTTGATTTACAACGCATAGAGAACTCTCCAACCTTGTATTCTTTGCATCCTATGTGTCCTTGCTGAGCTTTGTTTTGAAAGTCAAGGCCGAGAAAATTGTATTCTAACACCACTTCTAGAGACTCTCCTGCTAACTAAAAATCAAGATGTTCTTTCCTTTTCATTGAGAAGATCATAATTTTCATTTTACCAATGCTCACTTGTAACCCTATTTTTTACAAAAGAGCTATAATGCATATATGTGTTTTCTTAAATATTGGAGTGTCTTTACCATTACAATCAGATCATCGGCATAAAGCAGGGATTTCACCACATATTTGACCAAGTGGACACCTTCCCCTTCAAAATTATTTATCCAATCTTCTAGCTTGTCAATGTATAGCCCAAATAAAGTTAGGGATAGACAACAACATTGTTTGACACCTATATCACTCTCGAAACATTCGGATAACCCTACCTGCATTTTGATTTCAGCCTTGACTTGCTCATATAATCTGTGAACCATTGCTTTCTAGTGCATTGAGACCCCTAGTTCCTCCATTCCACATAATTTTCTTGACATTGTGTCAAACATCTTTTCGAAGTCTACAAAGCAATAATATGCATCCTCTTTTTTATCCCAAACTTTTTCAACTAGGTGTCTAAGCATGACACAGTGATTGATAGTTGAGTGTTTGGGTTTAAAACATGCTTGCCCCTTTGTGCTCTTTCTTTTTTCCTCTACCAAATTGCTATTCCTATGTTTTATCATACTCCCAAACAACTTTGCGAAAAGAGGATTGACCATGAGAGTTCGATAATTTAATGGATTATTTACATCTCTGCTTTTAAACAAGGGTATGGTTAAACTAGTTGTTCACTCTATCGGGAAGCCATTTTGGATGACCTCATTGAAAATTTTTTTGGTTTGAGGCACTAAGATATCTGCTCTCCATTTTAGATTTTCCACTTGTAGGTTGTCTATGTCCCGAACTTTACTCATTGCTAGCTTTTTAAATAGAACAAGGTGGTGGCTAAAATATTCAAGGTGGTCATCTTGTTCATTTTCACGGTCATGTAACTCTTTTGAATATTTCAACCACTGACTTGTAATGTTTTTCTTTATTTGTGTTTTTTCTTTGCAGAGCTCTCCAAAATCTTTTTTTGGTCCATGTTTCCCTAAGTAGATCAACCCCTTCCTCCTAGTTCTTTTATACTCTTCTTTTTTCATCCTCGCCATTTTCTCATATGATTTATTGTGTCTTTGTTCTACTTGATGGTTCCATTAGTGATCTCTGTGTTGCCTTGCATTCTTCATCATACCACAAGTTTGTCAAGAAGCTATTTCTTTCTTTATTTTTAGGTTTAGCTCTCTTGCATGTGTTTAGAGCTTCTTGAATGCAATGAATTAGCCTCAAGCTCTTATTATATCGTATCCCACTGTCAAGTGCTCTCGAACTTTCCCCTTCCAATTTTTTGTTATTAATGTTGTCTTGGAGACTTGTTGATTTTCCTCTATCAAGAGAATGTTTCCTCTAAATGGTGGTTTACTTTGGTTTACCCTAATGTGATCATCATGTTGTTTGTTGCCTTGTAATTCAAGTTTCATAAAAATTAGATTGTAATCTTATTTAAGTTCCACGGGAGAGTCTTCTACTTCTAGCTCTTCTATTTTAGATATACATTCTTGCGAGCATATAACATAGTCAGTTACACTTTGATCGTTGTAAGTCTTGCATGTATAATTTCTTGTATTTCCTCATTTACTCATACCATTTCATATAAACAAGTTGTGTATGTTGCATAAACCTAATAACTCTTCTCCAAAGTGCGTGATAGCCCCATGTTCACCCTCTAAAACCCTGGTCCATTATTGATTTTCCTCCTCTATCATCCAAAGAGGAGTCACATCTAGATCCTTGTTTCCTAGAAATTTGGCTTGCTAGTTTGTTGTCCTTGCATTAAAGTCCCCTATTAATAAAATCTCTCTGATCTTACTGTAGACTAAAATGTCCTTTAGGGACGAGTATGGATCTTCACCATCTAAATCATGCATCTTATAGAATTTGGAATTTTGGGTGCAAAAGAGCATGCGATTATGCTAATGTTTGTCATTTTCTACAATTATTATCCAAATGTACCCATTATTTTCATCTTTTTTTTCTATTTTGATATTTAAGCCCCATGATTCCTTTATTAACCACATTTTAACCCATTGTCCCTTGCCATTCTCTATTGCTTTGCTCCATATTGTTGCCTTCTTACACCCTTCAAAATTTGGTGTCTCACACCCATTGTGCTCATGTGTTTCCATCAAACTGATTATGTTGTTATCTCTGGCTATGGCCCCTAACCTAGGTCCTCTTCTCTAAGGGTAGCCTCTGCAATTATAAGTTACCATTGTAAGATGCTCTCGGGCACGGCACACTCCCTATTTGTTTCGGGTTTGTTGAGTTGTGATATAGGCTTTCACGTTGTTTAAGTATGCCCATCCCCCTTCATTCCATGTTGCCTTCACCTTTTCCCACTCCTTGTTTCTCTCCTCTAGCTATAGAAAGTTAAGTATTCATCTAGGTAGTAGTGTGAGCCTCTCATCATGCCTTTATTTCTTAATACTCTTACTTTATCTTCAAAGTTCACCATTGTGACCTAAATATGCATGTCTCTTCCTTCATCTCTCAACTTAACCAATTCGACTTGCTTGTTTGATCTAACCTTTCCATAGCAATCAGTCTGAAATGAAGTCCCTTTCTAGGTTTTGCTTGTATCCTCTCCTTTTCCATAGTCTTTCAACCTTTTGATGATTGTGTTTGATATTTAGTGTGTCATTCTCTTTCTTCTATCATTTGACTCTTAACATGTATCTCTATCAACTCCTTTTGCTTGCCCATTGGTTCTTTGCTACTTGTGCCCATGTCTTAGCCTCTTCCAGTTTATTTCATAGTTCATTTTCTCTCGTTTTCATGCTATGAAGTGCTTCTTGTACTTTTATTTGTGTTGCACTTGTTTTTTCATCCTCTATCTTCGCATTTGTTAGAGTGTGAATAGCTTGTTTGAGAGCATGTCATTCGTGGTGTCCAACAATCACAAGATTTTAAAGTTTTGCCACTTGTGCTTTGAGCATGTTGTTGTCTTCTTCCAACCTTCACTTGGCATTTACCACCTCTTCCATCTTAATATCGTTTATTTTCTCTGTGGCTTCAATGTTTTCTAGTCTCTCTTTCAAATTCATTAGATAATGCACATAGAACTTCGGTGACCAAATTAGTGTTGTTGTGGGGCTATATGTTTCCTCATTGTCTTGGATCTCTTCTTGCTAACCTTTGCTTTCATAGTTGTGTGTTTTCCTGCTTCCTTTCATGATAGTTTTATTACGGTGTGGTTATATTCTTGTGTTCTTAGTTATTATTGCCCTTATTTGATCCTCTTTTACTTCTTCTCGACTCATTTGTGTTTTTCGTTGAGTTTTTTGTTCTAGAATAGTCAAGGTTGATAACTCTTCTTTATTCCCTGTTTGTTTTTGCTTACATAGTTGTATCTCCTTTGTTGTTAATCTTTGTTTATGCTTCTTCATGGCCATTACCCTCTCCTAAGCTTGTCAACATCTTAATATCCCCCAATATTGTTTTGCATTGGTATATATTAGTTTTGAGTTCACTTATGGGGGTGCTATAGTTGGCTGCAATGATGAGTTGGTATTATGTGGGAGTTCTATCCTTTGCGAATATACAAATGTTTGTGCTCCGCTAACCACACATGCTCCAATATTCCCTATAGTAATAAGGTTTGAGTGTGCATAAACTGAGACCAATTGGTGTTCAGCTATGTCCTTTGGCTTTATAGCTATCTCTGATTTTACCATGGTTTTGAAAATTAGGCCCTATTGTTCTATGATCTCTAGTTTCAACGGTTGCTTCACCTCTAGCATTGTCTCTCTAATGAGAGAGCTTCCTTCATTGGAGGGACAACCATTTTTAAGCCCGGCTAACCATCGTGTCTCTATCCAAATACCTTTCCTTCATGTTTCCTAGCAATACTCCTTTGAAACCCTATTTCTTTAATACCCCTCCAACCTGTAAAAACTTTTTGCCCTAATATTGCTCCTTTAAATCCCTAACAAGAACCTCTGAAACCCTACTGTGAAGTTTATGGAGTAAGGCCCATTCTTTTTCCTACAACAATCTCTTTACTTTTCTGCTAAAAAGAGGTAGAATCAATATGGACAAATACCATGTAACCCCATAGCCTAAGGGGTTGTTTCTTGATGCTTACAATTACACCTATAGTAGGATTAAAGGGCGTGTTTTCTTTTTAAATCATTGAGTCCTAAAAGATTATGGTACTCACCTCTCCTCTGCAATAGCTCTCTACTTTGTCATGGTTCTATGTACCTTCATGTTTTTGGGTCTCTTATTTGTCTACTTTGTGCCTACGTGCTTGCAGCGCCTTTCTACTTGTCTGCTTTCTGGTTTTGGTTCCACGTGGCTCTGTTTTTGCTTAGTAGAGAAATCTTAAATAAGTTCATCTGAAAAATGTCAACAATATCAATACAAAATTATCACCTTCTCTAAGGTTTTGGTATTGACTGGTAACAAAGCCTCAATCTAGCTACATCGCTACATTAGACTCAAAAAAATCTTTTCAAGAAAAAGACCCACTATTTGCTTAAAATATCAAATTTTAAGAAAAAATTCTTTACGATGATCAAATGCACGTCAAAATAAAAGTCATCCATTAATTATTATGCACTCATGGACATTATAGCCCACCACCACCCAGCTGCCATTGTGGGATGCCTATCAACAGAATTAAAATTGTCCTTGGAAAAATAGAAGCTAGGGTGAACTTGGTACCTTCTATGATTTATTTATATGTGTAAAAATGGAAACAACTCTAGGATTAACACGTATATTGAAGATAGGACAATCTCTAGGATTAACACATATATGGAAGATAGGGAAGACGGGTAACCATTTACTAAATTAGAACATTAGTGGCCTTGAGTGATGCAACTTTTTAATTCCTCATTATAAAAACCATCAAAAGCTAGGTGGCTGACGGGAGCTCAAGTGTTCCTATAACTTTATGCTTTGGCATGACTGTTTTGGATTATGATCAAGATAGCCCATTTGTTCATCTGCACTAGGTGAATATATATAGCATCTAACATGGCATCTATCTGTGCTTTAACTCAGCTTAAGATTATGCAGAATGCAACATAAGCTTTCTCAAAGTGGACTAGTGTCTGGTCTTTGTAATGCCGTACAAAAACAAATATGAATTATGCAACAAGTTGTTGGGCGTGAACAATTATTGTGGCATCTTAGTAGTGTACAATGTCCAGCGCATGGTTTCCCAGTTTGACTGTCTAACTCTGATATGTTTTGTGCTCCGGTATGTTCGGATCTTATATTTCCCCATCTGAAGATTGTTAATTAGTGTTGCTTTCAAGCACGACCAGTTCTGTGCTTGCAGGACTTTGCTAGAGTATTTGAAGTGTCATTGTCTTCTATATCATACAACAGTCAGAAATCTCAAGGTGTGAAATCGAGGAGCCAGTGTGACAAAAACCTCTTTGTAGGTGTGCATGCATTTTCTACCACAAAATCCAAGTGTATGCAAGGACTTATTCCCTGCAGAAGTCCAATCTGCAGTCAGGTGTTGTCGTTGCAAATAGTTGTACCAGCTAAATTTTCAAGATAAAGGATGAAACGTGTAGGTATTGCAAAGTTGCATCAACAAGTTTGTCAACATGAGAGAACCATGAAAAAATCCAAGAGACAAGGAAAATGGAAAAAAAGGACATCCTTCATAGGGAACGTTACCTAGTAAAAGACTTAAGAAAAGCTTGCGCATACTCTAATTCGAAGTGTCTTTACTTCCGAAAGGAGATGGATGTGAGATTGGATCTGACAAGTCAACATATGCAATGGTTGGAGCTTTGGACGTCTACAGGCGACCCACGTGCAATTTGGGCAAATTCTTCTGCTAGTCTTGAATCAGGACATCAGAATTATTTAACTCATTCCTTTATTGAATCACTTCATCAACGCCAAGGGAAACAGAAAGGGGCATTAACCTAAAAAATCCTTCAAACTGTTCTCTGCAACCTCACCTGATCTCTTTTTCCTCGCTCCATCATTTGCTTCACCCTTTACAACCTAAGAATTCATTTTTACAAACCCGAATATCTCAATTACATTTCCACTCCACATCCTTCATTAAGGAGTCTTAAAATCACTATAATTAACCCCTAGTGCCCCTTGGTCCACCAGGCACGCACCCTGATCTAAGACTAAAAAATGAAGGCCTTTCAGGCATCTATTCCATCATTTGGTCTCTGATTTCAACTTTAATTGACCTCAAATTCTAAATCAGACTCCCAAATTTAATTTATATGCTTGCAATTTTCTATTTAGTTATATTAGATTGTAAATTATTTTGATTTCACGTATTTTCCATCTATAATATTTCATAGACCCTTGAGCGAGAAATAGCCAAATCATAATTTTTGGAAATCTGTACCCGCATATTTAATCTGCATTTTCAGAGTCTCCTGCAGAGAAATTAATTCGAGGATGCTCTATGATAGAAGTCGTTGCTTTAACAACTTCAATGCCGTTGGAGTTGTTCCACTACTATAGCAAAAATATCAGCTTAATCAATATAGCGATTTCTTTTTACCTTGAATTATTCCAACAAAATGAAATATGAGTGAGCAGTAGGCATTAAATTGTTGAATACGAACAATAAGAAATGGCATTTGATCCACTACTGATTATTGTAAAGCTCTACTTCACCTGCTAAAGCCAAAGTGAAACAAATTTACAGAGCCTTATAAATTGAGGATCTTGACAAAATACAGGATCCATATTTCACACTGCCACATTTTAAATTCCCTTGGACTTCTGAAAGCATTACAAATCTACTATTTCACCCAACTGTATTTTCGTCATTTATTTACCAGTTTCTCCAGAAAGGGTAATTATCCAAATGCTTCAATTAAAAATCTCTTGAGCTTCAATTATACTGTGCTGACTGAAAATGAACACAATAAATCAGAACTTTTATATAGAAAATGAACCTTCAGTTAGTGAAAAGAGTGAAAGTATAAGTTTGATTAATATTAATCCTATGCTACATCATTAAATTGACAGCTTACTGTTCATCTTTTGAGATACGATAGTATCTCTCAGCATGTTGCCGTTGACCAATTAACTGGGCGAACCTTTCATCATGAGTGATGACTATCAGTTGAAAATTTTCCTGACTTTTCCTGTCCTCCATGATTCTGCAAATGGTTGAAGCCTTTTTAATTTCTTATCTACGTAACTACAAAAGTCATTATTTGTGTCATTTATTTCTCATATACTTTGATATATGCTTATGAAGACATTAAACATGATTTTCAACATTTTTTTCTGATCGAAGGCGTTCAATGTGAAACTAAATCACCTTAGGAGGGAAGCAGCAAGACTTTCTGCATTTGGTGCATCTAGATTTGTAGTCGGTTCATCAAGTGCTAATATTCCACAATTCAGGCAAAAGGTTTCCGCCAGTGCTAACCTGATTATAAGAGAAGCCAGTACCTGAAATACATTACAAGATTTTTAAAAATCTTGCTAGAAACAATAAGAACCTCATGATCTTGTACTTACGCACATATGATGATAAGATGCATATTGTGCCATGCTATAACTAATACAATCTTTAGAAAATCACTCACAAACTGATTCTGCTAATAGGATTAGAAAGCAATGTCCATGCTAAAATAGTACAGTTACAACTACCAGCAACTCTACTATGACAGACTTGCTGTACCTATAAAGTTAACTTTCATTATTATACAGATAAGAAAAATGAAAAGAATTTAGTAAAAAACACAACAAAAAGAACTCTCCGGTATATGCTTCTATGCATATGTAATATGGCACCCAAAAAATCTTAAAAACTCACATGGTCTAAAAAAGAAATCTATTCAAGAAAACAAATGTAGAAGATATACTCCTTGACAGATGAGTAAATATCTTTATGATCATTGCTTGTAATCACATCATTATGGTCAAGGACATCTCACCGCACATTAAATAGAAATAAAAAACCTCCCCATATGCTGTACATGCATCAAGCTTACTGCACTTATCAAATTACTGAGTCTTGTGTACTTATTAACAGATTATATCAATTATTTAATTACTGTAGGGACTGGATGCTGCTTGCTTGCTCCTCACGACTGATAACAGACATTCAGCCATGTCTTCTTTACAAGCTGCAGCTATGCAGAGAAGTAAAGTATAACAGATCTGCCACAGTTATACCACAAATGAACAAACAGCTATAAAACGCAAATTACAGAAATAGACAGCAATAGAATGATGATTTCATACGTTGAAATCAGTTGCACCTAAATATAAGGTTATCATCAAAGGTGAAACCTTTGATGATACCTTCTGAAAATACTAGCTAAAATAATGATTATTAAAACAAGCTTTAGGGAAACAACTATGTAGGAGTTTTTGAATTGACATTTCAGATCACATCACATCATCAGCTCTTTATAATTTATAAAAATAACTCTAAACAAATACATGATGCCAATTGGGCCCACCATAAGAGAAAACAAGAAAATGACTGTTACAAATATTAATTTAGTGTAAGCACTAATACACAACAATAAAGGTCATAACTCCCAGGGTGGGGTTTCTTTTTAATTGTTTGATAATGGGTCTCCAAGGGTGACTTAAACCCGAACCCTTGTCCCGAGACCCCTCATCAACAAATTAAATAGAGACCCCTCACCTTAGGAGATTTGACAGTTAATGCTGTATTAGAGGTTACACTTAATTAATATTTGTAACTGCTAATTTATTTACTAATTTCTCCTATGGTTGTCCTAATTGGCACATTTATATAATAGTAGAGTTATTTATATAAGAAGCTCTAGTCTGCAATCTTAACATATCTTTCCATCCTAATGATGGCTTGTACGATGTGACCAGAAACATTGATTTGAAAAATTCTACACATTTTTTTCCCAAGAGCTTGATTTTATAATTTTATGCATTGTGGAAGCCTTAAATCTTTCATTACAGATGAACAACAGTATAATCAAACTTAGTCTATTTGGTGCTCAACTATATATCAAATGCACCCAAGTACCTATGCTGCTTACACTTTCCACCCCCCGAAAAAACACAAAAAATTAGACAAACTCCTAACTGTCCAGTTTTGATGCTGCAAAACGGGGCAGTATTATTGTTGCATGGTATCAACCATAGTTTGCATACTTGTCGATTACTCACAAAGTGGACGAGTAATCGCCGATCTTCAAAAAAATCCATTAATCGCCACTCAAAATTGTAGTAATTTGATTACTCGGGCCTCGGTGAGTATTGCGCCAATACTCACCGAGGCCTGAGTACTGGCTCTCCCATGTCCAGAATGCATACAGATCGGCAAACGCATCTAGAATGTTGGGAAAATGGGGGGGAAAACACATAATTTTGTCTTATAAAAGTATACACGTCCCCATTGGAATGACACAACATTTGGAGCAAATTCGAAGGAGAAAATTTGAGCAAACTTGATTTCTAGGTTAGTTCAGTTATTTTTTTAATTATTTTTCCAAGCATGTAAATTCTTTGTATTTTATTTGTACACATGTTTGATAAATTTACATGCATTCCATTCAATTCCATAATTGTTATTCACAATTTATGCATGGTTTTCAACTTTTTATAATTTTTGAATCAAATTGTTGTTTTCTTTTTACTATTAATGTAAAAATTATGGTTTATGTTTATTGTAGATGTCATTTTCATTTTAAATGTTCGTAATATTTTTTAAATTTGTCGTATGCATAAGCCTTAGGGTTTGGTGTTTAAATTTACAAGTTTATGGTACAAGGTTTATTGTTTAAATGTTGTATCTTAATTTTTTTAAACATTTTTATTTTTTTAATGTCGTTTTGAACATGTAGATTTGTCGTTAGCATACAATGGCATCCAACACTGCATCAAGGTCAGAATAAGTCAATGGTGGCCATCTAGGTCCTCCTAATGCTCGCACTATTGCACGGAAATATGTCATATGGGTTGGAACATCCTAGGTGATTGTGATTTGTATGTTTTGCTCAAAAAAAGTTTTTAGAGGCATCAATCACTTCAAGTACCATCTTGCATGCATTCCTTCCCATGATGTCACACTTTGTCTCAATGTAACGAAAGAGACAAAACGAGAGAGTTGCAGAGCTTGCATTGTTGGATGAAAAATAAATTAGAGAGTTGCAGAGATTGCATTGTTGGATGAAAAATAAATTTGAGAGGGAAAAGATGCAAACAACCTTAACATCGGCCATTGCTTTCACCACATTGGTTGAGGGGACCGAGGCAGATATGACAGTTTTTTTGCACCTAGAAACATACCTGGGGCACAACCTTCATTGCAAGGTATAATGTGGAACAAAGAGCATCACGCAAAAGTAAATAAAGCATTTGCAATTTTTTGATATTTCAACAACCTTCCATTCAATGTGGCAAACAGCCCGTACTAGGAATATTTGGTGACAACATTAACAGCTGCAAGGAAAGGGTACAAACCAACCTCTCCAAAAGACTTAAATGGTAGGTTGCTCTAGGATGCAATTGAAGATGCAAATTTAATTGTGGAAGATCAAAAGAAGTTGTGGTGAAAGTTTGGATGCACCATTCTTTTCAATAGGTGGACAAATGAAAAGAACCGCACCCTCATCAATTTTTTAGCAACTTCAAATGGTGAGTTGATTTTTTTGAAGTCAATTGATGCCTCTAACATTATAAAAAATGCAGAAACTTTGAATCTGATGCTCAAGGAGGTTGTTTTAAAAGTGGGCATTGAGACTGTTGTGCAAGTTATCATCGACAATGAAACAACATATGTGGTAATTGATAGACTTCTCAAGGACAAACATCCATCACTCTTTTAGACCCCTTGCGTGGCCTATTGCCTTGACCTTGTTTTGTAAGACAGCCAAAATTGACTCGGTGAGACCGGTTGAAGAAGATGCCAAAGGCATCGCCAAATATATTTATAATCACCCTCGGGTTCTCTGCTTGATGAAAAAACACACCAAGGGAAAAGAGCTTATGCGAGTAGGGCTCACAAGATTCGCAACTAACTTCCTTACGTTACAAAGTATTTGCTATTTATTGAGAGTTTTGAAGTAAATGTTTGTGTGTCAAGCATGGGTGTACTCAACATAGTCAAAGAAAGTTGATGGAGTCAAGGTCTAAAAAGCAGTTTTTCATGAGGACTTTCTGAAGAGAGCTACAAAGATCGTCAATATAAATTCAAATTTCAAGTCGATTCCTTTATTTTCAAAAATTTATAGTATTTACTTTAATTGTAAGTTTGTAACTGTAACAATATTGTACATAGTTTTTATTAATCCTAGGTGTCATGCTTTTGTCTCATTCAATCAATTCTCCATTCCCGTAGGAATAAGAAAGGTCAATTTGGGAATGTGATGTGAAAAGCCACTTTGACTAATTTATTGTAATGTTTGCTCTTGTTATTCTTGAATCGTGAAATACAATTTCATTGTCATTCCGTTAATATTCTTTCCAACCTATATTGTTATCAAATCTTAGATTAACTTTATTATTTGTTTTCCCAATTTCTCTCCTTTGTTATAGCCATAGAGCCTGCAATAAATAGCACTTCCAATAAACTTTTGTAGGGTTGTATATGCAACAAATTATTATAGAGTTGGTGTTTTCAGGTAGACGTTACAATTGTGGTAGTATTCATCAAGCATACCAGTCCTTTATTTTAAGACTTGCGTCGTTCTTTTCCTCAGACCTATGTGGAACTTCTATTTTGGCGTTTTCCTACAATATGGCAAAGCATTTTGTTGTAGTCTTCTTTTGTTGTGTACCATCCAATTTTGGACTACATGGGAGGCGGGCGCAGAGGATCATACATTGTTTATTCTCTATTGTGATTAACTTCTGGCGACATGTGTGGAAACTGCCCAAGCCCTATTTGTTGGATGCGTGGGAGGGCCATGTGGAGCCACAAACAACCGGATGGAAGTGGAAGGCGAAGAGTCTTCTGTGAAGGTGTTGAGTCCTATCAAACCAACATAAGTTAAGAGTTTTTTTATACATGCGTTGGAATTTGCAAGTCAGTTCCAATATTCTCAAAATTGCCACGTGGAAGAAATTGTACCTTCCTTTTATTCCCAATATTGGAATTTTTTGAAATCATTTAAATTTGAAAAGCATTTAAACATAGAGCAATCTTTTCATTGAAATTGCCTTGAGCAACTACTCTAAGCAAATTTGGCAAACAACTAAATTTGGCAAATTCAAGGAGAAATAAGGAGAGCTACTTTTGTACCCATTTGTATCTATCAAAAAACATAAATCCATAAATCAAGAAAAAACCGAGTATATCATCAAGTATGAGGTTTTCTTGTTGCACCAGTTTTAATGATAGAGTGAATCATTTTCACATGCCAACTAAATACCACATACCTCTCTACTCTCACGTACCTTAAAGCTTGTTTTACATATTGTCAAGTATATAGAAAGGGCTAGCTTCTTCCATGTATTGACGGGAATATAGGAAGGGCAAGTATATAGAGAGGTTTGGTATATAGGTCTAGTGATTTATAAAAACGAGGACCATTTTGGACTGATAAAGAACCAATTTGGGGTTAAAAAAAAATCAAAACTCAAACAATGCATTCAATCAAATCTATTGTTGGCACAACATTGACCAACAAAAACAGTTGGTTAGAATGGTCTCAACAAGCGGAGAACACACTTATCTTCAATGATCTATGTTTCAATATTTGCGATGGAGAGAAACAACCAGTTAAGTCAACAAGGAATGCAAAGGATATTCAGACATGGATGCAAAAAAACAAAAAAACATTGGGCTTGATGAGGTCCTCAATCGACAGAGATGTGTTTCATCATATTTAGGGATGAAATACTCCATGGCAAGCATTTCACAAATTGAGGGAGCTATATGATTCCCACTTATAGTTGGAGTTCATTTAGTTGCAGTTGCAGTTGTTCAATCTCGAGTTGAAACATAGTGATGTGATGAGATTGACTTCAGAAATACGTGCAATCAAACATGATGTAGATGCCATAGGGTGTCAAAATAGACATCTATATGATCACTTTCATAAAAATCCTTCTTCTCAACTATTCACCTACTTGGAGTCTCTACAAGCAAGGAATCAATTGAAGACTCACATTTGATCAATTGGTTGAAAAGATGGCAAAATGAAAAAAAAGACTTTGGAAGAAAAACTGAATCCACAACAGGTGAAAGTGTGTGTTATGTCAAAGCAAATTAATCTAAAACATCCAACAAGGCCACATATTCCAAAAATAAAGGCAATACTAAGTACAAAAAGTACGAGGGAAAAGGCAGCAAAAATGAAAATCAAGGTGGTCAAAAACAAAATGATAAACAAAACCTCTACTACGAGCGGTGTGATAGAAAAAGAAGCCATGAGACTCATGAATGCAGAACTCATGGAAGAAAATTGAAGCATACCGTAAGAGGAAAGAGGAAAAATCTAAGAAAACAAGAGTCAAACTCTACCCGCTTCATCAGTGAATGTATGTTTTCCAGTACATATGATGAAGCAAACAGTGTCTCGGTCAGTTTTTCATGGTTTGATGCTTGACTTCTTGATATTAATGCCACTCTACATATGACTTTCTGAAAAGACTTTTTTGAGTTCAGTGAAGAAAGTTGTGGTTCAGTATACCTCGCAGATAGATCAAGTCTTCAACCATAAGAGGTACAATACGACTCAAGTGTCCAGGGCTTCCAGATTTCAAACTCCAAAATGTTTTCTACCTTCCTCAATTGAAATGAAACTTGTTCCTAGTGCTCATTAGGCAACAAGGCCATTCCATTTTGTTAAATAATGGTGATGTCACTATCAAATGAAAAAGTGACAATGTAGTCATATTGACAGGGTATGAGGAAGGGAAACTACTCAAACTCAAGAGTGAGCCATCAAATTGAATTATGTTCATCTCGTGGAAGATAGAATGTCTCCAAACAAGTTGTGGTAAATTCGAGCACACTCACTATAACAACATTCATGTATCGTAAAAGAATAGTGTTGTTGGCATGCCTACATTACCCACAAAATCAGATGAAAAGTGTCAAGCCTACATCTTGGCTAAACACGCAAGAGAACCATTCTCGAAGTCACAGTGGAAAGCTGATAGAAAATTGCAACTAGTTCACTTGGACTTGTGTTCTCTTCCAATCCTCTTCGATGGTGATCATAAGTACTTCATATTGTTCATTGATCCCTACAACAGGATGACTTAGATATACTTTTTGAAGAAAAAATCAGAAGCGTTTGAGACTTTCCAAAAGTTTCAAAACATGATTGAAAATAAAGCTTAAACCCACATCGAAACACTTAAGACGAATAATGGTGGTGAATACACTTCAAAGAAGCTTGAATCCTATCTTGAGAAAAATGAGATCAAACACCATCTCACAGTTCCTCACACTCCGTAAGAAAATGGAGTTATAGAAATGATGAACAGAACTGTGATGAATATGGTTTGTGTTGTACTATATAGGGGTAAATCTGCACTTTTGGGCCAATGCAGCTAAAACAGCAATATACCTCCACAACAGATCACTATCAACAACTCTTGAATCCAAGACTCCGTATGAGTTGGGGTGTGGTCATCTTCCTTCAATGCAACATCTTCGGATTTTTTGATCTATTTGTTATGCATTGATTCCAAAGGAGAAGAGAAATAAGTTGAACCACATGAGTCGAAAATGCAACCACTTAGGATATTCTAAATCCCCCAAGGCATACAAGCTATACGATGAGAAAGAGAAGTTTCTTGTTGCAAGAGAAGTTGTCTTTTATGAGACTACAAAAGACAAAGAGCACATTGATTGACAACTGAGTTGACTTGACAAGTATGCAAAGTTTGATGTCTACAAAGAGAGTGATTTGGATATTCCAAACAATGAGTGGGATACACACAGTTGGGAATCCATTAATTCTCTATTGTCTCCTATACATGACATTGAAACCCATGAATGAGAGAGTGAAACTTCATCAGACAATGAATAGGGGCCACCAGAACAAAGGGTATAAAGTGATGGAACTTCAGAGGATGAACTTGAAGCACCTAAAACAAAGAAACAGATGCCTAAGTGTGCCACTCAAATATTGAAAGATGTGAAACCTGATGAATTTGGGAAAACAGGCACTAGAAGTGCACATGTAGCCACATCACAATCAGACAAGTGCATTGAAGAAATTCAAGATAAGATTGAAAAGCTCACCTTGAATGATTCTCCAGAAGAACTCAATGTTGCGTTTGATTCATAACCAACATCTTTCAAACAAGCTAAGAAGCTTGATTCTTGGAGAAAAGCAATGAAAGATGAGTAAAGTGCATTGGTAAAAAATTGGACTTGAAAATTGCTTGATCCTCCATATGGCTACAACCCTATTGGCTGCAAGTGGGTCTACCGCCACAAATACAAGATTGATGGCTCACTTGACAAGCACAAAGTAAGGCTTGTCACTAAGGGGTATGCTCAAAAAAAAGGAATTGACTACAATGAAACCTTTGCACCTAAAGCAAAATGGACTACCATTTGAAACATGTTGGCTCTGACAGCTCACAAAAGATGGAAAGTTCACCAAATGGATGTCAAAATTGCATACCTGAAGGGTGACATCAAGGAAACTATGTACATGACACAACCCGAAGGTTTTGCAGTAAACGGCCAAGAGCACAAGGTGTGCAAAAAAAAAAATCATTGTATGGTATGAAACAAGCCCCTCGAACATGGTATGACAAACTAGCTGAGCACCTCATGAACACGAACTTCAAACAATTTGAATTTGAAGATGCAACTTTTTTCGTCAAAACAGTTGTATTTGTGGTGGTGTATGTTGATGATTTGCTCATCGCAAAGAACAATGAACAGTACACTGCAAAGTTCAAATCAAAATTGATGAAAAGTTTTGAAATGACTCATTTGGGTTACCTTCATTACTACTTGGGTATTGAAGTAATTCGAAAACCAAAATATTTATTCATCAATCAACAAAAATACATTGGTAACATTCTGAGCAAGTTCAGAATCGAAAATTGTAAGCCTCTTAACACGCCTATGGAGCAAAATCTTAAGTTGACATTCAAAGATTCAACAGATTTGGTTGATGCCACTAAATATAGACAACTCATTGGAAGTCTAATTTATATGACTACACTAGACCAGATATATCATTTGTTGGTGTTCTCTCAAGATTCATGCAACAAGCTAGGGATAGTCATTGAGTAGCAGCAAAAAGGGTCCTCATATATCTCGAAGGAACACAAAATTTTGGGCTCAAATACTTTAGGGTAGGGGACATCAAACTGGTTGGATATTCAAAGTTTGACTATGTTGATGACCATGAAGATGGAAAGTCCACTACAGGTTTTCTGATGAATTTGGAAACATCAATTCTCAATTGAAAATCCAATAAGCAATCAGTACCGGCAATTTCTTCAACAAAAGCAGAATATATGGCCATTTCAAAGGCAACTAGAGAGATCTTGTAGCTCAAAAGGGTTCTTTCAGATTTGCAAGAGCAACAGGGTTCGTCAACACCTCTCATGGCTGACAACACTTCTGCAATCTAGATGGCGACGAATATAGTCTTTCATGATTGAACCAAGCATATTAATACCAAATTTCATCTAATTCAGCACTATGTGAAAGATGGCAGTGTCAAGTTGCAACATTGCCCTACAATAGAGCAACCAACAAACATCCTGACAAAAGCGTTTGGACGAGAAATTTTTGAAAAGTTCAGAGGAATGCTTGGTCTGACAAAAACCCCTGCAGATTAAAAGGGGGATGTAATAATATTATACATAGTTGTTATTTATCATAGGTGTCTAGCTTAGGTGTCATGTTGTTTTCTCATTCAATAAATTCTCCATTCCCGTAGGAATAGGAAAGGTCATTTTGGGAATGTGATGTGAACACCCACTTTGACTTATTTATTGTAGTGTTTGCTCTTGTTATTCTTGAATCATGAAATACAATTTCATTGTCATCCATCAATATTATTTTTTGCCTGTTAGTAACTTTGTAGGTGTTGGCGCCTTTGGTGAGAGTTTTGCGCTTGGTGGATGGGAAGCAAAACCCAATGCATTACATTTATGAAGCCATGGATAGGGGGCATAGTGTCAAATTTGATCTTATTGATCGGAGGTGGAACAATCAACTGCACTAACCCATCCACACAGAGGAGTATTACCTTAATCCCATGTTTTTCTACTTTGATGGTTCACATATGCTAATGGGGAGGTTATGGAGGGCCTCTCAACATGCATTGAGAGTATAGCCCCTGACGTTGAGGCAAAAGATGTCATTATTTTAGAGTTGGAAAACTAAAAGCAAGGTAAGGGAAGGCTTTTTTCTGCAGCACTAGCTATCCGAGGGAGAACCACACAGTCACTAAGTAATAAAAAATGAAATATTTACTTGTACCTTACGAGTTACAAATTTGCAATTATTTTTAATGTAATTACTTACAAACTTTTGAATATCTTGTTTGCAGGTTCATGGTATAAAGATTGGGGTGAAAATACTCCAAATCTTCAAAAGCTAGCCCTCTGCATTTTAGCTCAACCTTGTAGCGCTTTTGGATGTGAATGCAATTGGAGTTTGTTTAACGTCATTCACACGAAAAAATGCAACAAGTTGAGTCAACAACGCCTCAATGGCTTAGTTTTTGTGCAATACAACCTTTAACTTCTCACAAAAAAGGTGGAGAACACATCACAGGACCCTATCGATATAGATGAGATCGATCCCTATAGAGATTGGATTGGACAAGATGAGAAGAACCCCTTGTTCACAGAGGACAAGATTGTTGATTTTGGGAGGCAACCTATGGAGGGTGCAGCAGGAGGAGAAATTGGATTGGATGACATCCTTGTAGATGTCAAAGATGAGGCATAAGAGGAGTCACAACCATCTGGTACTAGGTTGGAGACATAGGCACCACACTCTAGGCAGAGCGAGGAGGGGCAGCCAAGTGAGAGGACTAGACTCTCTCAGTCTCCCTTAGTTTTCTAGAGATTAGGGAAGAGAAAATTATAGATTCTTGTATAAGTATCAATTTGTTGTTGATAGTTGTATTTGCATGAATCATGATTATGCGATTTTGTACTTTATTTATATTCAAATCTAATAGAAAACACTTCCCCAATGTTTTACAAATTGATTTGATATATTTTGCAACTATAATTTGTATAAAGTTTATGTTTTTTAATAAATTTTAGTATTTTTTTAATTTGCTGAGTATTGTCAAGTAATCGCCAATTAAAATTTTAGGGGGCTAGGCGATTACTCGCCAAGTATGAGTATGAGAACTACAGTATCAACCACCACCAATGTAACTTCATTTTCCCTTTCCTAACCAGCTCAACACCTTGTTCTTCACTATATCGATGTCCTGGTGCACTACAGAAGTTGTATGTAATGTCCTTCAGCGTTGTAAACTTGAAAGTGCATAACATTTCAACTCTTCACTCTTTCCTTTCATCTGATTATTATCAATCATTCTGCATGACCCTTTCATTCGACCATTTATGTGTCGCCATTATTTCTTTGTTTATTTCTTTTGGCACACTTATTAAAAGCACGTTGATCAGCAGTTTCCAGTCATGATCCTCTATCAACTATCATTGGTCATTATCCTCAATTGGCAATCACCAGTCAACATCCTCAATTGGTAGTCGCCAGTCAACATCCTCGATCAATGGTTGCTAGTCAGGATCCTCAATCAATAATTTCCAATCATGCATTTCAATTTTTTGTTTGATCAATTTGTTTTCTTGTTGTTTTCAATCATCCTGTCACATAATATGTGTTTTCTATTCATAGGTGACGGCAGTTGAGAGTGAACTTCTGAAACTTTGTTCACTAACAATTGTCAATGGACCCATATGTTCACCAATAACTACATCTTGTATCAATTTTTTTATTGTTTTTGGCATTTTCTTGATCAGCAATCTCCAAACAATACTTTTGGATGACGTGTCATTGTTGATGATGTTGCAGTCAATTGTTGTTAGTTTTCAAAAAGTGCCTCAATTTCAATAAAGTTTATTTCTTATTCTCCTATATGCTAATGTAATAAGCCTATGCCAGTATACCTGCTATCCTCAAAACATTCAACAAGATGCAACACACCCTCATCATCCAGTTCATATTCATTTTCCAAATCTGATCTGCCACTTTTCAACTAGACTGCTCTTTTCTGATTTGTTTTGTATCAAAATATCCATTGTAACTCTGGCTCCTTCAATTTTTCATGCTAGATTTGTGTACTCCCAATCATGTATTACTTTGAATTATTCGATCAAGGGTCACCCAAAATAGCATCATAGTTCTACAACACGAATTCCATTCGTGTTATTACAAAACCTATGTTGAGTCTCTTCCCAACTACCCCTATTTCTTGATTTACTCTTGATTTTCTAAATTTCCATCCCAAAATTCCTATTGCTGTGACCCATTCTTGATTTGATAATTTTATCCTAAAATCTGAATGGAAAAAGATCGGTTTCCCCAATTTTTCCAGACCTTTTCAGGGCGTATATTCACACATGAACCTCTATCGATTAAGGACTTCGGTAGTACCATATCTCCTGATTTGATGGTCACCTTAAGTATGCCATATTTCCTAATGTGATTATGTCTCTTTACTTCGTTAGTGTAGGAGCTGCTTGTCATTCAGTTAGCATTTGAGCTTGGGCTAGTTGTAGCAAACAATCCATTAACAATTTTATAGGGACTGTAAACATGGTACCGTTAATGAGTGATATCAAATTGCTGTATTGGACTTGTCTCTTCTTTGTTTCCATTGTTTTTGGCTCTCAACCTTCTTACCCTAGCTTCTTGAGGTGATTCTATTTCTTGCATCCATACTACTTTGTTTGTTTGTTCGTTCGTTTATATCATTTACTGCTTGCATAGAATCTTTTGTTCTTTGTTGTTCAACCATTATGTCCAATTCTTTCTTTGCAGCTCTAGTGACTGCCACTAGGTACTTATTGTTACATACCTACCAAGTACATACATAGAAAATATGTAGAATATTACATATTCATATATAAAATAGAATATAAAGTATCATATGGATCCAAAAGATGGAACAAACTGATTTAATGAAGGGGTACAGACAGATAGTCGTGTCTCTATACAATGAAAAGAGTGCATTTGTAAATAACAATTGTTGGCATCTAACAACGTTTAATTAGGGACATAACGTGCCCTCCCATGTTGGTAAGGCTTCGAACTCGAAGCACGAGGAGAATAAAATAAATTGACTTTGATAAATTTCGAGACCACTAATGTATAGAATCGAGATCAAACCATTCAAGATCAATATTGATAGGCATGCAGTAACATTGTATTTGTAGACTTGATTTGTTTTGGCATAAATATGGTAAACTCAGATTCAATGTATAATTTGGTATTTGGGTTTATAGTCTTTCTAACTTCGGCGTAGTAATGGAAAACATTCATTATAGTGAGGGTGTCATTAAGGTTCAACCTTTGGTTCTTTCCGATTAACATTCTCGCCCTTTGTAACAGTTCAAGAATTTGTCACATTGCTAGTAAATAAATTCACGATTTGATTTGCTTTTGCACAAAGGTTTGGACAATAGTTTGAACTTCTTTATTTACATGAAAATCAGTCAGCTTTATCAAGGTTTGTTTATTGAAATATTGAAATTCATTTTGTCGTAAGAATTTTCTGCCCTCTTTCAAACTCTCAACTTTAGAGAACTCGGTTATAATTGTGTAAGTAGGAAATCTCCGCATCTTTTCTAGACATGGTTTTATAAACATGTTTTAACTTGTTATGATAGAATATGATTGTCATTGATGTCAAAAGGGACATTATGAGCATGTCATTTAATGCCGAAAGGGAGATCATTGGCATTATGGATGTCATTGATGCTCAGAGCTGAATATGATGATTTGAGGATGTGCAAGGGATCCTATTAGAGGTCAAGGATGATTGGAATGCTTGTGTGCATGAGTGGAATTCATCTGGTTCTTCATATTGATCATCTAAACATTTTGGGTCTATGACAAGAAAATCTAATAAGGCAATTCGCTGACGTCAACATTGCCATGTGTGAACGAGTCTGAGGGAGCTGGTCATATGGTTGTGATCACATAAGTCTCTAGTTGTTATGCACCAGATATAAAGTCATGTGATGAAGCGCGGTAGAAGATATGGGGATGCAAAGTTGACTATTCAGACAAAAATCACTAAGTTTCTATACTTAGCCAAATTTGCAAAAGGGCTAAACAGAGCCAAGTAAGCATATTGATGAGGTCAGTATTTGCACACATGGAGGTTTTAGTACAAAATGATCATATGGGTTTGTTCATTATTGTGCCTAGTTTATATGCGTTGAATCTCAGGGCACGCGATGTAGTGTGACAAAAGATATACATGAGCAAAGTTGGGATCCAAGGCATTTTGACAGTGTTTTCCAACACTTAGTCAATTTTGCAAGTTGGAAGAAAACGCTGAGAAGGCATTTTTATGATGTCATATCTTGCACATATGAAGGCTTCAGGATCAAATGAATATATGGATGGAATCCCCTATGTAAGAGGATCTTATATGCTAAATTGCAAGTCATGCGACTAAGCGCAACAAAAGTTATGCAAATGCAAAGTTAGCCTTCCAGGCATATTGAACTAGTCCCCATAGTCAAATATGCACAAGGTCCTGCAAAGTTGTCATGCTTTTACAAAGACCATTTATGGATATTTGCATAGAAAATAGGTAGAAGATCTGTTATGGGTTTTTTATGAGCATCTTAAAAATATGGTCAACAAGTTCAAACGAGAAGAAGTGAGCTCATAATTGAATTATCTTTGCTCTCAGACATTATAGGGTTTCTCAGTTAAACCCTATGGGTTTAAGTCATGGCGTTCACAAGGTTTTCTATTTTGATTTTGACTGAATATAGCCGGGACCCAATAGCTTAAGTTATATCTTAAACCCTTGTCATCGTTGTAAAACCGGCCCCTTTGACCTAACAATTACCGGTTCGAAGCAGTGATCAAGACCTTATATTTCGTAAGTCTTAGACTTAATATTTGTCCCAACTTGATCAATGGCTAGTGCTTAATCGTACGTGGAAGATCCAACAATGTGCAAGAAAGTCAATATGTCAAAGGCACCTCTGAGTAAACGCACTAGTGACAAGTGTCACAATCATGGAGCTTGAACAGTAAATCTACAGTGCAGTTCAAAGTAAATAAGTCAATGAGCAACGTGGGATTGTCAAGTGTCTCAATAGCAGGAAATGACAACAATGTGCAGAAGGCACGCGCTAATGCCAAGTGTCACATTCTCAAGAGCTAAGCAGAGAAAAAGATCGAGCTTGTCAGAAGATCTAACGGTGAGCGGGTACTCGTGCAAAGGAGATCCAACGAAGCGAGTGGACTCAATGGGATAAAGTGCTCAAGGTCGACACAGTGGTGAGTTAAAAACTGAGCAAGTTTGAGAAGATCCACAGAGTGTAAGTGTTCCAAAGACTCAGGGAGCAACGAGATGGGATAAAGAGCTCGACAATTAATGTCAAGACAGAAGTAAAGCTCATGTTAGTTTGAGGATCGAATGGCACGCGGAAGCTCGGATCAAAAAGATCAATGGACACGTTTTAAAGTTGAACAGTTAAAGTTCGAAAGCATACAAAGATCCAATGGAGAGCATGAGCTTGTCAGAGATCAATCGAACGGACGCGTTTAAAGATGAGAAAATTAAATGTGGATCATCAGATCGTGGCGTTGAAGGCAAGATTAACAGTTGATATTTAAAGATATGATCATGCTAACAATCAAGCACAGGAACATGCAAGAACTTACAGCTAAGCCATAAATCACGACATAGACAATGAGTTAGATCGTTGTGATCGATCTAAATTGTGTAACAAGACATGTGCATCAAAACTAAAGCCCAATATATGCTAAAGATAGTAATGAGACCAAGAATCAAGGCAGTGGTGCATGAGTTCAAGATGTGGGAACCTTGCAGTTCAAGAAATTGGAACTGAGTCCAAAATTGGCGTGATGTGTTACAATCCGAGTGTGAACACACAGAAGATACGGAACCCTAGATCAATTGCTTATATATATGACATCTAGGATACAAGCAAAAGTTGTTGGATCAATTGTTGTTGATTATGTCAAACGAAAAATATAGACACAAAACTAGAGGGCAGAGAAGAAAAGAAGAGGTTGTAGAGAGAGATGAAGTGTGTCGAATAGAGACATATCTAGATACAGAGACAGAGGGGTAGAGAGAAGAAAGGCACAAAGAGATAATGTGCAGAGCATGAGCAATTACAGACCAAACTTGTAACAAAGAATAGAGATTGGATTCTTTTATGAATCAACATTGTAATTTGGAGTTGTAGCTTCATAGACATTTGATTGGTTGGTGCCATCAAACAAGCTAAGTCGGTGCTCAGCTAGGGGATTGGGTGTCTCCTTAGGGTTGGTGCCCTTAAACATTGTAACTAGTGAGGTTCAGCTGAGTTGGTGCTCAGTTAGGGGATTGGTGTCTCCTTAGGGTCAATGCCCTTAAAAGTGTAACCAGTGAGGTTTGCTTGTGAGGCTAAATTAGAACAGTAGTTTTTAGCAACTATTCTCACCATAGTTTTTCCCTTTGAATTTTTCACGTATAAATCTGGTATCATGTGAATTTGTATGTGTGTGATCTCTGCATATTTATTTTTATCTACAGATATCTTTTAATTTGTTCTAAAAGGTATTAAAGGACTAGTTTTAGTTGATCTAATGATTCACCCCCCCTCTCAGTAGATAGTTGTGTTCCAACAATTAGTATCAAAGCTCTAGTTCCCTAGCAAAAGCTTAATCAGCTCAAGTAGATCTTAAAACGGTGAACACAAATGGCTAGTCAAGAAGGATCTTCATCAAACAAAGCACCTCTCTTTGATGGATCAAACTATCCATTTTGGAGCATTAGAATGGAAGCATATTTATCTTCATTAGAGTTTGAGGTATGGATGTCTGTTGCAAATAAATATACAGTACCTGCTACAACTCCCAATGATCAAGGTTCAAAGAAGGCATATGAGAGCAATGCCAAGGCAAAGAATGTTATTCCATATCGATTGTCCAAATCAGAGTTTGTCAAAGTGATGCATTGTCAGAATGCACAAGACATCCGGAACAAGTTGAAGAGCATCTATGAAGGTGATGACAAGGTAAAGTAAGCCAAGCTAAAAACATACAGAGGTATGTTTGAAAGTCTTAAAATGACCGAAGAAGAGAAGATTGCAGACTACCTCCTCAGGGTAGATGAAATAGTCAACGCAATCAGAGGCCTTGGAGAAGAGATGAAAGAATTAGTCATTGTCAAAAAGGTCCTAAGATCATTGCAATCAAGGTATGACTTTAAAACCTTTGCAATAGAGGAAGCAAGAGATCTAGATAAGCTCATTGTAGATGAGTTGCATGGAACATTCACTGTCTATGAGAAGAGAATGGGAGAAGCAGATACTTCTAAGAGAGAAGCTGCATTCAAAGCATCCAAGCAAGCAAGAGCAAAAGCATCTACATCCGGATTTGAGGACACTAATGAAGAAGAGGCCAACTTTGTTAGAAGATTGAAAAGAAGGTCTGAAAAGTACAAAGATAAATTACCCTTTAAATGATTCCACTGTGATAAGGTAGGACATTTTGCTACTAAATGCCCTTATGAGAAAAAGGATAACTCTGAGCAAGAAGACGATGGTAAGAGGATAAAACCCCACTATTCCAAAAAAAAGAACTTTAAAAACAAGAAAAGCTTGTATATAAGAGAAGATAGTGACTCATTGGATGATAGTGATAACTCAGATGACCATGACTGTGTTTTTGTGGCTGAGGGAAATGAATCCCTATTCATAGCATTAGGATCAACTTCTGTAGATCTAGATCAAGAAAAAGTTGAAAACTCTAATGAAGAAGAGGAAGGAGAAGTGGATATTGAGTGTGAACTCATCTATGCTCTAGATGAGATTGACAAGCTAAGAAAAGAGAACACAAGGCAAAAGAAGCTTGGACAAAAAGAAATTGAAAAACTATCTAAAAGTCTTGAGAAATCTGATTAGATGGTGATTAGCCTAAAGACACAAGTTGAAGAGGTTACAAGAATAGAAGATGTCGTCAAAATTGAACTACAATTCAAATCTAATAAGTGTATGAGGCTAGAAGCAAAGATAGTGGCTTTGAGAAAAGAGCTTGAAAAGGCTAAAGAACAAATAGAAAGGTCTGAAGCTAAAAAGAGGATCAGACATTCTTGATGAATTGATCAGCTCTCAAAAGCCATCAAAAGAAAAATCTGATCTTGGTTATGCAAAAGGGAAAAGTCCCATGACTAGTACATCTGCTAATTTATGACAACTTCAAAGCAGGAGGATTAGGAGCAAAAGAGAAAGCTTGCAAGGAAACAGAGACATATACAAGCACTACTAATGTGAAGAAGGCTAAAGGAGAAAAGAAGCCTAACGAAAGGAAGAAGAATAGTGAGTCCATCTTTGCAAACTCAAGGAAGACTATGCAGATGGTTACACAAGGGTGAGACTTGAAGAAGCCAAATTTAAGAACTCCCCATCTTGCACAAAGAAAAACTATGACTAGGTATTTCTCATTTTTCTATGGTTATTGTTATAGCTGTAATCAGTTTGGTCATAAGGCTAGTGAATGTAGAGTAATATCTAAAAGGAGAACAAGCTTTGTAAGCAAAAATTCATTTGCACCCTTGTTAGATACAAATGTAATGTTATAATTGCAACAATTTTAGTCACATGGCTAAACAATGTCGAACAGGCTTTGTAAGATCAAAAGTACAGAGTAAGAAGAAAGGCATGCCTCCCAATGTGAACAAAGGTTCACAAGTCTCTGATAAAGAGAAAAACAGGACATAGGAAACCCAAGCATGTATGGAAAATGAAAGATCAAGCCAATGCTATAGAAGTTGGAGAATGTTAAGAGCTCTCAATGTTTGCTCATGTTGAGAATGAGAAGACCAAGCTCAAGGAGAAGTTCAAGGTGTTGACCGAAGATATTTCTGAGGTATGTATAGATTCAAGTGAACATCCAGCTGTGACTGAGCAAGTTTCATGCCAAGAACATCAATTGTCAATATCAAGTGATAAGATTCCGAGCTGCAAGGAAGATTCATCAGATGAACAGGTATGTCAAGAATCTATGTTGTCTCCATGTATTGTTAATTCGATTATAAAAGAAAAGGAGAACATTATAATGGATGAGCATGTTACTTCTCATAAGCCTAAGAAGAACAAGAACAGAAAGCACAAGATGACCAAGAAAGAGAAAGAATATGAGGAGTTATGGGCAACTCTTGGTTTCACATTGTTCTAGGACATTGTGAAGTAAGGTGTCTCTATCTATGCTTTTTAAGAGACCCCTTTTAGTGGAGAAGCAAGTGATGTCTGCTACAAATGAGAACTCAAGCAAGTTGTGATGATGGCTTGATCAAACCAAGTCAAGTGTTGTGTATGTAGTGTCTACAGGGACAAAATGAATGTTTCAATATCACATAATGAGATTGTTGGAGTACATCTCGTATGTATATGGTCTGCAGATTCATTTGGCATACGGGTTCTAATGCAAAAAACCCTTGACATTATGTATCTTGGGTTGTGCAATGAGTTGGGTCACCAAACTCGGAGAACATGTGTAAAATGATGATATACATATGTTAGATGAAGTTATGATGTGACATAGGCAGTCTCTTGATGCAAAGATGGAGCATGGTGTTAGGAGGAGCTAACTCACATAGCATGAATAACTTAAGAAGCTATGCATAGTGTAAGGGGGAGCTAGATTGTTCAATCTGTCAGGATCAAGAAGGCTCAGAGTAGAGGAGCTTTGCAATTGGTCAAGGCCTAGGATCAAAAGACTATATAGTTGAGAATGAGAGAGAAGGCTAGTAAGTCTGTATGGTAACTCCTACATCACATCACTAGATACTAGTGATAGAGCATAAAACCAGGGGGAGAATCATAAAAGCTTTATTAATCCCTGGAAGAAGAAGAGAAAAGGCAACTCAGGTATGCATGCTTTTGCAAATTTCTAATGAATTGATGGTTGCAAATTCTTGGACAAACTCCTTTATCTGATAAAGGGGGAGAAACATTTGGACAAACTGTCTGAAAGAGTCCCTTTGCCATTGATGTCAAAGGGGGAGAAAAAGAGCAAATGCTCTCTGCAAAAGTTTGGAGAAAAAGTGCAAATGTCAAAGAAGCAGAGCAAGTGTCCACTTGAGTATCAAGCAAATGTGTCATTGCCTAAGGGGGAGCAAGTTTCGTATGAATAGCTTCAGTTCATACTCATCAGAAGCCAATGCAAGCAATGCCAAAGAAAGAGCAAAATATTAGAAGATCAGAGCATTTAGTTTGCTATCAATGACAAAGGGGGAGATTGTTGGCAATATAATTGTCATTGATGTCAAAAGGGACATTATGAATGTCATTTGATGTCAAAAGGGAGATCATTGGCATCATGGATGTCATTGATGCTCAGGGTTGAATATGGTGATTTGAGGATGTGCAAGGGATCCTATCAGAGGTCATGGATGATTGGAATGCTTGTATGCATGAGTGGAATTCATCTGGTTCTTCATATTGATCTAGACATTTTGGGTCTATGATAGGAAAATCTGATAAGACAGTTTGTTGATGTCAGCATTGCCACGTGTAGACGAGTCTAGGGGAGCTGGTCATATGGTTATGATCACATTAGTCCTAGTTGTTATGTGCCAAATTTGAAATCATGCGATGAAGCACGGTAGAACACATGAGGATGCAAAGTTGGCTACTCAGACAAAAATCACTAAGTTTCTATAGTTAGCCAAATTTGCAAAAGGGCTAAACAAAGCCAAGTAAGCATATTGATGAGGTCAGCATTTGTACACACGGAGTTGTTAAGACAAAATGATCATATGGGTTTGTTCATTATTGTGCCTAGTTTATATGCTTTGAATCTCAAGTCACACGATGTAGCACGACAAAAGATATGCATGAGCAAAATTGGGCTCCCAAGCATTTTGACAGTGTTTTTCAACACTTAGACAAATTTGCAAGTTGCAAGAAAAAACTGAGAAGGCATTTTTATGATGTCATATATTGCACATATGAAGGCTTCAGGATAGAATGAATATATGGATGGAATCCCCTATGTAAGAGGATCTTATGCGCTAAATTGCAGGTCATGCGACTAAGCGCAACAAGAGTTATGCAGGTGCAAAGTTAGTCTTCTATGCATATTGAAATGGTCCCCATACTTGGTCAAATCTGTACAAGGTCTTGCCAAGTTGTCATGCTTTTACAAAGACCATTTATGGATATTTGCAAAGAAAACAAATAGAAGATATGTTATGGGTTTTTCATGAGCATCTTAAATATATGGTCAGCAAGTTGAAATGAGAAGGAATGAGCTCAGAATTGAATTATCTTTACTCTTAGACATTATAAGGTTGCTTAATTAAACCCTAAGGGTTTAAGTCATGGCATCCATAAGCTTTTCTATTTTGAAGTTGACTGGATATAGTCAGAACCTAGTAGCTTAAGTTATATCTTAAGCCCTGTCATCATTGTAAAACTGGGCCCTTCGACCTAGCAATTACCGGCTCGAAGCAATGATCAAGACTTTATATTTCCTAAGTCTTAGACTTAATATTTGTCCCAACTTAATCAATGGCTAGCATTCAAAGTCAATATGTCAAAGGCACCTCCAAGTAAATGCACTACTGACAAGTGTCACAATCAAGGAGCTTGAACAGTAAATCTACAGTGCAATTCAAAGTCAATAAGTCAATGAGCAACGTGGGATTGCCAAGTGTCTCAATAGTGAGAACTGACAGCAATGTGTAGAAGGCATGCGCTAATGCCAAGTGTCACATTCTCAAGAGCTAAGCAGAAATAAAGATCGAGCTTGTCAAAAGATCTGACGGTGAGCAGGTAATCATGCAAAGGAGATCTAACGAAGCGAGTGGACTCAATGGGATAAAGTACTCAAGGTCTATCGACACAATGGCAAGTTAAAGACCAAACAAGTTTGAGAAGATTGACGGAGCGTAAGTGTTCCAAAGACTTAGGAAGTAGCGAGATGGGATAAAGAGCTCGACATTTAACATCAAGATAGAAGTAAAGATCGTGCTAGTTTGAAGATCGAATGACACACAGAAGCTCGAATCAAAAAAGATCAATGGACACGTTTTAAAGTTGAACAATTAAAGTTCGAAAGCGTACAAGGATCCAATGGAGAGCGTGAGCCTATCAGAGATCAATCGAACGAACGCATTTTAAAGATGAGCAAATTGAATCTGGATCATCAGATCGTGGCGCCAAAGGTAAGATCAACGATCGATTTCTAAAGATATGATCATGCTAACGGTCAAGCACAAGAACATGTAGGAACTTATAGTTAAGCCATAAATCACAACGCAAATGAGTTACATCGTTGTGATCGATCTAAATTGTGTAACAAGACATGTGCATCAAAACTAGAGCCCAGTATATGCTAAAGATAATAATGAGACCAAGAATCACGGTAGTGGTGCATGGGTTCAAGACGCGAGAAACTTGCAGTTCAAGAAATTGGAACTAAGTCCAGAATTGGTGTGATGTGTTACAGTCCGAGTGTGAACACAAAAGATACGGAACCCTAGATCAATTGCTTATATATACGACATCTAGGATACAGGCAGAAGTTGTTGGAGCTATTGTTGTTGCCAAAGCTGAAGTTGTTGATTGTGTCAAACAGAAAATATAGAGACACAAAACCAGAGGGGCAAAGAAGAAAAGAAGACGCTGCAGAAAGAGAGATGAAGTGTGTCGAATAGAGACATATCTAGATACAGAGACAAAGGGTTAGAGAGAAGAAAGGCACAAAGAGATAATGTGCAGAGCATGAGCAGTTACAACCCGAACTTGTAACAAAGAATAGAGATTGGATTCTTTTATGAATCAACATTGTAATTTGGAGTTGTAGCTCCATAGACATCTGATTGGTTGGTGACATTAGACAAGTTGAGTTGGTGCTCAAATAGGGGATTGGTGTCTCCTTAGGGTTGATGCCCTTAAACATTGTAACTAGTGAGGTTCCGCTGAGTTGGTGCTCAGTTAGGGGATTGGTGTCTTCTTAGGGCCAGTGCCCTTAAAAGTGTAACCAGTAAAATTTGTCAATTTGGCTTTGAACTATGAGGCTGAATTAGAACAGTAGTTTTTGGCAGTTATTCTCACCGTGGTTTTTCCCTTTGGGTTTTACACGTATAAATATGGTGTCATATGAATTTGTATGTATGTGATCTCTACATATTTATTTTTATCTGTATATATCTTTTAATCTATTCTAAAAGGTATTAGATGACTAATTTTAGTTGATCTACTGATTCATGCCCCCCTCCCCTCTCAGTAGATAGTTGTGTTCCAACAAATCTTTGATTTTGATCATTTATTTTTTGAATCTCATCATTTCACTTTTTTAGTTCAATCTTTAACAACTCAATTTTGACTCCTTTTCCCTCTAATATTGATTTATTCATGTGTCGTTACTAGCACAATAATTGATTAAAATTGGTAGTTTTGGGTGGGTTCAAATTTTTGGCAAAATTTGCTAATAAAACCACCCCATGTATTAGAACAACTTGTTTTTACACAGCACGAAACGTATCACTTTAACACAATTCCCTTTATAAATATAATGCAGCAACTTTAATTCATCATCTTTTGTGATTGTGGATCTTCTTAAGATATGTTTCAATTTGATTTACCTAATTAATTTCATCATTTACATTTTCAACGCACAAAAATTGGTACAAGAACTAACGTGGGTTTTATTTCTAGAAAAACTTGTGATGGTGCCGATATGCATAGCCATAATTACCTGATTTTTTGGACCTTGACAACAAAAACTTTTAACACCCTTATTAATTCACTTTTATCATTGATTTATTTTCTTAAAATATTATATGTTTTTTTATGAACACTTTCACAATAATAAATTAAGTCAATTTGACTTGTCAAAACATTTCAAGTGTTTAAAATGTTTGAGATTATTTTAAATTTGTTTTTTTATATTGTGAAACATATACAAAACTGTATATGCCTCCAAATGAAAATCAATATACAACCAAGAGTTCAACTGAGTAGACCCAACAGTGGGTACACAAAATCAGATAATCGACTACCACTAATGAGGAGTTCAGAACAGTAAAAAAAACATTCATATCAAAGTATCTACCAAAGCGCAACAGCAAACAAACCAGCAAAACAATGAAAAAAAATTTACAACTAACACCTACACAGGATAGACTAGATTTACAGTCACAGGATCACCACTAGTTTCGGCTGATCCTTGCTCAGCATAGCAATCTTTCTGAGCATTCACTTGGTTCCAAATGAAATCCAACAGGTCCCTCTGCATATATTCTGGCCTGATCAACAGGTCCCACTTCCTTGTGACCAGGTCCCTCTACTTTGTCACTAATGAAAAGTTATGCCTTCTTGGGATCAACCACCTGAGCCTCATTGTCCTTATCTGTAACACCCTCAACAAGAGAGTGAAGTCTAGATGCTGGCAATTGCCTTGCAACCTTCCCTTGTAGATTGGTCTCTGCCCTAGCAATAATTGTTTTATGTCTGTTGATAATATCTTTGTACATTTGAATCAATAAGCCTCTCTAGCCAGTTAGGAAGAGTGTCACCCACAGTTGATGGAAAAAAGCTGGGCATGACTGAACCAGCTCTTTCACTCAATCTGCCTTGTGGAAGTAGGATCTAAGTTATCATGATGTTCAATAGATTCAAGAGTAGAATGTAAAGCATTCAATATACCTACATTACCAAATGCACTTGGTAAATCTATGACTTGTTAACTTTCATCATTGCCAACCAGGTTAGGATCATGTGGATCACACTGAAAGAGATATGCTTCCTTGATAATCTGTAATGTCCCCTTCTAGAGAAAATTATGCAAAACTGGAATGAACAGAAAACCCTAACCAAAAATTGTATTTTCTGATTTTTCATCCTCAATCCTTAACACCAAAACTGCAAATTTTTGAATTGAATAGTCAAACCCTAACCAATAATTTTTTGAATGCTACAAATGAATAGAGCTCCAATGCCAATAAAACACTGCCAAATAGGCACCAATTTATTCTGAAAAGTACAGCAACATAAACATCTTGTTTTTGTTGACTTTTCCAGATCAAATGGCTGAAAATTATATTAAAAATAGCAATAAAACATCAGAATATTTATGCAATATTCCAAAGTGTATTTCAGGCTGGAATAGCCCTACAAACCCCCAAAACAAGCCCCAAAAGGGGGTCACCCTAGCTGGGAATAATTATTTTCCAAATGTAACTCCATGCAGCCCTAGGAAAGGGGTCTTCAATACCTGTAAACCCTGATTGTTGCCTTGTTTGGGTCTCAAACCCTAGTCACCAATCTCTCAAACCAATCACCAAAGCCTAGGGTAAGTCGCCACCTTTCAAAATATTGAAAATCCTGCAATGGTGTCTAAAACACCACAAGCTGTCCAATGATATCTGATGCAACCTCTGAATGAAGCTGCCCTAGCTAAATGTTGAAGGGTTTTGTCCTCAACTTCAGTCCCAATGAAGGTTTTCGTTTTCAAAAGGTGTAAGCCAAGCATTTTCGTGCTCAAACTCATAAATTCAATCCGTAAACATAACATCCTTTTAAAATGATCCCCCTTCCTCTTTAAATACCCTTTTCCCAAAGTGGGGTGCTTCACTTAGAGGGAAAATTAGAATATACATAGGGAATATTTCTTTTAAAATCACTTGAGAGCTATTTAGCCCCATGAAACCGAAAGGGCCCCTCCCCAACTCAAAAATAGAATACTTAACCAAAGTACCTTTTTCTCCATTTGAAGAGGGAAATTAGTGTTTCCTTTTGAACCTCTTTCCCCTTAGCCTATAGGAAACACTGAAAACAAGGCTAAGGATCTTCTTTTGCTTTGTGTCCAAAAGGGGAACATAACAATCCTCCCTTCCCAAAATTGCTTGCCTTCAAGCAATTGTAATGCCAAGGTGGTTGCCATGTCACTTTGTTTAAGTTGTTCCTTTCTTCTAGCCGCTTCCCTTGAAGAAAAAACTTTATGCTGAAACCATTTATCGCTGTACCTGGAGAATGACTGTTGTTCAAGTGTGTTGGAAGTGTCATGCCAGCAGTATATTTCTTTCCCCTTACTCCAAATTAAGGGCTTGCACCACATACGGCCTAAGGAGGTGATTGGAAAAGGACAATTCCCTGAAATTGCAGCACTATGAGGGTTGAAGATGTTTGCCACAAGGTGATTGTTGGAAATTTCAGGTATGGCTGTCCACATTGCAATTCCTGCACAATATGCAAGCATGTTAATCAAAATCAAGGCTCTCCACCTCCCCTTTTTACTCCCTTCTTCATGCCATGTAGATGTGGGGTTCCATTCCCCTTCCTTGCTTGCACCCTTACTCAAACTCTCCTCCCCTTTGGTGGTTAGAAACACATTTGCATTTGCTCTGGAAGGCATAAAGGGGCTGCCTAAGCTGTACATAGTAGCCCCAAGCAAAGGATAGCTGCCATCATTCTCAAATCTTGCTTCCAAATTCAAAATTGTACAAAATTCATAGGCTGGAAGTACTTCTAAAATGACTGAAATCAACTCCCCATTTCCAATAAACAAAGAACTATTCAAGCATGCAAATGAAATGGCATTTATAGCTAGGTACCCAGGGTTTAGTTGGCTGGAAATGTGCATAAGAGTAGTTCTACAGCATTATTGCAGGAATTCATGCTCTTTGAGTCTCCCTTTAGACCAAGCAACTGAAATTTCCTTTTTAGCTGCCATATAGGCATACAAGTGGTTAATACAATCGCTGGCATTATTAGAAAAAATGGTACAGCAGCTGCCCATCAGGGTATTCTTGGCCAAACTCAGCCACAAGTGTCAACTAGGTGTGTGCCACAACCCTCCTTTGGCTGAATCTTCAACCATTTTCTACCTAATACTTGATCTCCACTTAGTTTTTGGGGAATGACAGCCAATGTACCACAAAGACTTTGAGTAGTGTTTCTCCATTATTGTGTTGGGACCTCCATCATGCTCCTTGGTGATCCTCATAGACCTCCCTTCAAGCCAATTGCATGTGTTACAAAATTTTCTGAATAGTGCAACTTTTAACATTATTGAAAGCTTTATCTTCCTTGTATTTCCGTTGGGTGCTCACCTTCCAAACTCCCATGTGAATACCATCAAAGCCCATGATGAGGGAATCCCTGCCTCTTTTGTCACTCCAAGTGATCTTCCTTGTATCCTCACCTTCATGTGGCTGCTCATAATGAAGGCAGCCTTGCTATGGTGTATTAAAAAACACCAAACTTGCCAATGGTTCATTTTTTTGCATATGCTGCCCCTTGTGACCATTCATCCTAGATGACATGTGAGTACACAACAAATTTGAAACAATCCCATACCTTGAGCTGCCCTCAACTCGCCCCTTCTTCCTTACATGATGAGGAAGGTTTGTGACCTCTTCAATATCTTCTACCATACTTTTAGAGGGCTGAGTTCCCACATATTGATGTGGTTGTCCCAACGCAGAACTTTCTGAATTTATGGCACCTACCAAACTTGCAAGATTTGAGGTTCTTACCATGCTTGAGGTGGGGTGGATTTCCACATGTTGACATGGCTGTACAAACTCAGAATTTGTGTTTTTTACAAGATCTTCAGCTGTCCATGCAACTGGTTCCTCATCCTTTTTGGTTAAATTAGGAGATTTTGATAGATTTGCCTCCACATTATTAATTTTGCCAAGTACCTTCACATAGTTATTCTGAAAATCCATTTCATATGGTATTGGCTCCATCTTTGGAATGTTTGTAAGATGGATAGCGTCTTTGTGGAAGAGATCTTTTTTCCATTTGGTACCTTTCATCTTAACCTCCTTGTTACAATGATTCCCATGATGATCAAAATATCGTTAAGGAAACATTATGATGGTGATGTAATAAACCCTTGCTAAGAAGACAATTGAATTGCTCACCATTATCTTTGCCAAAACCCATCATTGCAACCCTATATTTTTCAGTTATGTAAGTATTTCCAGAGAGCTTATGAATAAAAATTTCCAGCTGAGAGAGACTTACCTACTATAAAATCTGAACTACAAACTATCTCAACATCCCTCTCAACAAATAGATTAACAAAAGTTGATTTTGTATCCATTTCAAAAAGTTCCTTATCGACATATTGAAAGTTATTTGTATCCCCTTACTCAAACCAATCTTCTTGTTGCCCCAACTCTATACTTGCAACTTCTGATTTCTTTGAAAAATATTCTAAATCAAAATCTTCATGAAGTCTAACAAGCTCATCAATTACCTGTTTGATTTCCTTTGCACTCGCTTCATTTTCTTGCTCCCTGAATTTTTCTGCAGCATAAAGCTGATTTTTTGCCTCTAGAAGTGCCCTTTGGGTATTTTCTAAAGAGCTCTTGATTCTAGCTCAAAAGTGAGCTCATCAACCTTAATCTTTGTTTCCTTAGATGCATCTAAGGCCTCATTTGCAAATTTGATGGCCACACCCTTGTCTTTAACCATATGCAGATAGTCTGATTTTTTTGTCTCCATTGCATTCTCAACTATATGTAAATTTGTCATAGTGACAACTTTCTCCAAGTGTTCCCTCTTCACCTTTCGCCTTAGCTCTTCAAGAAACCTTTTTGTGTTATCCAACTTTGTTAGGACTTGCATCTTCTTCTCATTTGTTACTAACAATTGTTTCTTCCAATCTCCCTCATGAAATCCCGAGTCATGCAATGAAAATGAACTATTGTTAGAACCAATGAAAAAATCAGCATTCTCTTCTAAAACATACATTTTCAAATAGTTATCCTGAAGGATATATGCTTCATAAGAATGTTTAGAGTGTTCTTCCGCAATTGCATGTTCTTTAACTTCAGAATTTTTTGATGTTGACCTTTCTTCTTCTTCATGCTCTATTGTCAAATAAGGCCTCAATTTTTCTTCGCATTTATTAACAACATTTTCAATCAGCACATGTGCAGTTGGAGAAAATTTTCGTTCTTGCCTTAACCCCTCCAATAAGATAGATAATAATTGTTGGGAAATATCATCACTTTCATTTAGAGTCAAAGCCATAATTGTTTGCATAGAAGTTACAACATTTTCTGTATGATTTTCATTGGCAACTGTAAATAAATGTTGAAACATTTCAATAATAAGTTCAACACATTTCAAATTCAACATCAAAACACGACTTAATTTTTGCCATAGTTTCTAGAATTGTAACCCTCCTATCAAAAGGTCCTTTGATATCCTCTAGACCTTGAAAACTCTCCACAATCAGCTGAAATATCTCCCTCATGGTTTCATTGTTGTAAGAAACCTTGGGAGTTGTTATCCTTGTAATCTCACTAATACAACTGGTAACCAAAAACTTTATCTTGTTGTATGGGTGTCTCAAGAGTTGAGGCTAGACCAAAGAATCATTGAGGGCTTCACCACCCACTTCATTGTCACATAATGTGACTGGTTTACTTTGGACAATCCATTTTCTACTTCTTCCATGATGTTGGTTAGGTCACCTATTGGTTGACATGGACGCTCTAGCTTCTTCCCCATTGTGTAGAGCTTCTCTTTCCCAATATCTTTCATCGTGCTGCATTAAAATTTTAATTTAACCCCACAAGCTGGCAAGATATAATCTCTGATACCATTGTAATGTCCCCTTCTATGGAAAATTATGCAAGTTGGAGTGAACAAACCTTAACCAAAAATTGTTTTTTTCTATTTTTTCACCCTCAAACCCTAACACCAAAATTGCAAATTTATGAATTAAATATTCAAACCCTAACCAATAATTTTATGAATGCTGCAAATGAATATTTAGGGTTCCAATGCCAAAAGAAAACTGCCAAGTAGGCACCAATTTATTCTAAAAAGAACAGCAACATAAATACTTTGTTTTTGTTGATTTTTCCAGATCAAATGGCTAGAAAATTATATTAAAATTAGAAATAAAATATCAGAATATTTATGCAATATTCCAAAGTGTATTTCAAGTTGGAATAGCCCTACAAACGCTCAAAACAAGCCCCAAAAAGGGGTCGCCCTAGTTGGGAATAATCGTTTTTTGAATATAACTCCACATAGTGCTAGAAAATGAGACTTCAATCCCTATAAATCCTAATTACTGCCATTTTTGGATCTCAAACCCTAGTCGCCAACCTCTCAAGCCAATTCCCAAACCCTAGGGTGAAGTCGCCACCTTTCAAAATGATAAAAATCTTGCATTGGTATCTAAAACACCACAAACTATCTAATGATATCTGATGCAACCTCTGAATGAAGCTGCCCTAACTGAATGTAGAAGGGTTTCATCCTCAACTTTAGTCCCAGTGAAGTTTTTTGTCTCTAAAGGGTGTAAGCCAAGTGTTTTTGTGCTCAAACTCATAAATTCAATCCATAAACATAATATCATTTCCAAATGATCCCCCATCCTCTTTAAATACCCTTTCCCCAAAGCGGGGCGCTCCACTTGGAAGGAAAATTAAAATATGCATAAGGGAATCTTTCTTTTAAAATCACTTAAGGGCTATTTAGCCCCATGAACCCGAAAGGGCCCCTCCCCAACTCAAAAATAGAATGCTTAACCAAAGTACCTTTTTCTCCATTTGAAGAGGGAAATTAGTGCTTCCTTTTGAACCTCTTTCCCCTTAGGCTTTAGCCTATAGGAAACATTGAAAACAAGGCTAAGGATCTTCTTTTGATTTATGTCCAAAAGGGGGACATGGCATAATCAAAGATGAGCACCTCTATCGTTGTGGAGTGCAACATCTGCCAATCAGGGGAAGGGTTGTATCTAGGAAAACCCCCTCGTGCCACTTAAGTAGTTGGTTGAGATCTTCATCATGCCAGATCTAAGGAACTACTCTAGCTCTGTCTTAAGCATCTTCAAATGTAGAGTAACCTGCACGTGCAAGATTCCAATAATGACTTCTCCTGAGAAGCCAACAAGTCCCCTACTTTACCTTGAAAAACGTCCTTGTTTCTTTCTTTCCAAAACAAACCACATAATTTTAGTAGACATTATTAACCATAATTTCTTTCAAAAAAAAAGTGGAACCTTCTTTTTAGAGTAGATATAACAAAACAAAAAGTTAAGGCAAGAAATGTCATGAACAAGATAGACAGCCCACAATTCAATGCAGTGTTTCAAAACGGTAATAACAAATGGGCACAAGTAAAAAAGATGCTCAAATGTTTCAAGTTCACCATGTACAGAACATAAAGGGCTATCGGAGCCATGCTTAGAAATTAAAAAACCAACATCAAGTTTATGTTGAAGCATTAACCATTTAAAGTAAGACTCTTTTGGTTCAAGACAAAAGGATCAGATGACATCTAACCTATATGTCCAACTAAGGAGAGGGTCACAAAATGGCTATTTCCTATTAAGACTTACGAAGACCCTTGATAGAAAGAGAGCTTATCATAGAGTTGCTTGGCCGAGATCTCACAAAGAAGTGGGCCCTTAATCCACTTGATGGTTTGCCAGAAGAGATCATCATCTTCTAAAATCAAAGCGTGAGAGAGAGATCTTATAGATGATCTTAATATAGTGTAGGTTCTCAACAGTGTCTTAGGTAGACCGCACATGTTTCTAATCTCATCCCAAGACATCAACCTTCCATACTAAAAAATGTCATCAAATGATTAGATTCCTTTGACAAACCAGAAATTCGCAAAGTAACCCCTCAAGCTAGCAAGACAGGAATTACAATTTTGAAGATTTTGTTAGGAATTAGTCCTCGCATGTGTGTTTAGTACTCCACATGTTAATTGTGTGTGCGAAAATAATAATGTGTGGGGAATAATAATATTGCAAGCATGTTTGTTAATACAACTCACATAGGAGATTGTCTAGATAGAATGAGATATTCTAGGAGAGTGATCTTAGGAGAGATTCTAGGATTGTGTGAATTAGTGAGTTGTTAGAAACTTAGAACAACTCACCTAATTGAGGAGAGTGTTTATAGGAGATGAAACTAGAACTCATATATATATGTACATTCTATGTTGAATCAATATAATATTGATTTGAATCTAATTGAGCCTTGCCTCTCTCTAGATATGGGGGTCTCCCCACATTTGGTATTAGAGCAAGTTTCAAAAAAGGCCTCTCTAACCTTCACCTCACTCAATTTTTGTTTTGTCAAAGGAGACTAAGGCAACGAGTAAGCAATGCAGACCACATACAACCCCGTTACCTTGTTCATGCTCCATCCATTTGTTGCTTTTTGTCAAAATGATGCAAATAAAGGATATGCAGTGTAGACCACATGCAAATCCCTCTGTTCATCCATCCATCATTCTTGCATTCTATCAACAACCTAGTAGTGCAGACCATGTGTGAACCCGATGGCATTCGTCATCCACTTGCATCGCCTTCCTCTTTCCATCCTGTTCACTCTATCCACAATTTTCATCCCACTTTCTTCACAGTGTTCATTCATAGATTAAGTTTTATGAGTGCATATACATATGTGTGTGTTGCAAGCTTTACGATTGGTCTGTTTACAATGTTTAGCAAATTTTTGGACAAGGTTGTACAAGGCCGTACGTGAGGGTTTGTGGATTCGTTGTTTAATTTACATTGGAGAATTTGCTATTGCAGTGATTCAACGAATCAAATCTCTTCCATCTCAGCATATGACTCAAATCAGACTTCTGCATCGAGTCACCACATTACACAATTCGTTTTTTATAGTTTGGAGACTCGCCACATTTTGGACTCAGTCTGCCCCAAGCTCCCCAACTTGGAACTCCCGCGATTTGACAACTAATTTGCTTGACTAGGCTTGTTTGGTGAATGCACTCCATTGTGAACTTGCCTCAATCCAATTCAACACTACAACTTGGACTCAACAAAGTCAGTTTATATCCTAAGCATCGATCTCAGTTTTGTGGATTCAGCCCTTGACCATCTCGAGCTTGCCACTGCTACAACACCCCTCAGCCTACATTGGATCCACTATGCTTGGCAATACCTCAACTCCCCTCCAAGATTGTATGACATGGCAAGCAACCCAAACTCTTCTGCAAGCTTCGACCAGTGCTTATCGACTCGAACTCGGTCACCTTGACAACACAAATCAGCTTCCTTTCGACTCGGATCTTCTACAAAGCTCTATTCCCGACCTTGGCAACATTACTCATCCATGTCAAAGCCCTAACATGCACCTTGCATTGACCTAACTCGCAGAAGACTCTAGCTTGGCGAGTTAATACTTGCTTCATATAGCAACGAGGTGAACATCAAAACTATATTTTCACATTTATGTTATTGAGTAAGATAATAGCCCGACCGGTGCTATTATTTTAAATAAGACATAGGGCTTGAAGAGGTCTAGGGGTTTAATTTTCAAGGGGAGAATATTCAAGGGTGATTATTATGGAAGAATTTTTCGAAAAATGGAAAAATGTTTTTAAGGTTGAAAATATTCTTCCTATAGTGGAAATATTTTGTAAGGGAAAAATGGAAGAATATTTTTAAGGGGGGAGGGGAGGGAGGGGGACTATCATTTGTAATTGGATGCATTATCAGTCAAATTTGACACCCAAGGAGGTTAACATTGTGGAGGGGGATATAATAAAATTTGAGCCCCAATGCCAAACTTGTTGAGTAAGCAACAACCCAGAGGACGGATGCAATAGAAGAAAGAGGCCAAACGTACGTTGCAGCTCCAGAGTGTGACATCTTCTCCTCATGTAAGCACGAAGGGGGCGAATGTCAGGAATTAGTCCTCACATGTGTGTTTAGTGATCCACATATGTTAATTATGTGTGAGAAAATAATAATTTGTGGAGAATAATAATATTGTAAGTGAGTTTGTTAATATAACTCATGTAGGAGATTATTTAGATAGAATGAGATATTCTATGAGAGTGACCTTATGAGAGATTCCAAGATTGTGTAAGTTAGTGAGTTGTTAGAACAACACACCTATATTGAGGAGAGTGGTTATAGGAGATGAAACTAAAACTCATATATATGTATACTTTGTACGTTGAATCAATATAATGGTGATTTAAATCTAATTGAGCCTTGGCTCTATCGAGAGATGGGGGTCTCCCCAAAGGTTCCACCAAATGGATCTAAACCTCTAACACCTTATTCCATGCCAATTGAAAGGTTGTTGTATAACCATCAGGTGTCTTACCTCTTCCAAGATTTCCACAACAGCAAAAATAGGTGAGCGAGCTGGCTTGATAGAGAAGGAACCAAACATAATGTTAGAAGTATGTAACTCTTTCCACTAAGGCTAACTCTTGGGGAACCCATTGCATATATTATGTCCAACAAACATTTTCAAGGCTAGGGCCTTGAACTGCTTTAAGAATCCATTTAACAGCTAAGGACGGACCTTGAAGTTTTATGGTTTTAATGCCAAGGCCCCCCAATTATTTGGGCTTACTGCACACATTCCAAGCAACTACATGTTTCTTTTTGTTGTCCCTACCATCAAACTAAGAGTTACAAAACAGCCAGCAGGATGAGAAGTGAATGGTGGAGGGACTTTTTGGCAGACTTGTATTCTGCCTGGCAAGGAGAGCAAATGCTCTTGCCATTTAGTGACTTTTTTGTTTATCCTGTCAAAAATCTAGTTCCACATATCCTTAAAAGAGAGTAGGTCAAAGGATATGCCCGAAATTCAAATATCTCACTATCTTGTATGGTCCACGAATCCACACCAAAACCATCCTAGAGGGAAAATCCAGTTCGGTGGTGACTCCTCCCCTCCAAGTAGAAGAGATTTCTGAACTGAAACTTTAGACCCAGAAGCACCGCAGTAAATTTCCAACCTAGTAGATATTTGTTCAAAGTTATTTTTCTCAAGGACAAGAAAGAGGGTTGTATCATCAACAAACAAGATATCAATCAGCTCTTCATTATCAAGAAGCCTAATGCCTTTGACATGCGAGCAAATGGAAGCATCTCTTAATAAAAAAGTGCAAGGCTTCAACTGAAATCACAAAGAGAGTAAGAGCAAGAGCAAGAGTACAGCGTTGTCTTATAGACCTTTTCAAGACAAGACTCGGTAAGTTCTCCATTAACTTTCTACCTATACTGAATCATCTTGACACAAGACATTGACCATTTTGCAAAATGTACTGAAAGCCAAAAGCTTTCAACATGAGATCTATAAAAGGCTATTTTGTTCTATCATATGCCTTCTCAAAGTCAAGCAGTGCCATACACACATTTTGCTTGGTGTTATTTTCCCGATACATGCCCTCCCAACTAGTGATCATATTGTCCAAGATACACCGTCCTTCAACAAACCATGTCTAAGTCACTGAGATAATTGTTGTCAATCAGACCCTATGCCCCTGTGAAAGTAGTTTTAAGCCTTCACGTCTGCTGGAACATGGAAACAATCCAAGGTTGTGGGTGACCTGCTAAGTGGATTGAGTCTCTAGATTATAAGGGCTAGCTCCCTTAGATGTATCAATGAAAATCTCTACTCTGTGTTGCGGACTACCATGGAAAAGGGAGAAAGAAACTTAAAGGGGAAATCCTACCTAATGACGGTGATACACCAGAATGTTGATCCACCCTACTTGGAACCTTGAACGCTGAACAAACAAGGTAAAAGGAAGAGCTTTGATTTCAATTGATCACTATGCATAAGTATTTCATGAGAAAGTTCAATCCAATGACAAAAACGTGAAGAAAAACTATGGAAAAAGGTATGATACAAAAGACATATAAAACACTGAACATGCCTACATAACATGATAAGCTAGCAACTAGGTACGAATTAGAATTTGGGAAGGGAGAGAAATCTACCACGTATGCAAATTGTTGAATGAATGTACACTATGCCAACACTTGAAATCTGAAAGTACAGTCCTATTGATTAAAAATGTAACACAACTCACCAATGGTAGAGTTTGGTCTTACCAAGAGAGGGATGGATGAGAGGGATAGGCTAAAAACCATGTTTAAATAGCATAATTTACAAGAAAAGAGTAGAAAATAGAAGAGAACTAAAACTAGAAATAACTACAGTTGTAGCAAGTCGAAAATGGATTTGTCTCTGCATGTGAAGCGCTGAAAATGGACCATGTCCTCTTTTGGAAGCTCCTTCACGTGCATGAAACTTCTGGCTATTTGAAACGTTCACCACTTTGTACGTTCATCATGCAAAACAACTCTATTTTCAGAACTAAAGCATGCGTGTTTTCTTAAACATGTTAACTTCATTGGAGTCACTCACATTAGTCTGTGCATGATCTTTGTTCATCCTACCTTTGTCTTTATTCTACATTTGTTTTATTCATTGTTCATGCTTATGTCCATGTTCAGTTCTACTTCAGTCTTTGCTCATGCCTCTATTTCTGCATTTGTCTTACTTCTTGTTCAATTCTGGTTCAACCCTGTTTGTGCTTACGTCTCTATTCATGCTACTGATCATGCTCAGTTCACTTCGTGTTTTCTCTGGCTTTTCTCGTGTTCTGCTTTAATTCGGGATTCGGGCTTTATTTTGGTCGGGCCTCTGTGTTTATATTTTCCTATGTTTCTATTTATTTTCGTCGGGTCTTGTCTTGTTTGGTTACTGTCAGGTTTTCGGATCTCGGGCTTTTGGTTTTCGTCCTTCGGACAATTTGTCTGAAGGACTCTCTGTCTCTTCTCTTTCCCGGGCTTGGCATTTTCTTTTCTCTTTTTTGGCCTTTGCTTATGCTCTTACCCGGGCTTCGGGCTTTGTTTATGGCATTCATTCGGCCTTCGAGCTTTTTGTTCCGTCTGAATTCCTTCAAACTTTTTATCCGAAGGAATTCCTTCGCACAAAAAGTACGAAGGAATTCGTTTCCTTGTGCCTTTGTTTTATTTCTATCGAGTTTTTTCCCGAGTATATTCTCCGTCGAGTCTTTTTCTGAATTCCTTCGGACTTTTTGTCCGAAGGAATTCATCTCCTTTGGCTATCTTTCCCCGAAGGGCATGTGCCCTTCGGGAATTTTCAAAATGTCCCTGACACTATGAAGGTGCCCTTCGCAAAGGCTTCTGCTTCCCAAAAATGCCCTTCGGGCTTCTTGATTTGGTCCTTTTAGTTGCCTAGGTGCCTTCCACAAGGGTAAGGTTCTTCCAAAATGCCCTTCGGAAGAATGGAAAAGGTCCACTTTGCTACATAGTGCCCTCCGCAAGGGTTATTCATCCTCAAAAGTGCCTTTCGGAACATTTGAAAGGGTCCTGCCACCGACCAAGTGCCCTCCGCAAGGGCAGGTGTCCTTCGAAAAAATTGATTTTGTCCTTCAAAACTTTTGCCAAGGTCTTCTTCGTGCTTGAATTGTTCCTCGCACGGGCACATACCCTTTAGGGAAATTGTAAACGTCCCTACGCAACGCCCAGATGCCCTCTGCAAAGTCACTTCTCCTTAAAACATACCTTTCGAAAGAATTGTAAAGGCCACCTCGCTACATAAGTGCCCCCCGCAAGAAATCACCTGCCCTTCGCAATGTCCAAGACCTTTTCAAGGTTTACAAGTGCCATTACTTATAAAAACTTTATAAGACAAGTCAATGCACAAACCCGCTTCCCTCTGTAGACCAACTGGGGCCCTTGGATTGCTTTTACTTATAAAAGTAAATAAGTAAGACACCCCCATAAACCCGATATGCACTGTAGACCCATTCGGGTTCTTCGAGTGCTAGAACTTATAAAAGCTAATAAGTAATGCAACATCACAAACCCGATTAACACTGAAACTACCATAGACCCCTTCGGGTTCTCTAGGTGCTCCTGCATATTCTTATAAAGCTTATAAGTAATGCTGTCTTGCAAACCCGAATTGCTCTATAAGTGCTAGAAATGATCATTTCCTGATGAGAAAATGCATGTACTTGCACAAAAGTGACTTATCCTCGATTTCTCAAGGGTCAAGACTTGGTTTTCAAGGCAAATGGTCATGGTGAGCGAAGTTTGAATGGTAATGGTGACAATTTGGCCTATGGGGCAAAATTGTCAACAATGATCTCTTGAAAAATAAGTCCAATCCTTCTAGCTAAGATCTTGGCAAGAATTTTATAAGAGACATTAAGAAAAGTGATACACCTATAGCTTTTGAGTTAAGTAGAATCCCATTCCTTAGGGTTCAGTTTGATCACCTGGTAGTTAATAATTTTACGCATTGAACCTGATTGGGTAGCTTCGTTATATACTTGTAACAATTCAAGAGCAAGTCACTCTTTGTTGGTTTTGTAAAGTTCCATCAAATCCATGGGACTTATCATCTTTAAGGGACTCAATAACAAAGTGGATTTCATCTAGAGAGGTATCCCTCTCCAAGGGTACAACAACAAACCCAACAAGCTTTTTGAGGATGGTTTTAGAGCAAAATGCTCTATTGTCAATGATCTTAGCATCTACACCATATGAAGTAAAGAGCCCCTTATAGAATGACAAAAGCACGGTTTTAATGACCTCAACATCCTCAAAAACGTTGTCTCCTATATTCACTGCTCTAACCTTTTCTCTTACATGCTTGGTTTTAAGAATTCTGAATAAATAATTGATACCTTTATCTCCTAATCTGAGCCATGTTAGTCTAAATCTAATTTGAGCACCCCTGGCAAGGTTTTGTTGAAGGGTTAGGTGTTGGTGTTTGACAACCACCACGTTATCAAGGAGATTGGTGTTTTGAGGGTCCTCTTGCAACACAGACTCCGCAAGAATAAGTTGTTTTTGTTGTTTTTGCACATATCTCTATTTTATTTTTGTTAGAGAATTAACCTTAATTTGGGAATCTTAAGTCTTATGTGTGTATTCATTTATTGTATTTATAAATGCACTTTTTCCTAGCGTTTTGAGATGTCATTCACCTCTCTAGTCCACTTGTTGTATTTGGAGTTACTTGCATGTAACTTCTCTTCCCTCACATGGTACACATATCCTCCTCACTTGTAAGAGGATTAGGGGCACTTGACACACATGTTGAAGCTTGCACATGTAACTACTTATTCCTTCTAGTTCTATTTATTGAGCTATTCTCCTCTCTTCTTGTCTTTTGATAGTCTACAATATTGATCTTGCTCTTGCATCCTTGTGATGCTCTGTTGGCTTAAGGCCATTCTCTCTCTTAGCTTCTTCTTGCTATGTACTTGGAGATTCATTGTTGCAAGATTTTAATAATATTGTGAGGTTTTTCTCCGTTTGATAGTTTCCCCACTTGTCAATCTCTTGTCTCACATTTGTGTGATTGATTCACTCTTGAGGTAACTTTGTCAATTTACATGTTCCTTTAAGTATTCAATGTTATTTATCTTTTGACCTAAGCAATAAATCTAATATAGTATCAGAGCCACGGTTTTTTAACATTAAATATTGAGTTTGTTTTTGCAGGCCATTTAATGGAAAAGACACTTATTTCTATTTTTGCAAGTTTATTTGATCTATTATGCCTTTTTTCCTGCATAGTTTTCTTTCTCTCTATGTTTTTTGGCAATGCAGCTAAATTTTTTTCCCAATATAGTTTTTGTATGCAATAAAAATATTAAACTTCATTCTTGTTGTATGCAAGCTTCTGGCTTTCAACTCTATCTGATTTATTTTATGTCCTGGTAGTGGCAGTTTTTTTTGCCATTCTTTATTATACCTCTATTGTTTGCTCATTCCTTTCACTTGTTTTCAGCTGTGTTGAGCACTCCAACTAGGCACTTCACTCCATGTACCCTCATGCCTATCAGTCTTGTTTTTAAATACATTATTGCATAAAATTTGGCATCTTGAGCAGATTAGCGATCTGCTCTTGGCTGTATTTAGTTCTGAGTTTTTTTCTCTTTGTCTGCTCATACTCCATCTTGGCAATTCCACTACCATCTCCTTCAGCTGCCATTTGGTATTTTGTGTGTCAGTTTCTCCTATTTGTCCTCCATGCATTTATGTTATTAATCCAATAAAATGTAATGCCTTTTTTGATTACTGCATTCTAGCTCAGCGCCTTTCCTTTTTAGCGCTTATCTCTACTTGAATACCTCCTATGCCATTTCCTTTCTCCACGGGTAACTCTTTTGTCATCCTTCTTTTCTTGGACCTCGAATGGTTTCACTTTGCACTACCTGGTGCATTCTCATTGCTTCGCTATTCTGTGCACCACATTCTGCCTTGTAGTTGTTCTTTCAAGTTTACGCATTGGCATTTTGTTTCATATTCTTTTTTTTTGTGCGCTCAACTAAGCATTATTTGCACACCTTATCCTCCTAGCATTTAATTCATTCTCATTAATTTTATTCTCTGCACCCAGTTTGTAATGCTTTTTTTGGTAAGTTTCATTACCTTTTGTGCTATGTCATTCATAAGAACGTTTTTCCAAGGCCAAAGGAAATATAAAGCAGTTTTTTTTATGATTACTTGTATTCAAAACAAATGCTTAAAACGTGGCACTTATTCCTCGGGCATCTTATTTGTATTTAATTATCAACTTGTCTGTGGCGTGCTGTGTATGCACTTTATATTCGTGCAACTGATTTCATCGTTGGTCTTTATATGTGTGTTTTTCAAATTCACTAAACATTGAAAACAAAACGTATAACGAGTAAGCTTTCTATAACTGCTAAATATTATTTTGTTCATTTTGGTTCATGAATTGTTTTTTCTAAAAACAAAAAAAAAATCATAGAACACTTCAAGCCTTTGAAATTTGCCTTTTTGACATGTGTCCTCTTTCCCCTATGGCACATTGGACTGAATGAAAGATCTTTCGAACATTAAGGAATATTTCAAAACAAATATTCTTGTTTACCTTTTTGAAATTCTCATGTGGCTCAAGTTTTTTTTTGTCTTAAATCATAAAGCATCTAGTTTGGTTTATATAATCAACACATGGCTTTTAACAAGGTAAATCTTGGATATATATTTTTTAAATCCTAAATCTCAATGCGTGTTTTGGTGTACACTTACATTTACAAGTTTTTTTCTAAAGCTTAGTATAATTGATTTCACGTAAGTTCACTTTTTAGCATTATTGACTTTTTTTATGTGTAGATCTTGTGTAATCACCTTATGCTACATATTTTTGGTGATCAAATTTAATTTCACTCAAAATTTGTTTTTTCACGTGCTCAATAGCATTTAAACTAGCTCTTTTTTTAGGTTTTAAGAAGCTTATGCAAACAATTGCATACAAAAATGATGTAATTAGTATTCTTAAACATCAACTTGCATGTCAAAACGTGACTTTAAATCCTTTGCAATGTTATTTTGATGAGAAAATGATGTCTATGCAATACTCTTTTGACACTCTTAATGCTAAAATTGTGTCTTTTGCACATAATAATCGTTATAATGTTGATGAATCTTCTTGTGCTCCTAAACAACTAATACTTTTTTGAACACTTTTATAAACCCGGCTTAAAAATTACGAACTCTATAGGCTATTTAGGTGGTGGGCTTGGTATGTGTGAAGATGGAATTTTTGAACCTTTTTTGCCTATTTCTAATGCAAATTGTAAAGGTCTCGATTTTAATGATTCAACTACTTATAAAAATTTGGCATCGTATTGTCCTTCACACCACAGGATTTATAATGTAACTTCTTTTTATCATACTGTTTGTAATGCTCATGCTATGATTAAAATTGTTAAACCTTGTGTGCATTGTAGAAAACACGGGCATCGTGTTTCTAAATGTTGAAAATTGCATCTATAAAAATTTGTGGTAAATCCACTCATGGCACTTTGCATTGTTGAAAAATGACTAAAACTCTTTCCCTTAAAGGCAAAACTATTGGATCTTCTCGAGATTTTGATGTCTTCTTCCAATCATTCTTCTAATGCTTCACGCAGAATATCTTTTGCAAGTGACATGTCTTCTTTGTCTCCGTTTTGATTAAACTTATTATGCATTCCTTACTTTTTGTTGCAAAGGAAATATGCTTTGATTATTTTGACTGACTTCATTTTTGAGCAAAAATTCGCACTTTGTAATGGAAGTTGTATTTGCTTCATTTGCCTTGGTGTACATCTACTTTTATTACATTATGTATGTAGATTATATTTATGGCATATTGGTTACTTAACTTGAAAAATTGGTGTTAGCATGTTTGTTTTGCAGAGTTTCATGGATCATTTCTCTTTCTTGTTGGACTTTAATCCATTAGGGATCGACCACATTGTCCAAAGAGGATTCTTGGTGATGTTTGACGATCACACTTTCATCCTTGGGACTTTTGGCGACACCTTCTCTACTTTTTTTTTCAAAATTTTATAATTCTTTTTGAAGGAAGTTTATATTAAGGGGGACTACAATGTAATTTCAACTCCCTTGTTTGTAAAACGTTTTCTCCACTTTTGTAATTCCAAATAAGCTTAAGGGGGATTGTTGGAGAATTAACCTCAATTTGGGTCCTTCCTATAGGTTTTTAAGCTTATCATAAGTCTTATGTGTGTGTGCATTTATTGTATTTATAAATGCACTTTATCCTAGCCTTTTGAGGTGTCACTCACATCTGTAGTCCACTTGTTGGATTTGGAGTTACTTGCATGTAACTCCTCTTCTCCACATGGTACACACATCCTTCTCACTTGTAAAAGGATTATGAACACTTCACACACATGTTGACGTTTGCACATGTAACTCCTTATTTCTCTTAGCTCTATTTATTGAGCTCTTCTCCTCCTCTCTTCTTGTCTTTTGATAGTTTACAATCTTGCTCTTGCTCTTACATCCATGTCATACTCTCTTGGCTTAAGGCCATTCTCTCTCTTTCCTAGCTTCTTGCTATGTACTTGGAGATTTATTTTTGCAGGACTTTAATAATATTGTGGGATTTTTCTCCGTTCGACGGTTTTCCCACTTGTCAATCTCTTGTCTCACATTTTGTATGGTTGATTCACTCTTGAGGTAACTTTGTCAATTTACACATTCCTTTAAGTATTCAATGTTATTTAACTTTAGACCTACGCAATAAATCTAATAGCTTGCTCAAAATACCTCATGAAATTCTTGCACAAGCAAATAGTGTTGCTCCATGACCCAATTTTGGAAGCAGAATGGGAAAGCCTTTTGGCAAAATTCCAAGAGGCCCTAATCGCTTCAATACATTCATCATCTTGGTGATAAACATTGAATTTGTACATGCCTTTCCACTACTTGGAAACTTGAAGAGTAGCGTTTGGCTGAAAATTCATCTCAATGGAATGGTGGTTAGATAAGGTATATGGGAGAAATTTGACAATGTTTCCTTCATCCATAGGTGGGATAAGAAAGTGATCTTTGTTCACATCAAATCCATCAAGCCATAGACTCTTCTTTTAACCTATTGGTTATTACACCAAGTAAAACATGTGCTTTTGATATTCTCCTTACCATGCAATAGTGGGTCTGCTAGCTTGAGAATTCTCTTAAATTTCACCCAAAAGAAGTATTCATTTCCTTTCCAAGAAAATGGGAGCCCACCACTCTTATCCTCCTTATCTTCAATCACGTTGAAGTCACCTCCAGTAATACAAGGAACATCTTCGAGTTTAGAAGCATCCAGTTCCAAAGATCAGCCCTTTCTTTGTAATCATTTGCAGCATACATCAAGCACAAACCAAAACTTTGATTCAAAACCTTCAAGGTGACCGAGACCAAGTAAACCATATGCTTTTTCTATTCTCCTTACCATGCAATAGTGGGAGTCTGCTAACTTGAAAATTCTCATAAATTTCGCCCAAGAGAAGTATTCATTTCCTTTCCAAGCAAATGGGAGCCTGCCGCTCTTATCATCCTTATCTTCAATCACATTGAAATCACCTCCAACAATCCAATGAACATCTTCGAGTTTAGAAGCTATCCAATTCCAAAGATCAACCCTTTCTCTGTAATCATTTGGGGCATACATGGAGCACAAACCAAAAGTTTGATTCAAAACCTTCAAGGGGACCGAGACCAATCTATTGGTAGAAGTACCAAAGCCTAGAATGCATTCACTCTATTTTTTATGCAACAAGATAGCCGCACCTCCTTTTCCTTTCTCATGCTTAGTATTAAAAAAAAAAGTGCCCAACCAGATGAACTTACGAGCAAATTCAAGCGAGACACCTACCTCCTTGACTTCTTGAAATAGGACAAAATCGATATTTTATCTTGAGTTTCTAAATTGTCTAAAAATTGGTTTTCTATCATGACCTCTTACATTCCAACTAAATATCTTCATAAAAATTTTGGGGGAAGAGAGACTTAGCTAGAGGCTTGTGGAGGGGATCTAGCAGTCCCTATAGTCTATTACAAAAAGGAGGTACCTTGTTGTCCTTAGGTTTATTTTTAGAATCTTCTAAACCACCCTAGGCATTGTTCTTTCTCTTTTTATGATTGTCTCCCGATAGGTCACAACTCGGTTTTTAGCCTCTTGGTTCCCATTTTAGGCTTGCAAATGGGAGAGGGTTTCATCTCTCTCAAGACAATGGGCTGCACATACAAATTCTTCTCTCGGCGAGGATTGGATAAGAAAAGGGAATCTAGAGGACAAGCAACCATCTCCTCAAGTGAGAGGACAATAGGGTTAGGAAAACCCTAATCAACTTTCAAAGATTCATTGAGTTAAAAATCCACAGGATCTTGTTGGGGCAAGACAGGGATCACAAGGGATACTTGTTTAGACAGAGGAGAAGGCACATTAGCCGAAATTACTTCATACTAGTCAGAAATTATTTCCTCATAAGATGGAGGAGAGATATAGCATTCATCAGTGGCAACTGAAGATATCTTATCATGACTAGGGCTATCACAAATTTCCATGAATATAAGGACTGAAAGTTCCTCACTAGGAGAAACACATGCACTGTTATTAGACACTAGGGTAAGATAGTTTCTTATGGGACAGCAGAGATAATATCTTCTAATGGATGCTCAGGAGAGTGAGAAGGCTGCACGGTAGAGGGTTTGGGCCCAACTTCTGCCTTAGGGTCATCATTTTTCTTCTCATGGGTTGAAGGCTTGTCTCCAACTTTTGTTTCTGCACTACCACAATTTTTCTTTGAAAGCAATCGACAATTCTTTCTCAAATGATCATTGATTTTGCGGGAAAAAAAAGAATTAAGTCCTCAAGACCCAATATGGGGCAAGAAAAACAGTGAGACAACCGAAAACTAAGGTTTTATGGAATTACTCCAAAAATTTAAGAAAATCAATACCCTAGCATTCATATTAGCAAATGTTTTCATCCACCCTGAGCACTTCCCCCAATGGATTGAGAGCTTGAGCACTTCCCCCACTTTCTATCCACCTTCGGGCCATTTTGACTCTAATTCTTGCAATTGATACTAAGGTTCCAAGGAAGGGCTCTAAAAATAGATTGACCCACATTCTAGAAGGGTTTACTCTTGGCCCTCCTCTACATGTTCAAATTTTTAGACGACATAGTAAAAACTTCTTTGAATTATTCTACATAAGGGAACATCAAATCCCATTTTCTTTCCCCTACATTAAATTTACCTAGTTGTCAAAAGAATGCCTTGATGGGAGAGCATTTCCATTCAAACACACAAAAAACACACCCAAAGTTTTTAACCTAGTCTCCTCATTCAACAAATATTTGCACATGGCCTCATTGGGGCAAAGATTAAATGTTCTAAGCCACACTACCAAATACTACTACTCGAGGGTCTAGACACTGGCCCAATCCCACCTGGCACGGATCCTAGTACGATCTTACCTAGATACATCTAGGATACATCGGGAGCACTGTGGATACTCCCAGATACATCCCAAGACATACCCAGGAGTATCCAAAGTCTCCTAGCATTTCATGGCCATATCCAAGCAGAATCCAAGGCCAGAAACATCTTTTTTAATTATTTTTTTTGTTTTCACTTGACAAAAAGTCAAATATGGATTCCAAAAAACAATTAAAAATAAACATTGTGGGCATGTTTATTTCAAAGATGGAAGTGTTTGCTACTAGTTATTAAAGGTTGTGGACCTGTTTGATATTTTGTGGAAAAATACAGTGGGCTCATAATATTTCTATGGAGGAAGCATTGGCCATCTTATTCTCAAATGGTGCCTATTCAAATGGTTTCCATCTCTTCTTTCTTGAATGGTCATACTCTAGACTTCATCATGGTGGTCATCAGGGGTATGTATTTATCATTTCAGTGCTTTAGAAGGGTTGCACTTCATGCATCTTTTTTTTGTGTGTGTATGAATGTACAAGAAAAGTTGGTTGTAACAAAAGTATCAAAGTTGAGTTATCCATTCCCTACCATCATACAAACATGGTTAAGATGTTAGGGGCAAGTTATCTATTGTAGGGTATGTAAAATTATAGATAACTTCTTTACCATTATTTTGACAAGTTAAGCAAAATGTTGTCATTAGCCATATTGGTATATGTGAGCCCTTTACAATGAACCTACTTTAATATATCGATTTGTCTTGATTTTTGTCCATACATGTAACATTTGCACTATGTACTTTTTCTCAGAGTAATCTAAGTTCAACCACTAAAAATCATGACATCTGGCATTGAATTATTAGTATGTTTTATGGTTATATAACTTATTTCTTTACTCTATGCATATTATGTGGTTAATTTTGCTTATTTGGCTGTATTTTTAATATTTTTAATATATTTTTGTATGATTGTATCCAAAAACATATCCAGTCCCCCAAACAATTGCCATATAGACATACTCAAATCTCGTATTTGTATTCATACCAATACTAGTACCAAGATCAATTACATAGGTTCTACAGAGATCATGGGACTAAACACTTCCTCCTACGTCTCCTTTCTCCTCTAGCTCACTGATGGGTCCATATCCTGCAAAGACAAACTTTGCTTCCTCTATTCAAACAATGACTTCCTCTTGGAGAACAGCTTCGTTGAATGTTTTCTTCAGTTCTGTTATTTTCCCCACTTCTACCATTTTGATAAGCATCGGATTATTAATTTGAGGGACTGGACTTGATTTTATTTTATTTCCCTCTAAAAGCATATTAATTCCATTGTCAAAGGCTCCAAACTCCCTTCCCTCCAAGCTTCATATGCACAAGCCGTAACATCTATCTCTATAAACTTTGTGATAAAATAAAACCCAAGACCAAGCACATCTACGAGTGCCCCTTTCTCTCAAAAGGTAGGGAAACCAAGTGCAGGAAAAAGGGCAAAGGAAAAGGTAGACCAAGCGGCAACCAAAAATTGGACTTGCATGTAAAACAAAACAACACAAAGGGAACCAAATTGCATTAGACACAAACAACCAAGAAGAACCAAGGAAACTAATACGACCAAAAGTCAAACCCCAAGGAAAGCTTGAAGTTGATCTTATGAAGGACGAGTCTTTGTCTTTGTCTTCCCTCACAAGCTCAGAGCTCCAAGCTTCCCTAAATTTGTTTTCTCAAATGTACTTAAAAAATTTAATTTGTCCCTTGTCTTTATTTGTAAGTTTGGGTGATAAAGGTTTAGTAAGGAAAGAAGTCTTCAAAGTTTTCTCATATTGAATTTTAAGAATGTTTTTAATTTTTCTTACTTTATATTTTGTTTATATGTAGACTATCTTTGCACTAAATGCCAAGATAGTGCTTTGACTAGTTTTCTGTGTGTGTGTGTGCATGCATGTGTGTGTGTGCGTGTGTGTGTGCATGTGCGTGTGCGCGCGCGCGTGTGTGGGTGCATGTATGTGTGTGCATGCATGTGCATATGCATGTGTGTGTGTGTTTTGCAATTTATAAACCTCTTAAAGATACTTGTTTGGTAACCAATTATGATGCTTTAGGACCTTGAGATACATTTGTTTAGACGCAACTTCTCTCAGCAAATATGACTCTTTAACATAATAGATACAGTCAAAGAAAAGAAAGAGCACGAGATGGAATTGGGGATAACCAATGTTATGTGCGGACACGTCTCCCCCATCCTAGCACCATTCCGGACAGAAGGGACATTTTAGGGATAGGAGCAAACATACCCCCCACATTCCCAATAGCAAAAAAATCAAGAACATGCCCTAAATTTCAATGACATCATAACGTCCCCAAAATTCAAAGGTCCCTAGTGTTTTTTTAGTAATTTAGTTGTATTTGAAAAAAAATAATATTAATTTATTATTTTTATATATTATTAAATATAGCCGTCCCAAAATCCAAGAAATGTTTTGCCATCCTGAAAAATTTGTCTCCCTGCCCCCATGTCTTGAGTAAACTATGGGGAGAACAAAGAGAAAAAAGGATAGCAATGGAAGAAAAGACTGGAAAAGAAAAGAAACATGTATACTAAGAATGTAAAGTGGAGATTGACGTGCAGATCTAAACTCAATGATGCAAACATGGCTAAGCTATAATGTATGAAAAATAGTTTTTAAAAGAAGATATGTGGCAAACAATGTCAAGAGAATTGGAAGATGGAAAATAAGTGCAGAAGGCTGCGATAAATTTTGAACTGAGTTTGGTGAGTCATTTGATGAATGTAGTGGTGACAACGAGACTAAAGGTGCACTTGTAGTGGCAAAAGGGATATTTAATTGTTTTGGGGGAATGACCTTCTTGAAATTTATCTTTTAATATGTTTTTTTTTTTTTTTTTTTGCCCATTATTATTCTTTCCTTGTGTCCTAGTGGTAGCAATAATCTATTATTATTCTTATGTTACAGTATTTATTTGAAACGTAAAGCTTCTGAAACCCTTTTCTTTCTTTTGGATATCCCAATTCTTTTTTTTTCAATACTTTTTGGCCATAAGCTAGAAATGTTTTTCAATCACAAATCAAAACATTGAATCATACGGCATGTCCAGGGTCCAAGAGCAACGAGTCCTTGTAGGCTTCAATACCACTTGTTACATACCTACTAGGTACATGCATACACAATATGTAGAATATTATATATTAATATATAAAGTAGAATATAAGATATCAGATCGATTCAGCTGATAGAAGTGAGTGAAAGGTGATATATATGAATGAATGGGCACAAAAAAATGTGTCCCTATGAAATGTTAGGACATGTGAAAATGGCGACCATTGATGACTAATGACGTTTAATTCGGGATATAACACTTATCTTCTTCCTATTTCTATTTCGAACATATTGGCTGATTTTAATTGAGAACAGTCCCCATCATTATAGTCACTTGGACCACATTCAATGCATAATTTCCAGACCTTAACTGGTATATTTGGGCATTCACTAGCAAAGTTCTCCCATTTATAGCATATTCCACTGTATAACAGGTCCTCCCTTCTTTTCATGCATTAGAAGCGTTCTCAGTCCTCCACATCCATTGCTGCTATTATTTGGTGACCTTTGATTTTGTTGATTTCTATGTGCTCCACTTGATGGTGTCTGCTGAACCATCATGCATTGGTAATCTGCTTTATATTTTTCAGGTTAAATGGGCATTTAGTTATGTTGAGTTATCTTAAATTGTAGATCACTCAGCATTTCGTAGGGCCTTTTTCCTCGTCATGCCCTTCCATTCTACATTTTAAACACCAAATTCCAGCTTTGCTTATTTGTACCATTTTCTCATTTTCCTTATTTAACAATTTTGTTATTTACACTAATTTAGATTTGCTCTCATCATCCTCACCATTGTGTTTTTTATGAGTATTGTTGATTTACACCCAACATCCTTTGGTAAAGTATCTCGGTACATAGAAGTTGGCACAATTTGCAGACATTACCTAAATAATTTTTGTAAACTGTTTACAAAATATTTTTGTTTCAAATCGTCCTCTGACGGGTTATCGAGCATCTCTACCAGGTTCAACACTCATCTACTGTAATTTTTAATTAACTCATCTTTCTCTTGCTTGATGGTTGCCAATTCATTCAGTATTTGGGCATCGGTATTGCAACTTTCTGAATTGTTTTGAGAAGGCTGCCTTTACATTTCGCCATGTATCTGTTTCTTGAGCTTTTAGTTGACCAAAACATTTGATGGCATTATCTTGTAGCATCCTGAAATAAAGCCTTATTTTATTAATCCAGCTAGCTTTCCAATGATACCACCAATTTAAACATTGTGTTGTTGAATCCTGAGTTGGTTCACCACTAAATTTGTTGCTTTGGAAATCAATGATCGTTTGGACACCATTCTTTACCTTTTTAAAGGTCTTGTTTTGATCTCAACTACTTTTCACTTTTGTGGACAACGCAATTGTCCAAGGGGTATTTGCTTGTTCATTTGGAGGGTATATACTCTCAGTTCCGAATTCTTTTCAACAACTGATGTCACATCTACCTCACCTTCAAATTCTGCTTGTCACACTTTAAGATGTCCTATCTGCATAGATAGTGTATCTATTTCATTTTCTGAAACAGGGGTTTGATATCAATATCAGTTGTGTGGTTTTTCTTCCTCAAATGAGCAGATCCCCTTTTCTAGTTTACTTTTTTGCATAGTTTTTTGCCTCTTGCTCTCCAGTGTATTATCACTTCCTTGACACTCAAAACAGATGTTCACAAACAATAACAAAAACTTCCCTTATGCTGCTATGTCGAGTTGACCAATGATAACATACATTCAGCCTATAGTATTCCTCAACAGAGAAGTAAAATAACAACAGATTCACAGCAGTACAAAATACCAGTGATCAAAGCAACAAAAGCAAATAATAGCAATAGATTTTAATATCTTGATGATTTCATAACTTGAAATGAGCGCACCTTAAGATGAGTATATAAGATTATCATCAGAGGTGCAACCATTGACAATACCTTTTCAAAATATTAACTTAATCATGTCCAGCAGCTTAATCAGAATTACTCTTCTTCCTGTTCAACTACAAATTAAATGCACCTAAGTACCCCTTATGATGCCTACAACCACCTTCAAAGGATACCTTGTGTCTCAGTCATAGTTATGAGATTCAGCGAGTCCTGTTGAGGACTTGCAAATCTGAGTCCAAGTCAGTATTGTCGAGAAATATCAATCTTTTAGCGAATTTCTGAGTCCTGGTGAGTACTTGCAAATCTGAGTCCTTGAATGAGTTTGGCCAGACTTGCAAGTCTGACACAAGTACCGCGATTGGACTGGGCGAGTCTGAAGTTTTTCCAAAAAGAATTAAAAACGCCAAAAAAAAACACATTAATTTTATAAGAAAAAAGCACACAAACTTAAAACTAAAAGCTACTCTAACACAGTCAAACATTCATTCATTCATTCAAATGTAATGTTCCTAAATGGACATTTTTAAATAATTCCCAATTCACCAGAAATCCAAGGGCAGAATTAATAAAACCTGACTTTTAGTGCAAAACCCTTCCGGCAAAAACTTAAAATGATGGAAATAATTTCTAGCCCTATATAAAATCCAGATTTGTTGCAAATAATGACAGTTGTATCATAAACACTGAAATCAGGATTTTTTATTTATTTTTCAACACTGAAAATCAGAAAAATACCAACTGAATGTATCCATCAATTTTTTCACTAATGGCATCCTAGATAGATGGAATAGACCAAATGATGGCCCAGCAGACTGAAAGAAGTGACGGCAGCCAACTATGGGTGATGTCAACCCTGAAATACTGCCCTTAATGTGACATCAGCCCTTGGGATGATACGTCAACCCTGGAGATAATGCCCTAGCTGTTGTAGATGATGCCCAATACAAAAATCCTAACAATGACACCAAAAATGGGTCTTAGCTGATAAAATTGCACTGAAAACGACAAACATCTGACTAGATGCACAAATGCAACTCCTTGATGGAGTCACCACTGAATATTGGAGGGTTTTCGACCCAAAATCTGGCTACAATGGAGAATTTTCATTCTCAAAAGCAGAAGTTGAAGAAGCAGCTCAAACTCTCAATATAAAAATAGATAATGGCAAAAGATGATTTTCAAATGACCCCTCAACACCTTTTTATAAGTTCAGTTGATGCTTTTTCCAAGGAAAAGCCTCAAAAGTAACATTCCATCTAATTTGATGTTCACTTGTTTTATTTGGAAAGCCACCTTTATTTTTTATGTATAATAATAAAATAATATTAAGTTGTCAATTTTTAATAAAAAATCACTTGACAATTTAAAAATATTAACTTTATCATTTTTACTTTATTTGAAAAAGGGGTCATAACGGTCTACCCTTCCCAAAAATTGCTTGTCCCAAGCAATTGCAAGCCCAATTGCTCAGACTTTCCCCAAATGCCCATCTCTGTAATGTCGGGATCCTACTTCATCCTTAGGCACTTGTAATTCCATGTTCTAAATAAACTCCCCCTCACCAAGTTGTTTGACTGTGAATTATCATAAAATTGTTCCCCATGATGGCCACGAGCATTTGAACATTATATGATGATCTATTTAGTGAACTATCTTCTTGACCTTTGACCCCATTTACTCTTGATATATCTCAAAATATCCCCCGGATCCCATACACTTATGTGTAGACAACCTTGAGTGAAAGGATATGCTTCTTCCATATGATGTGCTTTGAATTCTGGATAAATGGCAAACAAGTGTGAATACTCATTTAGCCTATCCACAACACAATAACTACAGTCTCTACCATGTACCTTGGGAAGACTTGTGATGAAGTCCATGAAGATACTTTTCCAATCTTGATGGGGAATAAGCAATGGCTGCAACCAACTTACTAGGAAGACATGCTATACTTCATTCTGTTGGTTGGTGATGTACTCCCTGATGTGTTTGAGATCCTCCTCTTCAAAGCTCCACCATGAGAATCTCTTTCTTATATATCTACAAATATTGTAGTATCTAGAGTGTCCCACAATTGGTATATCATGCAAAGATTTAAAAATCTTTCGTTTTATCTTAGATTCAAGTATTGGAAAGATTTTGTCCTTGTTCAAAATGAGACCATCTACCAGCACATAGTTTTCATCCTTTATATTTCCATCTAAAAAAAGACAATCATTCTTAAAAAGACATCACCAACTACATGTTTTTTCCCTTTTATATCAACATCATAACCTTGGATTTTGTTTTCCCACCTTCATGGTTCATCATTCAAATCATGTTGATCCAAGAACTTCAAGCCATTGCAATCCGTCTCAGCCCCACATCTACCATAAACCAAGTGATGTCTGAATTTTAGCAAAACATGCTTGATGGCAAGAATCTCCTTGTCATAAATAGAGAAATTATTTTCTTAATCTTTCAACTTCATGCTCTCCATCTTAATGGAGTCCCCCTTTTGGATTAATATGGCCTCAATACCTTATCCTGAAACACCACATTCTATGACAAATGGTTTTGAAAATTTTGAAATGGAAAATATAAGACATGTGATGATTACCCTCTTAAGCTTATTAAGAACTTTTGGTATTCTATCCATCCATGAAAAATCTCCATTCTTTGTCATGTTGGTTAAGGGTGTTGCTATATGGGAAGTTCTCGTAACTGTAATGTCCCCATTTTGAAATTAAAATAATATCATTACTAAAATAAAAAGTATTTCTAAATACTTCAAATAAAGTAATAATAATCTAATTTATGTTTTGCTTAAGTTGGGACTTTTTGAGGATCATGGGCACTTAAGGTCTAAAAGTGAATTTTATAAGGAAGCTTTATATATTATCTTTTTAAAAGAAAAAGGTAAACTCTCCCTCTTTATTTTGGACACTATAGTTGGAGGAGGGATATAAAAGGTAAGGAGAGGCTCATTTGCAAGATTTATGCATTTTGGATATTGAAATTGTTGATCAAGTATGTCAAGCTTGTTCACCACAATTTGAAGATGAAAACCTTCAAGTGTGACAAGGTTTTGGAGATGAAAACCTCCATTCCTACATTCAAGGCAGCTCTATTCAAGCGTTGTTATTGTGTTTCAAATTTGCATAGTTGCATGCAATTTGGAACTACAAAGGTGTTTTATAACACCACTTGTTCAAAGGCAAAATGAATACCTTGGAGAGTTGTTTGCATTGATTTCTCATTGTTTGGTTGTGCAATTGAGTTCCATTTTCAAGTTTGAAGGAACCTAGGGCTGTAACTAGGGTTCATGGAACTTCAGGACAACTTCTGAGGAACTTCCCATGGATGGAAAATTGTGATTTTAATTTTGTTTGATAGCTACCATTTTTGTGATCATTTCGAGCTAACATTTGCACTAAAATTCCAAGTATTCTGAAACATACAATTTTTTAAAATTTCAACTGATTAAGGCAAATAATAAAATATTGAGAACTGAAAATAAGGTAATTAATTCATAAAATTATTTGTATAATTTTCCCAAGTGGGGCGAATTTTGTGGGGAGCTTGAAGACCCCTCTTCACGGGTTGTGTGCAAGAGAAACGCTCTTCTAGGGTTTGGTAGTATTTTATTTAATTTATTCCAGCTGAGGTGATTTGTGTTTGTGCAGTTTTGCAGGGTATTGAGGGTCACTCAATGCCCTAAAACATTCAAGAAATTATTCTAATATTTTTCTAGCTTGGACAATCAGCTTTGAGGAAGTTTGGAGGCCTTTTGAGTGGTTATTTAAGAGTTTAATATTCTGATTTAATTGCAAATTTTTCTCAAGTGTGATGACTTTAGTGGAGGACTAATTGGTCACTTTGGTGCCCTAGTTGAAGTCATTTCAAGTCCTAATAGTTTATATAATTTTGCATAATTATTTGTGAGTATATGCAAGGCATAGAAGGCAAATTTGAAGAGGAAACCACAACTGTACTTTTAAAAGAAAATCAGAATTGTTGCAAGGATAATATTCAGCCTCATTCCCATTTCTACCTTGCTAAAAAGAGGTATTTGTTTCAAATTTCATATTCAGCTATTTTGGGGTTATATTGGAGTGTTGTTGCTTGAAGACTGGTCATCTATTTTTGCTAGGGTTTGCTGGTTTTTAGGATGGATTTCAAATTATTTTGAGATTCATATAAGGGTTTGTTAGAAAACCCCAATTTTGCCTAATTGTCTCATTTGGGGACATTACAGTGGTATCAAAAACATATCTTGGCTATATGTGGGATTTGAGGTTTTTATCAAATGGTGTCATGGGCAAGGGAAGAATTGAAAGTCTTGCTCAAGCCCAAGATCTTGAAAATCAACACCTCAAGGTGGAGGACCAGCATTTGATTAGTTGGGATTTAATGGAAGATTATGATGAGTACTTGACACTTGTACCACAATATAGAAGGGGAAGGAGCTTCAAGTATTGGCTAGGTTTGAAACATGGCAAAGGGCACCATGGACACATAGTTACACATGACGACTTGGGGAAAATAGTTCTTCCAACTTTTGATGGTGATCTATGTATTTCGGTGAGAGCTTGGGTGGACAAGGTGAGTGAGTACCTTGATTTGAGGCATAGGGGTAGAAAGAAAACCCCAACTTTTGTCATCCAACATTTGGATGGGGCCGCCCATGAATGGTGGCATCATGGATGGGAAACACAAGGGCATAACATTCTTGGGACACATGAGGAGTTTTTTTAGAGAATCATTGATGAGTTTGGTAAGAAGGTGGAGCCATAAAAACCAAAATCACCAAGGGCACCAAGCAAGGACTTCCAATTGGATAAAGGACAGCCCTTAAAACAATTAACTGAGCCTAGTTTCCAACTATACAAGGAGCAGCCACTCTATAAGCTTGTTGGATACCAAATTTCAGTCAATTATGGGCCTTTTGTGATGGACAATCAGTGGGAAGTAAAATCAAAAAATTCAGAAAAATTGAAGGCATGTAAAACTGAAGTTGAAGGGCAACCATCAAAGTAAGGACGTTCAGAAAATTCGGAGCCAAAATCAGAAGTTTGAGAGCAGCCAAGAACTAATTTTCAGCTTAGTAAAGGGCAGCCAATGATTGAAATTTCTGAACCACAAGAACCAAATATTCAAGGGCATCCAAGTAAGGAGTTACAACAAACTATGGAGCAACCAATGGCGTTGCAAACAGTTGACACTAATGGGAAAATAACAGAAAAATCAGAAATTCCGAAGGTGAAGCAAAGAGAAGTTGTTCAACAACTTCATGAGCCAACAAAGTGTCAAGCAGGAAGCATGAACAAAGACATCATAACAGAATGGTATGCCAAGAAAAAACGTTTTTGTATTGCTCCTTTTCATGCATCATTTTCCTCGTCTAGATTCAGATTGCAAGAGAAAGCTTGGAGGGAACACTTGTTGTTATGTCTTGCTAAAGAAGCACATGTCCTAACAAGAAGGGACATAGTAAAGAAGTCCACTGAAGCAGTGATGCCAAGAAGGAATGAAGAAGGATGCACCTTGCATATAAATGAAGGAGAATCAGATTTCTTGATGGGGAAACAATTGAGTTGTCAACTTGGTAAGTATTCAATGTTTTCTCTTCGTGATTGGTTCTCTCATTACCTTGGTTGCAAAGCTTGTGTTATCATTGAGGTGGAGCTAAGGGACACTCAAGGAGAAGAAGTCATCTTTCAAGTAAGTTCAAGGAAAGAACATGACAAATACCCCTCATGGATATGAGATCCAAGTGAACTCTATCAACATAGTGTTGCTAGCATGTATAAGGCTAACATAAAGAAGGGAATAGCCAAGGGTTATCATGGTCCCATATTCATAGTGACTACTGTCTTTTGCATTTTCAGTTTGTTTCCATTGAGAAATTTTGTTTACATGGTATACATGGTTCCTAAGAAATTGTGCTCTTCAAATCCCAACACTATGGGAATCATTCAAGTGTGTAGTAGCGGATTTCCAACCACTAGAAGGAGAAATTGGGAGGAGAAAAAGGCATACTACAACTAGGATAAGATTAAGCAAAAACATAAAAAGGAGGCCCATATAATGCTCATGAGGCATGGTGACATAATTATAAAAGTGTTGCTAAACACTAATGTTTTTTCTGACATGTTTGCTTCATGTGTAGGTCCATTAATGACATCACTTGCCATGACCAAGAGCAATGCAAGGGGTGAAGTTGAGTGCAAGGAGGAGGGCATGAGATCCCTCATGGATCGGGCAAAGGCCCAAGTTATGAGCAACCGGTTACAAAGTATAATAAGGAAAGATTTTTTGTTCTCTCACTTTCCAGAAGAGTCTGAAAATTTATTTGCAACATTCATGGCCATTAACCCACGCCAATGCAAAAATTGGTTGCATAATAAAGTCAGCAAAGAGGTCTGAAATTTTTGATAAGAGGTCTGAAAATTGTCATAAAAAATTCTGAGTTGAACGTTTTGCTACAGTGGGCTATCATGAGCAACAAGATTGATTTTGGGGGCATTGTATCAGCCATACCAAAGGGAAATGTTGCACTATTTAATTCCGATTTTTTTCAATGGAAAATCCAATGTTTGTGGCACTTTTACAGCCCATTCACATGGGCAATATGACTGTTTTTGTTGCATACTGTCAGCTGTTCATAAATTCTGAAAATGTCATTATTGGGGGGCACAATTGCACGAGAAAAAGGTGAAATTTGAGGGCACAGAACAGCACTACATCTTGGTGAGTTTTGAGCATTTGGTTGACTACTACTTGATTTCATGCTTGCTCATGAGCAATAAGAAATGATAGCCATGGATGGGATACATCATGCACATGATGAGGGCCCCCCAAAGGCGAATGCAAAGTGGACAAAATTATTCCCAAGGTATGTTGTTCAAAGCATTTGATTTGGTCAATTGTTTGCGAGTTGGGAAAGATTTGTCATGGCATCTAGAGGCTACCAAAGAGTTGTTGAAGGGTGGCCACCCTAATATATACACAAGGGATGAAGATCAAATGAATCTTTTCATTTGAGGCCCCAAGGTATCACTTTCCAGAAAAAATCCTTTAGGCAGCCCTAACTTTCTTTTCATGTTGTTGGAGTTCATATTGGCATCCTTGAAGAATATGGACATGGAGGACACATAGGAGGTCAACGTGATAATGAATTGGTTGACTTGTGGAATCAATGCCATGGTTGTACATCGCATAAACAACCCACATATCAGCATGTACATTCTTTTTGGTAAGATGATTTCTTCTTGGACGAAGGGACAATTGTCCATGGCTTCACCATGGAAGATTCCAGCGCTTGAGACCTGTTTTGAAGAGTTTGGGGTGGGGATTGAAACATATTGACAATTGTTTTGAGTTTTGTGGGGCAACATGTGTCTGGGCCAACCATTGGCTTGAGAAAGCAATGAGTCTATGAATTGATTGGGAGCTAAATTATGGATGTCATGACACTTTCGACACTTGAGGTCAACCTCCAAAACACAAATACAGCAAGGTACAAGTTCAGTTTGGAGCTTCTTTTCCATGGGAAGAAGTTACAATTAAACATTGCATAATAAGATCTGTTGCGACACCTCCGTGGATATTGCAATTGCTTGAGGACAAGCAATTCTGGATGGGGAGGACTTTAACGTCCCCATTTTGAAATTAAAATAATATTGTTACTAAAATAAAAAGTATATCTAAATACTTAAAAGAAAGTAATAATAGTCCAATTTGCATTTCATTTAAGTTGAGACCTTTTGAGGGTCATGGGCACTTAAGACCTAAAAGTGAATTGTATAACGAAGCTTTATATATTATATTTTTAAAAGAAAAAGGTAAACTCTCCCTCATTTCGGGCGCTACACTTGGAGGAGGGATATAAAAGGTAAGAAGAGGCTTATTTGGAAAGGTTATGCATTTTGGATATTGAAATTATTAATCAAGTATGTCAAGCTTGTTCACCACAACTTGTAAACAAAAACCTTCAAGTGTGACAAGGGTTTGAGGATGAAAACCTTCATTGCTACATTCAGGGCAACTCTATTCAAGAGCTGTAATTACGCTTCAAATTTGCATAGTTGTATGCAATTGGATCTACAAAAGTGTTTTATAACACCACCTTGTTCAAAGGCAAAGTGAATACCTTGGAGAGTTGTTTGCATTGACTTCTCATTGTTTGGTTGTGCAATTGAGCTCCATTTTCAGGTTTAAAAGAACCTAGCGCTGTAACTAAGGTTTTTGGAACTTCGAGACAACTTTTGGGGGACTTCCCATAGATTAAAACTTATGATTCTAATTTTGTTTGATAGCTATTTTTTTTGTGATCATTTTGAGCCAACATTTGCATTGAAATTATAAGTATTTTGAAAGATACAAATTTTTAAAATTTTAACTGATTAAGGTAGATAATAAATTATTGAAGGCTGAAAATAAGATAATTAATTCAGAAAATTATTTGTATAATTTTTCCAAATGGGGCAAAATGTTTGGGGAGCTTGAAGACCCCTTTTGAAGGGTTGCATGCAAGAGAAACCCTCTTCTAGGGTTTGGTAGTAGTTTATTTAGTTTATTCCAGCTAGGGCGACTTGTGTTTTAACGGTTTTGCAGGGTTTGAGGGCCACTCAATGCCCTAAAACATTATGGATATTATTCTAATATTTTTCCAGCTTGGGCGATGTGCTTTGAAGAAGTTTGGAGGCCTTTTGAGTGGTTAAGTTGAGGGTTTAATATTCTGATTTATTTATGCAAATTTTCCTAGTGTGGCAACTTTATTGGAGAATTAATTGGTCAGTTTGAAGCCCTAGTTGAGGTCATTTGAAGTCCTAATAGTTTATATAATTTTGCATAATTATTTGTGAGTGTATGCAGGGTTAGAAGGCAGATTTGAAGAGGGAAACACAGCTGTACTTCTAGAAGAAAATCAGAATTGTTGCAAGGATAATATTCAGCCTCATATCCATTTTCTACCTTTCCGAAAAGAGGTATTTATTTCATCTTTCATATTCAGCTATTTTGGGGTTATATTGGAGTGTTGTTGTTTGAAGATTGGTCATCTATTTATGCTAGGGTTTGTTGGTTTTTAGGGCAAATTTTATATTATTTTTAGATTCATATAAGGGTTTGTTGGAAAACCTCAATTTTGTCTAATTGTCCCATTTGGGGACATTACACAAACCCTATCATGGCTACATAAACTAGAGAATCTCCTCAATAGAGTTAGTGTGGTAGGGAGTGACCAAACTAGAAAAAATTGAATCCTCTTTTGATCGCCCTACCTGCCATGAGCAATAATGACATGGCCCAAGTATAAAATATTTGTGACTCCAATCTCACACTTAAATTCTTTTACAAATAGAGCCTATTTCTCTAGGATCCCAAGGATCAAATCTAGGTGTCTCATATGATCCTTCCATGCATTGCTACACATTAAAATATCATAAAAAATTATCAAAACAAATTGTCTAAGCTGACCACTTAATACATAATTCACCATGAATTGGAACATAGCAGGAGCATTAGTCAAATTGAATGGCATGACCAAGAACTCAATGTGTCTAGTAAGGCATCTAAAAGTTGTCTTGTGCACACCTCCCTTACAAACAAAGATCCGATGTTGGCTTGATCTCAAATCAGTCCTTGAGAAATGAGGAGTGATAATGGCATGCTTATAGCCAATTTTCAACTCTATGGCATGTTAGAAACCTCTATCAAATAGCGATCCTAGGGACATATTATTGAACACCATACTAAGTTGTTTTGAAAGCATTTGAATATCAACATAAAGACTATGTTGTTTACAAAAAGATGAAATAGTTTGCATGCTCTCCACCACAAAGCAACTTGCTACCCAAGCAACTTGTCCTTTCTGAGAAGTCCATTTAGCTATGATTACTCTTAATGATTCATCATATATACTTCCAAGCACCATATCTTTTTATTTAAATGTAAACTTTAGCTCTTTAGATTTGTGATTCTATACTAACTCAGTAGTGGAATGCAACCCTTCTATCTCCATAACCATGTTAATTCTCATAACATAAAATTCATTCCATACCTTATTCTCACTCGTGGTTTTAAGTTGTCTACTTATCCAGGTGCATGGAATGGTGAATCTATCCGCAACTACGATATTAAAGCAATCAAACATTTCAACCTTCATGTGTTTCTCAATATCTTCTTTTTGTAGCTTTTTGTTTATAACACTAGTGTCCCACACGATCATACATAAACGATCATGGATTTGAGAGAAAAGACCCTCTTTCAATTTTGTACCCTTCATCTTTTCACCAATCTCTTGGTACTTCCCATGATGACAAGAGTCTTGCCACAAACTTCCGTTAAAATCAACACTTTTATGTGTCTTGCTATAATCATGAAGATAATCAAATTGCTTATTATTAGTCGTTGATCTGAAAATTCTAGCACGCTGAAAACCAACATTAGTATCCGGTGAGGCTCTTTTCTCATGTGCATGCCTCTCAACAAAATCTTCATGGAACTCAACCTCATAAACTTGATCCAAAAGCTTGTCTTCTTCTTTCAATGGCCTTTGAGAAATTTGCATCAACTCTACTATATTGAAGACTCATAAATTTGGCATTAACAAAAAAAATCCTCTCCAAATTCTTGCAAATCTGATTTTTCCTCATGCTCCACCATTACAATTGGAAAATTATTTCCCTTAATCTTTTGTAGGTGTTGTCTTGCTTGAGTGGCTATCAACTTAACTTCCTTACCTCTTAGCCATTCATCACAATTTTTTTGGGTCCTCATTACATCCTTTGCGTTTGTCTATAATATGGTTGGTTTCTTTTCAACCATATTCTTTGGTTCCTTTTTAGATAAGATCTCCTTACCTTTGATTTGCATGTTGAATTCTTTTTGCTCCTCTATAGATTTTTGAGGCTCAGATTTTAACCTTTCCATCTTTATTTCTATCTTTAAATCCTTCTAATATTCTTGCATAGCTTGAAACATCTCTAAAATGGATTCTTGCACTGTCCTAATGATTCACACACTGGCAAGATCACAGCTCTAAAACCATTGTAATGTCCCTAAATGGACATTTTTAAACAATTTTGGATTCACCAAAAACCCTAGCATGGCAAAATCAATAAAAACTGATTTTTATAGCATGGCAGAATTGATAAAAACTGATTTTTATTGCAAAACCCTAAATTAATAAAAATTGATTTTTATAGCATGGCAGAATTAATAAAAACTGATTTTTATTGCAAAACCCTTACGGCAAAAATTACAAATGTTGGAAAATGATAAAAATAATTTTTAAACCCTAGGAAAAATCTAGATTTGTTTCAAATAATGAGTCATATCATAAACATTGAAATCGAGTATTTTTATTTATTTTTCAACACTAAAAATCATAAAAATTCCAGCTAAATGTATACATCAATTTTCTGACCAATGGTGTCCCAAATAGATGCAATAGACCAAATGATGACCCTATAGACTGAAAGAAGTGACAGCAGCCAACTATGGGTGACCCCTGAAACATTTCCCTTAATGTGATGCTAGCCCTTGCGATGATGATATCAACCCTTCAGATGATGCCCTAGTTGTTGTAGATGATGTCCAAAGCGAAAATCATGACAATGATGCATTAAACATGTCCTAACTAATAAAACTGGACTAAAATTTGCAAATCTTTGACTTGATACACAAATGCAACTTCTGGATCGAGTCATCACTAAATATTGGAAAGTTTTCGTCCCTAAATTTGGTTGCAATGGAGGGTTTTTGTCCTCAAGCAAAAATTGAAGCACCAACTCAAACTCTCAATGTAAAAATAGATAATGGCAAAAGATGATTTCCAAATGAACCCCCAATGCCTTTTTATAAGTTCACTTGACGCTTTTCCCAAGAAAAATTCCCAAAAGTAACTTTCCATCTTTTAATTTGATGTTGACTTGCTTTATTTAGAATGTCACTTTTATTTTTATTTATAGTAATAAAAAGTAAGTCGCTTGACAACTTAAAAATATTAACTTTATTATTTTTACTTTATTTTAAAAAGGGATCATGACAATACCTTTTTGAAATATTAACTAAATCATGTCCAGCAGCATAATCAGACTTAGTCTTCTTGTTGTTCAACTCCAAATTAAATGCACCTAAGTACCCCTTATGATGCCTACAACAACCTTCAAAGGACACCTTGTGTCTCAGTCATAGTTATGAGATTCAGCAAGTCCTGGTGAGGACTCACCAATCTGAGACCAATTAAGAATTGTCGAGAAATCGCAATCTTTTAGGGAATTGCCGAGTCCTTAAGCGAGTTTGTCCAGACTTGCAAGTCTGACCCAATTCCCACGCTTGGACTCAGCGAGTCTGAGGTTTTTCAAAAAAAATTAAAAACACAAGAAAAACATAATAATTTACAAAAAAAAAACACACGAACTTAAACCTAGAACTCTAACACACTCAAACATTCATTCACTCATTCAAACTTTATTTTTATGATCTTATTCTATATTTCACTTTCCTCGCTCTCACACACCATTGTGATTGAATCATTCTATTTTTTTGTTTTTGCTTCAAATGTGTTGATTGTTAATGTGCAAAGGTTGGATTCAACTCAGATAAGAGGTGATTAGCAACAAGTGTGTGCATTGGTGGAGCTGACCAAAGAAATTGGTTGTTTTTAAACATTTTTCAAGGCTTCAAGCATCTACAATACTACAACTACAAAAGGTAAATGATGTGAACACTTCTCTCTTCTTTCTCTCATCTCTTCACATTTTTTCTCTTCTTCATTTAAAATCTAAAATAAAAAAAAAATAAAAAAAACTAAGTTTTTTTTTACTGTTCCATTTTTCTAGTATTATTGACAATGGTTTTTCTATTTTTATAGTATTACTAACTATAGTTTTTCCATTTTTCTAATATTTTTGACTATAGTTACCAAAAAAAATTTATTCTTTGTTTTTTCTTGTTCTATATTTGAGATTTGCAAAGTTAAAAGTTAACCCTATGTTCCTTACTATTGTTTTTGTTTCTATACAATGTAGGTTTTTTAGTATTACCATGACAAGAAGACCAAAAAACCAAAACATTGTGCTTGGAAGCATGCCAATGAAGGTACAAAGAAAGGGGACATGTTTTACAAATATTGTAGGGCTGAGTTTCTTGGAGATGGCATTAATCACCTAAAATATCACCTTGCCTGCATACCAATATGTGACACTATAGAATGTCTAGCTATAGAGCTAGAGGTTGTAAGGGGTATAACATATCAGTTGGAGACCATTCATGAAAAGAAGGAAAGGGCGAAGCAAAACCAACAAATAGTTGTCACTTCCATTCCACAATGCCTAGATCGAGTTCTAGTAGCTTTGGCTCTAGACAACATAATTCAAGGAATTGGCTTGTGCCACGCAATTCTCCTATTTCCCAACCATCGTTGAAAAGCATAAGTTAGAACAAGGACAAATACATAACCGCAAAGAGTGCAGTGGGTGACTTTTGGTACTTTTGTGACATTCATTTTCATGCGGGCTGGTGATATTATGTGTTTTTACTCGATATTTTGTTCTACTATAAAAATCAAAATATTATATGAATTTAGAATGTTATTGTTACAATACAATATGTTTATTTATGTTTATTTAATTATAAATTTATTTTTTTATTTTGAATTTTTTATATTTAAATTCTAAAAAAAGAATTTTGGCATTTTAGGTCGCCTTATTGGCAATTGTTAGTGGATGTTATTGGCGTTGCTATTCAGGGGGTTCAAAGCCCCTTCTATTGATGACTTAAGGGGGCCCAATTTTGTTAGATAAGGTGGCTGATGTAAAATCAATCATTGATGAGCAGCGCGTTATTTGGAGGACTATGGACTACACTATCATGTCCAGTGGATGAATAGATAGAAAAAATAGAACATTGCTGAACTTCTTTGTTTATTCTTCAGGTGGGATTGTCTTCTTGAAGTCAATTGATACCTCAGGGATGATAAAAATTGTTGATTACTTATGTGGCATTTTTTAAGAAGTTGTGAAGCTGGATGAAGAAAATGTGTTGCAAGAAGTCACTAATAATGCAGCAAATTATGTTGTTATAAGTAGACTAATTATGCAAAGCCACCCCTCAATCTTTTGGACTCCTTGGTTAGCGTATTGCATTGATTTGATGCTGGAGGATATTGGAAAAATGGAGTGGGTCAAGCCAATTATGGATCATGGTCGTAATATTTGCAAGTAAATCTACAACCATGCTTGGGTCCTCTCTGTAATGAGAGAGTTCATGAAAAACAAGAAGCTGGTCCAAACTGGGGTAACCCATTTTTCAACCTCCTCCATCAACTAGCAATCTTTGTTACAATCAAAAGCTATGTTGAAGCAAATGTTTGTTAGTGAGAAATAGAGCAAATCTTCATACTTAAAGACCATTGATTCGATTGATGTTGTAGAGTGGGTGTTCAATAAGTCCCACTCTTGAATGCCAAAAAGGGAGATTGTAAATGTACGTCATTTTAAGTTTCTTGAATTTTCATTTCCTTTGTTTAGAATGTTAATATACTTTTTTATTTAATACTTATAAGTTAGAATTCTAAATTAAGTTTTTCAATATTTGTTATAGGTCACAGAGCCATTGATTTGTCTCCTCCATGTCATTGATGGAAAAAAACCCGCAATGGGCTATATCTATGAGGACAGGGACCGATCCAAAGTACAAATAAAATTATCTATTGCATGGTGGAGGCCAAGTACTAACCCATTTGGGAAATCATTGACCAATGGTAAATAAGAAAACTCCATAGACAACTTCATCTTGTGTCTACTATCTAAACACATTGTTCTAATTCTTTAAGAGCTTTAAGGCTAAGGAGGAGGTTATGAGCGACCTCTACGTAGTCATAGAGGCCATGGAGACAAATGTGCAAACGAGAGTGAAGATTATGTCCAAAATTGAGATCTACAAACAAGCACTAGGAGATCTTTTTTCTCAAGATATTTGCAAGGCAACTAGGATAACAATTAAACTAGGTACACTCTGAAATTTAATCACTGATATATTCCAATTTTTTTTCATATTTTTGGAATTGAAGTCTAAAACATTTTAATATTTATCATTACAGATGCATAGTGGGGAAAATTCTCTACTAAGGTGTTGAATCTTTAGAGGATTGTTATTTGAGTGTTTAGCCAACCATTTAGTGCTTCAAGATGTGAGCGCAATTAGAGGATGTTTGAGTGCATACACTCAAAAACGCACAATAGGTTGTCAATACAAAGGTTGCATGACCTTGTATTTGTGCATTACAACTTACGCCTCCGTCACAAAAAAATTGTAGGGGATGAGAAAGATTTATCCCCTATTGAGCTAGAAGAGTATAATCCACAATCAAAGTGGATCACAAAGGATGACAACCTTGTGTTTACAGAGGCGGACCATGAATTGGTCAATCAGGCTAATTGTGAGGTAGAGCTTGTAGCGTTGGGGGCGAATGAGCAAGATCGTAAATCTAGGGATAAAGATGTCGTAGATACCACGAGGGTGAGTAAAATGGTTGCAGCTGCTTCCTTGATGTATACAAAATGTCATAGGCTCCAACGTGGTGGATCTCATGTTGGGACAAGCGATGTAAGCAATTCTCAACCTTAGATGTATCTTTTATATTATGTTTTTTGTAGATGCCATCACCATGGATTTCTGAATCCATATTTTGTGTACAAGGAAACAATTTAATGAATATAAATACAACTCTTATTTAATATCAGCTCTCAAGTTTCAAATTCAACTGTTCAACTTAAAACATTCAATATCACATTATTTAGTTACTTCTTTGAGTATACCATGTGTAAGTTAAGATGTAATTGACTAGTTTTGAGTGTATTTTTAAGTGGATTTGATACAGAATGCATTTTAATAGTTGTTTTCCTAAAATTTGTCATTTTTAATGATTTTTTTTAAATTTGTCGAGTTTTGTTGAGTCCAAATCCAAGTCAAAAACAGGCTTGCCAAATTTTTGCCGAGTCTGAGTTTCATTTCTTTGGTCTCAATGTGTTTGGAGGAAAATGAATCCATTGTAATCTCTGTGGAGCTGCTTACAAAATACTCGCAATTCCTAACTTGGATTTTCATCTTGCTTGCTGATCATGCAGAATACCAAACCCACTTCATGGCATGCTGGTACTACATTTTGCAACTTGTGAACTGTTCATTTTAGACATAAGATTTTGCAGGCCCTGCTAGTGTCATTGTGATCTAACATTAAAGATAAGGATGTAGCTCTACATTTTTGGTTGTGTGCTACTTATTGTCCAAATGTAAGTCTGCTTTCCCTGAAAGGTTATAACTGATCATTTACAGCCCTCATTGCATAATGTGGCATTTGAGTCGTAGATATTTTTATCGTTAATACATAGAAATTCAAAATGCTTCCAGACGTATTACTTGGTAATGAATTTCCTTATTCATTTAAACATCAAATGAGTCAGGATCTACAGCAGCATGCACAGGTCCTCTGCAAATATATTATTAGTTATTAATTATTATGTTATTGGTTATAAGTTATTAGTTATTATGCAAAATCTCAGTTACCAGTTATTTTTATTTAATCTGTTGAGTCTTCTGACATTTAAAAGATGGTCTTATGTTAGAGATGCCTTACACTCTCCTTTGTTCGCACTATGTACTTAGCAGTCCTTGTAATTTTTTCTACTTATTTATGAAGTTTAATGTAATATCATTCTTTCTACATATGCTTTCATCTTTGAACATCAAGGAGGACTCAAACCTTTTGACCAGCACTGCATCTCCCTCGCATTTCCAACTCAGCATCACCACTTTGCATCACAACCTGCATTACAGTAATTTACAGTCGAACCCATAATAAGCTTACTACACATCAAAATAAACTTCCCAAGCATCAATTGTTGCTCACCCGGTAACTATAAGATCGTGTGCCTGCACCTTCAGCATCTGAGCGAATACTTATGTAATCTATATCTTGCCCACGATAAGTTTGCTGCCAAAGCTCTTTTATAATCTTGTTTATTTCCTCCATTTTCATGGTATGGAAACGCATCAATGCCCTGATCAACAAGTTTAAAGGTTCAATACCCCAATCACTGTGTCTTATCAAACTGACCAGACTGCTAACAAAAATTATCACAGAAAATCCGTCTATTGTAGATATACAAAAAAAAATCTTTCAAAAATCAATAACTTGAAAATCAAGCACCAAATTGTAAAAATGTACGTTGTTGAAGTAATCACTTCATGCTTTCATATTGACAACTTTGTGCACCATATAAAATTGCAAGAATCACACGCATTTTTCTTCTTCAGATGTGGTATGACAAACCATTCTGTGTTATCCTTTACATATTTATGAAACAAAGCACATATTATTTTACAATTGTGCAAAAGTATTCATCACATGCACCGGGTAAATCAACATTCAACGAGTGCCACAATATTGACAAAGAACAATGGTAAAGACATGTGTGGCCCAGACCCACGAACTTAAGTTGATATACAACAGGATATAATCCTTACTTGTCAAGTGCATTATAGTATTTATCCAAGTCCTTGTTAGCCATTTCTGTCATCTGCAACAAAAGATAAGTTTTGGAGTCAAACAAATATAATCATTTTCATAAAGAATATCAATGAAAAACAAAGAATAACTAACAGCATACATATTTAAGAGTTTTGTATCTTAGCTTAAAAACAAAGTTCCTTCCTACGGCATCTACCTTTAACTGAATAAGCTGGTCACAATATCGTTTGGCAATGTCCTTGTAAAGTGCTTGCTTCAGATCAACTTTGTTCTTTGAAATGTTGCTCTGATAAACTCCTATTGTTCCTTGGTATCGGTTCAACTGTCAAAAAAAGGAGATAATAATCAAAAGAATCCTCTGAGCAAAAAATGTGTGAAACACATATAATGTGACTGGAACAGCCAGTTTTTGAGGATTCTACATCCCATATCAGCAAGCCGCTTTTGTGGCTGCATAAAGGAAAAATAAATCATGAAATGAAACTAAAACAACTGTTGTTTTATAAATGTGCATGCTAGGTCAATAAACCTTATAAATAATTGCTCTTAGTTGATACGTGGAAAAGCCAGTGGCATTTATATTGTTGTTGGCCTAAACCTTTGAGCCTGACCTAAAAACTTGAGAGAAAATGAATTAGAACCTTCGTATAGATAGACCTTTACACTACAGCGAAATTATTTTAATGTTTTGAGGTAGAATAACAACATTATCTTGCTAGTAACAATCCAATAACAAGGTTGTCCTTTTTGCCTGCTAAGAGAGGATTTTATGGGGATGGAATGTGTATTGAAGCAACAGATATAATCAGCACCACTAAAGATATAAAGGAAATGTTCAAGAGCAGTGTATGATCTTTTTACGTGAAAAGCTGTAAGATATTATGACAATGTGACCTGATAATAGGCAAGAATAAACCATCTCCTCTACCAAATAGCACTAAGATTGAATGTAAATCAGTCAAGTGTGCTTGTGTCATTCTCATACCATCAATCAATCAAGAGGGAGTGTTCGAGAAACCAACACACAACATTCCCAGCATAAATGTAGAAAGCGCATCAACTGCAAGGATGTTTGAAATAGGTTAGCTTGTTGAAACATGGAAATGCCAAAGAAAACAAGGGCAGTCATAGAAAGGTGATTTTCCAAAAAACTTTACTAGGGGAACCGTGTTAAACGGACAATAGTATATAAATTTGCAATCTATATGTGTGTATATAAAATGCCATGTGAAAGTTAATATACAATTCACAAGTCAAACATATAGACAAACCCAAAACTTATAGATATTACAGTAAGTTGTTGGAGTGTGTCATATTCACACTTGATGTGAAGTCCACCTTAGGTAGATGTGTTACCAAGGTGTGATTTATTATGTGCACAATTATTAAATGCACAATTGATGTGGTAGTTATCTTCAAATGTGTGAGTTGGGTTAGGTGTAACTTGGGTAATGATCCCACCTTTTACTCCATCAATAATAATCTCTCACTTACATTCTTACTTTTGCTATATAGTATATAAGAACCCTTTTGTGTTCTTCTAGAAAGTAATTGAGCTTAGAGTCATACCCTGAGCTAGTGGAGATGTAGTCTTTTAGAGATTCATGTTCAAGTGCAACCATTGTTGGTTGCACACATATTGTAATACAGTGTCTTTATTGGTGAATCTATCTATTGTCTAAATGCTTTATGTTGATGGTGTCTATGATGGATATGTTGTCACTTTTAATATGGTATCAGAGTGGGCTTCCCTGACAAGATCAGCGAGAGTGTTTGAGGGGAGATCCGTATCACTCTCAAAACTCAGTGGTTAGGAAAAACAAGGGGGAAAAGAGTAGAGGAGGAGCCTCAGGCTTCTATCCTCAGCAAGGTTCAAGTAGCAAGGATAAATTTTTCTTTCTTCATCAACTTCTATGAGAAGTTCTTCACAAGAACCATCTATTTTGTTTAGATCCACTTCATTCCTTCGGTTGGATTCATGTATTAGTTGCAGATCTATATATGGAGGAGTTTCAATGAAGAGATTTCTACTAATTTTTGTTTGAGTGTTTTCTTTGCATGAGAATCAGACTTTCCCATTGTTTTCAGTGTGCCAAAGAAAGTCAGTTTTGACTTTCGTTTCAACTGAATCTGTTGCATGAGTTCATTTGTCAAGCCATGTAGATTGTGTTCCGCAGAGTTCTAAAGAATTCACAAGGGTAAGAATGACCCAACAAGCATGAAATCATCCTTTTCAGCTCATTTGGCATGCTTTCAAGACCAGATTTTGAGTTTTTGTATTATATCACGACAAGCTATTAGCACCTATGTTTGGCTACATCTTGGATCTAGGACCATCTGGAGGGTTTTTGTTGCACCTTGCATTTTTTCTTCAAGTGGCATATTAGGCACTCTCATTTGAGGGGTTTTGAGTGTTTTTTCTGCACACCTACCGCATTGACACTTTTGGAGATATTGAGCTAATTTGTCTTCACTACCTAGTCAATTGCTATGCCCTTAACCTATAGTGCATCTAGGGATATATGTAGCCGACTTGTGGCTTACATACCTTTCATATTAACTTGTTGCATTTCTCCATGTTCTTAGTATGATCGGCCTATGAAATAACCATTGTTAAGTAGAGTATATATAATAGGTAGTGGTTAGTGTTTTAGCATCATATTGTGAATTCTACTCTTATTGCATTGTTGTGGAGGTTGCCCACTCAAAGCGGCTCAATCATTGTTATGAAATATTTTGCTCTTTTGTCAATTATTGTTTTGAATCTGATTATTTTGCTCTTAATTTTTTGATATATTATGTCATTATTGCAAACATCTAAGTAATTTCAGTATAAGTGATATTAGAGCATTGATTTGGGCCAGTTTTTGCGGCATTATTTTTTTAGATTTGGTGTCATGGTTGTCTAAAGCGCTAATGGATCAAAAAAAACATAACTTGCAATCCGGAAAGAATTTAATTTGTGCCACTAGTCTGGAAGAAAAAAATTGTACCCTTGTGCAAATTAGTAGTCATTGGATTCGTCTCAGCGAGACAATTGCAATAATCTGTTGGTACATGTTTTCCAGGCCCTAAATCCTCCATCTTAGGGTTTGTGCATGGCTGGTCTAAACACTTGCGAACGCGGGAAAGGTCAAGACACCCCAAAAACTCCTCACAAAGATGACATGGAGTGGAATTTCAAATCCGTCACTTTCTGAGGCGGTTCAACAAATCCAATTAAATATCCAAAGCATGCTGAGGAAGGATGATCCTGATATAGGAAAAGGGGAAATGAATTCTTTGAAGGATCAATTGTCAATGATGAGTGCTCAATTGAACTCTATTTAAGCTCAGCTTCCGCAAAATAATCCTCCACCACTCCAATAGAGTTCAGCCACTCAAAACAATCACAACTCCAATACTGGTTCAAAGCACATGTTGCCAAAAGTGGAAGTGCGCAATTTGATGGTAATGATCCACTCACTTGGATCAATCAAATAGAAAATTTATTTGATCTACATCAAACCCCATGTGCACAAAAGGTGATCATGGCATCTCTCTATATAGAACCTGAGCAGTTCATTTGGTATGGGTGCTTGTGTGCACAAGAGAAAAAAAAGGGCACTTTTGTCACCTGGTTGGTGTTTAATAAGGAGCTACTAATACACTATCATAGCATCTTTGAAAACTACTTTAGTCAGTTAGCAAAGTTGTGACAAACAAGTACTATTAAAGATTATATTCAGCAATCCCAGAATCTATCCTTACAAATAGATGACATCACTAAGAACAACTTGACTGACATGTTCTTGGAGGGCTCAAGGATAGCATCCAACTTGAGGTTTGTATGTTTAATCCATTAACTATTTCTAAAGCCATACCATTCGTGTGCCAAGCAGAGGAAAAAGAATTGTCAAAAGAAGGGCTTTCACTCATGGCCACGAATGCAATTTCATAGCACCATCATTTTTGCAACCTATAAGATTGTCCCCTCAGCAAATTGAAGAGAAGCATTCCAAAGGGTTATGTTTTCGTTGTGACAAGTGGAGCAAAGGACATAAATGTGTCGGAAAGAAGTTATTTTACATTGAAGGTGCCAATGAAGATGAAGACGATGATGAGGCCACATGTGACAGTATGGAAGAACCAAAGGAGGAATTTGAAGATTCTCACCCTACGATCTCTTGCCATGCCCTTTCATGCATAAGTACTCAAACTTTTCGGGTAGTGGGCTTCCTCAAGAAACAAAAGGTGATAGTGTTGATTGACTCAAGAAATACACATAACTTCATCAACAATAAGTTGGCTACTTGTTTGAACTGTTTTATTTATCTAGCCCCAGAATTTCAAGTCATGATTGCCGATGGTGGCACAGTGAACTCTTCTGAAAAATGTCATAGTATTAAGATTGCTATGGGGGATTACCTGCTTAATTCTCTGGTGTTTTTTATTCCCATGGGTGGGGCTAACATTGTTTTGGGAGTACAATGGCTCACAAGTTTGGACACAATAGAGATGAATTTCCAAGAACTATTAATGCGTTTTTGTTTTGAAGGTAGAACATTTGAACTATGGGGATTACTAAAAAAGTCTCCCTAATTGGTTAGTTCACATCAGATGACAAAGATTCTTAAAAACAAAGCGGGGGGAGAGGGGCGCAGGGGGCGAATTATAGCATGATTGTTTTCTTTAGAAGTTCAGGAAACATATGTCTACACAACCCGATTTACAAACGATTCTTGATGACCATCCAACAGTTTTTGGCGCAATGCCAAAATGCTCACAAAATATGCTCATTTTAGTTCTTTATCACAAGGTAAAAGTGTAAGAATGTCAACATGGTAGTTGTGGAAAGGCTCACAAAATATGCTCATTTTTGTTCCTTATCACAACCATTTGTAGTCAATACAGTAGTTGTTGCTTTTCTCAATACAGTTCAAAATCTACACGGTACCCTAAAAATCATTATAAGTGATCATGATCCTATCTTCACCAGTAACTTTTGGACTGAGTTATTTGCAAGTTTGAATACCCAGTTGGCTCATAGCTCATCTTATCATCCTCAATTTGATGGCCAAACAAAGGTTGTCAACAACTAAATAGGAATGTTGGGTCCATTGGTTGCCACTAGTAGAATGGTGGTACAACACTTCCATACCTCTTCTAAAATCACTCCCTTTGTGGCACTTTATGGCTATCACCCCATCCATCACTTCATCTTTGAAGGTGCAACCCAAAGTTCAAGTTGTTGAGGAAAACATTCAACATCAACAGGTGGTACTAGTTGGTTTAAGAAAAAAATTAGCAATAGCACAAAATAGAATGAAGCAGCAACCTGATCAACACCGTAGTGAGAGGCATTTTGATTTCGGTGATTGGGTCCTTATGCGCTTGCAGCCATATAAGCAGATGTCTTTGAAGCAACAAAAAAGGGATAACAAACTTTCTTTTAAGTATTATAGCCCTTATCAGATCCTACAAAAAATTGGTAGTGTGAAATACAAGCTAGAGCTATCCACTCGCCTACATCATGTATTTCATGTATCTTTCCTGAAGATGGTCACTGGATAGAGAGCTTCTACCCAGACTAAGTTACTTGAATTGGATGAAGAAGCCAAAGTCATTTTGAAACCTGAGGAGATCCTTCACACACAAAAAGGCTATGAACAAGAGAGCTTAAGGAGTAACTGATAAAGTGAAAATGTCTAAATCGTGAAGATGCAACATGGGAGGATGAAACTTTTTGTAGTAGCATCCAGAGTTAATTTTACGTTGAGGGCAATGTTGTTTTGAAGGAGAGGGCCATGCTACGCCAACCTGTAGTACGTATAGGGATATGTGTGGCCAAGTTGTGGCTTACATACCTTTCGAATTTTGTTGTTATTCCATTGTTGTGGAGGTTTCCCCCTCGAAACAACTTCGTCATTGTTATCAAGTATTCTGCTCTTTTGTCAAACATTATTGTGGATCTAATTATTCTCTTAATTCTTCAATATATTATTCCATTATTGCAGACATCTAAGTAATTTCATTACATCAGCATTAAAGAGGGTGTTATGTATTTTTAATTCTTCCTTGGTTTGATCGAGTATGTTATGTACCTAGTGATTTTTCCTAGCAAATGCAGAGGGCAGTTGATTCTTGGAGGAGTTGCATAGCACCCCATTTACAATCTAGTTGTTTCCTAGAGGAGCTCCATAGCCTTCCATTTGCAATTGTTAACCATGCATTCCATTCAAATGGAATACGTACCAATAGTCACTCTTGCTCACACAACCATATTCATCGAAGCTACTTTTGATTCATTCCATTAGAGGATTCATCAATTTGATAGACATTTACTTACGCAGCTTCGTTGTTCTTTTGGCTCTTTCATTGTACATAGGGACCTCATCAGGATTAGTTTCCAGGACTCACACTTATGAGCATAAGACTTTTTTTTACCACATCACCTAAATTGTCCTTCAAAGAGAGTGTTGGAGTGTGTCATATTTACACTTTATGTGAAGTCCTTCTCAGGTAGATGTGTTACCAAGGTTTGATTTATTATGTGCACACAATTATTAAATCACAATTAATGCAATAGTTATTCTCACATGTGTGAGAAGGGTTAGATGTAACTTGGGGAATAATCCCACTTTTACTCTACCAATAATAATCTCTCGCTCATATAATACTTTTCCTACATAAGAACCCTTTGTGTTCTTGTAGAAAGTAATGGAGCTTAGAGTCATCTCCTAAGCTAATAGAGATGTAGTCTTTTAGAGAGTCATGATCTAGTGCAACCATTGTTAGTTGCACACTCTAGATACAAAAATTTGATTTTTATAGCATCTCAGTATTGTATGCTTGACAAATACCTATCAAGCTCTACCCTTCAATTCTAGACCTGTATGCTTGACAAATACCTATCACGCTGACAAATGATGAGATGAGGGCACGTTTTTTCCTTTTCAATTTTCACTTAGCAATACTGTCTCACCTGTGCAAAATCGCGATAAAACATTCTACAAATACGATTTACCTTTTATTTCTAATGCATTTTTTTTGTTTGTTTGGTAGCCGAGAAATAGGGTTTTCTCGACGATTTTTGCCAAGAAATCACGGAGATTTCTTGACGAAAATCGTCGAGAAAACCAAGGCTTCTCATCTCATGAGATAGGGCCCGGTTTCTCAACTGGCCCTTGTACTGCGAGAAATGGCAAGAAACGTTGAGAAATCGTTGAGATTTGAAACAGAGCTGCACACCCTTTAATTGTGGAAGCAAATGTGACTGAGAAATACTACTCTATTTTCACTTATCCCTAACCTCCTTTCAAGTAGAAGTTGACATGCCCTTCAAATAACTAAGAGCAAAAGCAACATCTGCTCTTGGAAAAAAAAATATGTGCTAAACGACCGTAAGCAAGGGGTTTGTAACATTTAAATAGCATGTTCCCACAATTCAGGGACACAAACCCACAAGCCTACAGAATACTTTAATAGGTTGCAGTTTTACCAAAATCAAAATTGACATAGATACACATATAGTAACATTCAATCAAGTTTTAAAAAAGTTAGAAGCCCAAAAGTATTTGCCCAAAGTATCATTAACTGCATTAAAAATCACTCCAAAACTCTAGAGGCAAAGCGATAACAACACACCAAAACTAGTACAGCAGATGGCAAATTCCCTGTAAGGCCAAAGCCTGCACTTCATTGATGCACAAGCAAGCCAGCTTGATTTAATAATCAAGAACCTCCTTGGAAACATGTCTTCTTTCGTTTTGCTCACAAACAAAACCACAAAATAACCTGGCACCAAGCATGGCATCAATAGCATCTGTCAGCGTCCAATCTTTGAAAATCCATTCCTTCAAGGCTTAGCGGAGGACCATAAACCCACAAAACGACAAACCAAGGCCCTACCCTTCAGCATTAATTTTTTTTCCTCAACTGCCACCACATCAATTTCAATCCTGCAATCTGATAACATCCAGTTCACAATTTTTTGGTGCGCTTAGGACAACGGGAACAAGCCTTATGCCCTGCCAAAAAAATGAATCGGCACCTCCATGAAGTTATCTCTTGACTTGTCAAACATAATATCATTGTAAGCAAGAACGGAGCTCTTTAAATGACTCCATCCCTATCCCTGAAATTGTACTCCAGATAAGGAAACCCCAACTCTTTATTACTCACCCTAATCATTTAATTCAAAATAAACACAAAATAGGATCTTAAGAAAAAGGGAAAAACACTTACCTTGGGGATTGGCAAAGGTGTATGGAGGAGAAATGGGGAAAATCTCAAGATCAAAAGCCAAGGATGCATGCAAGAGTTTTGGAGAGGTTTCTTCCCTAGTGATGGAGGATCCATTGGTAAAAAGACCTAAGTCTATCCCTAACAGTGCATGCAAGAGTTCCGGAGAAGTTTCTTCTCTATTGATGGAGGATCCACTAGTAAAAAGTCCCAAGTCTATCCCTAAGAGTGCATGCAAGAGCAAAGGAGATTCAAAGACACTGCAAGAGGATCACCCACAAGAACCCAAGACAACCTCCCAGAGTGCAAGCAGGAGATCTGGTGAAGAAAAGACTCGTGGAAAAGCCTCATTCAAAGAGGTTATTTTGAATCCCACTCATATGACAAACATAAGGAATGCGGAACTGCGAAAAGGAGGACATGCAGTAGCTACAAACAAATATCATACCGGGTAATGTTCCCATTCCTTCTCTTAAGCAAGCCTTTATTGTTGATAAATCAGCTAATCCTATTACGATTTGCCCAAATGATGAGGAGACATCTGATTTTGCATCTATGCTCAACGAAAGAGAGTTAATCTACAGGTTTAATGGATTTTGGCCTACTCTTCCTAATCCACATGAGTGGATAAGCCAAAAGTGGGCTCCTATCATATCAGGAGAGGTGAAAATCTTCCCTTGCGCCCATAAATCATTTGGGAAAAAAACATTTTTTCAAAAGTGGAAGTGTTTTAAAAAACAACGCGATTATTCAGAAAAAAGCGAAAAAACTTAAAACCACTAAAAAATGTGGAAAAAAGAGACAAAATTGTTCTTTTTTAAATCTAATTGCATTTTCATTGCATCGAGATACATATTAAGCATCTAAATTGCATAGAGAATAGACTATGTAGCCAATACGAATATGGGTACGGGTATCAGATATGTGGATATGGGGATTTTTTGGGGGGTTTGGGTATGGGCTAGGTACGGCCGTACAAAAAATATATATATATAATTAAAAATATAGCCATATAAGCAAAATTAACCGCATAATATGCATAGAGGAAACAAAATAAGTTAAATAACCACAAAACATAATCATAATTTCAATGCCAAAGGCAAATATGATAATATCATAATATTAAACAATCAAACTTTGAATAGTTTTATAAATTTATAATAGGTACATAGTGCAAATGTTACAAATTACAATGTATGGAAACAATAAAGACAACTCAGCATTTGCTATAGACTATATTAATTTTTAAAAAATCATCTTCAGCTGTGACGTCTTCATCATGATATGGTTCATTAGAACCACAAATAGCAGCAGTGCCACTCCCACTAGCTCCACTATGCAGGCCCTAGGAGGTAAAAAAGCAATAAAAGATAAATGTGTTCTCTTTTGTTAAAATGAGTGTGATTCATGCTTTTAGGGTTGCAAATGCACTTTAAAATGTTTTTAAATGTTTTTTGAGGTCCATATTTGACTTTTAAAAAAAATTAGGGTATGCCCAGCAAACAGCCAGGGGCTCCAGCACTTGTGGGTATGCCCAAGTACATCTAAAGATGTCCCTAGGTGTACTTGCAGGGGCTAAGGTGTACTCACAGAGGCTAGGGTGTACCCTGCCCATTTGTTGGGTTCACCGCCCCCTGTACCTATACCCAAATGTTATGTAGGGGCATAGGGACATTTCCGGTAACATAGAGAATAGATAAAGGTTATGTTTTTATTCAATTTGAACATATTTAATTTTTTTTTAAAAACCCTAAACCTCATAGGGTTAAGGTTAGAGTTCATTTTATCAAATTTGAACATATTTAATAGTAAAAAGTCATAACCCTAACCCTAAGGTTAGGGTTAAAGTTGGGTTTATTAAATTTTAACATATTTAATATTTTAAAAAAACTTGATCCTAACCCTAATAAGGTTAGGATTAGAGTTAGTTTTATTAAATTTGAACGTATTTAATATTAAATAAAAACCCTAGGTTAGAACCATTTATTAAATTTGAGCATATTTAATATTAAAAAAAACCTAACCCTAACGTGGATTGTAATCAAACTCGTGATTTATTTGCATTTAACACATGTTTAAATCATGATTTTCAATTCTTTTTTGGCACTTTTTCACATTTTTCAACAATTTTTACTGTTTTTCAATGGTTTAATGATGGTTGTGCATTGATTGGGAAGAAATCACAATTTTTAAGGGGAAAACATCATTTGTTGGGGGTGCCCTAAGAGTAACCACTATTTTTTGGCGAGTTTCGGTACCAGTCAAAACAAGATGAGATTTTCAAAAAGGCCCAAGTTTCATAACGGGGCGAGATTGTCCATGAAGCCTTGGTTTCCAAACTTTGACCCCTTGACTGATAACCTCTCACATTCCAATTTGGGTGAGGCTACCAAATTTGTCTTTAAATTTTTCTACCCTACCAACCCTGAAACAAATCGGAGATGCTATAGGCATTTTTTGTAGCCAAGACTCCTCAACAAAGAATAGATTCAAATCAACATGTGCCCGCATTTGTGTGTTTGTGGATTTGCGCAAAGGGCTACCTACTGATTTTTCCTTGTTTTGGGGTGGTTCAACAAGAACCCAAAAAGTAAACTATGAAAATATTGCTTTTAGATGTAAGCAATGTTTTGACTATGACCACTTGATTGTTGCATGTCCACGTCTACAAGCTCCAAGTCAAAATCCATTGGATAAGAGTTTTATCTCAAGCGACAATTGTTTCCAAGTGGTTCAAAGAAAGAGAAAACAAAAAGCTACCTAGTGGAAGAGAGCCACAATAGACCACACATTGGTTAAAGTGAGTGATCAAAAGAAAGAAACTAAGGAAGGACTGCTATTAGATACTTCCTTGGAAAAAGTGAAAGGTTCACAAAGTTCATAGGAAATGGAGATCACTTTGAATAACATGGATGGGAAAATGGAATTTCCCATGGAAGAAAAACAAAAATAAGCAATGAAGAGGAAAAAGGATCACATAAGCCCTTCTCCAAATGAAATTCAATGAATCTCAAATTTAGAAGAGGGGCATGATTTGTATCTCCAAATCATCCCAATAAGTTTGAAGGGAAAAAAGAAAATACGACATTAATGGTTTAATTCAGTCTTTTACTTATTTTTGGCTTAATTGTAAAAAACATGCATGCATGTTCTATAGAAAGGATGCATGTAAGTTCCACCAAAAAATAGGCATGCATGCAAGTTGTTGGAGTTGCATGCATGCTTGTGTTTCTTTGCATGCATGCAAAAATAGGAAGAAACAAAACATGCTATGATAGAGAAAGGAAAAGAACAGCTGCCTGCTTTTTAAGAAAGAGGAAACTTTGAGTTCATGTAAGATGTAATTAGAAAAAAAATCATTTAGTACAATTTTTTATTGTTAAAACACACACACGCACAATATACCATCATATGATGTCTCCCATATTCCATCATTGTTCCCATTTGCATATAAGCAGCTCCACTGAATATGCCATTTGACATGATAAATAAAAAGTGAAATAACTTCATAAACGAAATGCTAGTCTACTAAATATGTGTTTGTTCCTTCTGCTACGAGACCTCTCAATATTCAGTCATTGATTGAAATAATCTCTTCAATGTTGCCTACATTGAAAAAACTCTTAAATCCTAGACCCATTCAGGAGTGGAAATTACGGCAACAGAGACATGAGTCTTGCTTGGATTTGGGGCTTTTGAATATCAACATTTCTTCAATTCTGATGAAATTGTGGACTAGTATATTCTACAGAATGCAAAAATGTCAAAATTTCTAACATTAAATTTCTTTGGTGGCTGAAATATACCTATGCTTGTCCAAATGGTAGAAAAAATGCAGAATTTAGGAAAAGAAATAACAGTATCTATGTCTCTTTTTTTGTTTTTGTTTTTCCTCAATCCCACGTTTTTCGCTACACTCGCCCACATCTGTATTATAATTACTTTCATTCTTAATATTTCTTTTAAAGAAGACAGCAGTAAGTTAAAATTTATATAAGCTTGTTAAGTGTGCAAAGAGCTTTGAATCAGCAAATAGAAACAAAAGAAATATAAATTTGGCTAATATCAATAAAATCAGTTGATTTCTGGAACCAAAAACTGGAAATATATAGGAACCTTCTCCTGATATTAAAATGAAAATGAAAGCAAAGATATTTTTTATGCTATTCTACTTGCCTCAGATAGATTTTTTTCTTTGTCCTGCAAATATCTCTTTAATTCTACTTCCAGTGTAGAAGGTTCACCAATACTGGCAATTTTATCATCTAGAGCATCTATTTCTCGAGCTAGATCATCAACCTCTGCTTTGGTTTTCCGATAATTTATATTGTCATCTATATTTCTTTTCACTTGGTCCTGTTTGCGTAATAATTCCTGGCTTGTATTCAGCTCAGCCGAAAGGACGGATTTTCTCTTCTCACACTGACGCTGTTGAGATTCACAAAGTGCCAGCTTTTCCTGTAGTTCTTTTAGCCTTTCCTCTTTTCTGGAATCCAGATATCTGGAGGAGTCCAAACCATGACAAAATCAGAGTGAATAAATTATTAAAACACTTAGTCTTGAAAGTTCCTTCTTTCATAAAACTAGTTTATAATAAGAACAAACTGATTTACTCTTTGATTTTAGATGAATAGCTGAAAAGCATATCAACGTCTTGCTGGAAAATTCCCAAGAATTCAGAACGTTCTGAATTCTCATGCTCAAATTTTAACTTCAATGTGTCATAATCCTTCATTAACATTTCTTTCTCTTTACACAATGGAATAAGACCTTCCACCAAGACCTGCAAACTCATCACCATTGCAAAATTTACAAATGTAAAAAGTTTGATCCTTCTTGGTGGCAGTATATATGAAAACGATTTCTTCTAGTATGGAATATGAATATCAATATCTTCCAAAACCAACATTAATGCATATGCTCGGTTAAAATTATAACTTATTCACCAGCATCATTGTATTTGCTTTAGCTAAGTCTACCATCACATCAATACAGTATTTTTCATGAAAATCGTATAATCACACCAACAATGCATAGCCAGATAAGGACAAAACAAATAAGTTCCAATTCAAATTAACAGTTTACATAGCTTCAAGTGAAGCAACAAAGTGTACCAGAGAGCAATAATTTCTGACTTAAAAATTCTTGCAAAGGAGGTTATCAGCATGAGTGTACCAAAAAAGAAGACGTATTGTTTACATTCAAATTATAAAAAGCCTGCACAGGCCTAGATCTCGAAATTTAGAAATGATTATAGTGGATGAGTTTATAATGGAAATCTCAATTAGTGTCATACATTCATCAATTGGCATATTCTTTCGAGTGTTGCAGATGTCAATGCCAATGACAGTAACAAACATATCCCAATTTGTAAGATGTCATCAACACTGTGATCCTGTCATCAGAACCAGCAATGGCATTGAGCAAACTGGTGATCAACCCTGTGGTTCTCATAATAAAGAAAGGAAAAAACCCTGCAATTCTTCACATGCAAATACCAGGGAAGACTTTGCACAATGTAACATGGATGGGGGGTCAAGTGTGAAAGGTAACATGGATGGGCAGAAACCAGTATCACATTGCACCCTTAGGTGTGTTTGTTGCTCAGGAAGTCATGATAGCTTCTAGTTTTGTAACTCAACTTTGTTGTTATCACAGTGCGTAGACCAGCCTATAATGCCTTGACCAGGGATGGCTGAGATTTGTCAAGGTTGACCATAATTGGAATAAAGTTTTGGCCATCCAGAGCAGTAACAAAAAGTACACCATTGATCTTAAAAATAAAGTTGTCAGCGAGGAATCGCACTTGTCAGACTCTTTGGATTCTAATAAGGACTTGAACATGTAACCATCAACCTGATTGTGGATGGAGATGTAGAACTAAAGGAATGCTCAAAAGATGAAACTAAGTCAGACAATGGTCACTTGCACTGGCAGATGGAAGATTATGAGATCTTTACACCCACCTGTTTTTTGCCTCAACACAAAAGAAATTCTACACAGACCAGTGACAGTGGAAGTTAATACGGTGGTGATGGAAGTTACCATGTGGACAGAAGAGAACCCAATGTCACTATCCTAGATGTCTCCACATTCAAAAGGGTTCGTGCCGAAGGCAAGATAGAAAAGAACATACAATATTTGAAGACCAAGTACCTTTCATTAAATAAATGAGACACCATACAAAGATTTAATCAATGGGCCAAAGTTAATATTGTATAAGAAAATGACTGTTGGCGACTGATTATTTAGAAGTGAAACCCAACTGAGATCATTCTAATGAGGGGAAGCCGTTAAGGTATGAAGAGGCTCCACTATGCTAAAATGAATAAAAAATAAAAAGCAAGCATATTAATGACAAGATATGAGGCCCCAAAAATTGAAAATAAAAGCCAAAAAAAAATTAAGTAATTGAGGCAACTACTTGTCAAAAGTTATAGAAAAAAAGCCAGCATTTTAATCTTGCATCAAGCTTTAAAGTTAACCACCAAGTGTCAAGATCCGAAATGAACGTGAAGTTGCAAACAAAGCCAAGGGCTCAACCGAAGACAAAGTGTACAACACTAAGATCAAAGTCAAACTTTGAATTAGGAACAAAATATTTAGAAATTATTGTATAGAATTTTATTCAAATTGACCTTTCGGATCACATCATGTGATCCACCATCAAAATGAAACATAAGTTAGGATTGTGGACTAGAGATCCTTATAGAGATAGTACTAGTACAAATCTGTGATGTTAACAGGTCCCACAATAGAAGACAATGATAAATAATTTGCTGATACAAACTAGCCTTTGTAAATTAATGTTGAATAATAAGTTGCAACCCACTAATCTAAATATTGAATAATCACCCCATCCCCTAAGGTAGGAAGCCTTCATTTCATTTATTGATAGTGGGTCTCCATGAGTAGCTTAAACTTAAGCCCCCGTCCCTATTTAAATTGTGCATGTGCTTACCAGTCTCCACTTGAAGTGGTGATCCTCAATAGTGATGACCTTATCGTCCTCGATATGTGCGCGGTGCTACATAAAAAGAAATCCATTGCCAAAGCCAACATACTTATCTTATTGAGATGAATGTTTGCAACTCTACACTATATTCCTTCACCTTATGGCCCTACCTATCTCATCTATAGAAGGCACTCCACACAAACACATGATCTTGTTGACTCCAATCATCTACGTAGGGTCCAAATGATCTTTAAAAGACTTCAGAACCTTTTCTAAATTGATCTACAGAAGGGGTGTGGGGCGACTGGGGGGGGGGGACGGGGGGCGGGGGGGCGGTGTGTTGGCGATGGCACTTTAAACTTTTTGAAAGGTGTTGGAAATACCTTCAATATAAGAAAAGAAAAAGGAAAGTCTATTGATCCTCTAAATAGGGAAACCGCATCAACTAAAATATTCTCTTCCTTTAATGTCATGTCATTGACAAAATGAACCGTTATGTCTTCCCAACCAAAGATTTCAGCATTCTTTCCAAGAACATCACTAGCTGGTAAGTAGGAGAATCACTAGTGTCTACAATAGAACCCAATGGAACCCTCTATTTATTTTTGGCCCTCCATAAATTCCCAAAGTAATTAATCTCTTTTCGCAGGATCATTTTTTTCCTCGAGATATCATCTGAAGAGACTTTTAATAGCATTGGTCCCCCTCTTAAAAACTATTAACTATGGGCTAGATTCCAACATCATGTAGCTTCCACTACACTATAAATGGCACTCCATCTTGGGTCTTGGAAATATATTCCACTTTGTTCATAACCACCATTGCATTCCCCTTATCTGCTTTAGTGACAACTGTGTTTATGTTCTCATTCAGCCCCTTTAAAGAATGAAAAAACTTCGTTGGAAATATTACAATAAGTGTTAGGACCTAGGTTCCCCAAAGCTCTGACACTTGTCAGATTTAAGAGCACACATGATTACCATTGTATAAGCAACTTAAGATGCAGAAATAACCAGAAATACAAGTAACTATCAATGAGAAATAGCATAGAATATGAGAGGCAACACACAATTGTATTCAACTCATTACAGAAGGAAATTACAATAAAGAGATCACACTCTTCTTCCACCTCTGTGAGGCTTCCCACTCCTCAAGGGCTCCCAGTAATCTTCCCTCAAGAGTAATCTTCTCTCAATACAGGTCACAACACACAGCTAACACAAGTTGTTGTTCACCTCATTGTACTGCCAGTACAACCGAGTACGAACTGGTACTCCAAGTAGATATCACCATGATCTTGCTCCTTGATGTATTGCTGTCACCTTGGATCTTGCTCCCCCGCCGATCTCCTTTCGACCCTCGCATACACACACCCCTGCAGACCAACCCGATCTTACTTATCACATGTAGATCTCCTCCATGATCTTGCAACACCCTGCAGATCAAACTTGATCTTACATACATGAAGAATCCTACTTGATTCTACCATGGGAAGAACTCGCCTAGTTCTACACTTAACAATACAACCCATGAGTCTATTACATAGATCTCATACATACAATGATTAGACTTGCGGCTCAAGACTCGAACTAGTCTTTAACATGCAAACAACCCATTCAACTAACTGACTGTTCGTCAACAGCAGTTCTAGAGCCGCACAGGCGACCGACGTCGGTCCCTGTCTGACTGGAGGTGACCGACGTCGGCCGACTCCTGCTGATGTCGGTTGCTTGCTGTCGACCCCTGCCCGACGTCAGTGTGGCCTGCCGACGTCGGCGACTGTGACACTCAGCAACCCTCCATGTTTGCATCCGAGTGAAGCTTTTATCCCCACAACCTAACAATAAGGTGGTTTAGCATAATCATAGAGGCAATGCACAATCCTGCCTTATCTCCTCATCGTATTTCCTATTAATTTCCACATTTATCATATGCTTCATGTGCAGTGCAGGCAAGAAACAATGCATTATTAGGATTTAGTGAAGATTCAATATTTTTTTTTTACTATTATTTTTTGATAAGGGTGAAAAAAGGGTTTTGAAAGGATCCCATAACATTTTACAATAACCCAAAAGATAAAACAAGGAATCAAAAAGCAAAAACAAAAACAAAAACAAACATAAACCAGGCCCACCAAGATTCAATGTATTTCATATGAACTATGGAGACCATGTTTTTGCACATGCACATTTGTAATCATCATACTGTATACATCACTAGTCATATAAAAGTTGCATCCATTGCTTCAATTGCTAAATCCAGTCGAGACAATATTTGCTTCTTATTTTGTATTAATAGAGCATTATTATATGTAAAATTTATGTCCCGTTATTAATAATAATTGAGATAAATGGACTGGCTCTAAACTCGGGGATTAAAAAGGTCCAAAAACATACAGTTAATATTAATCAGGAGGACCTAGAATACTTAATCTTAAGAAAGGCTTATAATAAGACTAAGTGTCACGTAAATTGAGAGAGGTTTATGGAAATATAGGGATTGTAATCATAGCATCATCACTCATTTTTTTTTTAAGTGACTCACCAAGTTGCGAGCTGAGTCAATAGAAACTTGCCCCAGGCATTCGACACGCAAGCTTGTCGGAGTCAGTGCTGAGTCTAGGCAAGTTTTGGAAATTCTGGGAAAATTAACAAGATTTTTTCTACTTTATGTTTTTAAAATTTGCAAATGTCGGCAAGTTCCATCCCAAGTCAAATATAGGTCTGCCAAGCCCAAGCCGAGTCTGAGTCTAAATATTATGATTATAATAGAGGTGGTTAAAAAAGCAAATGAAGAAACTAGAGATCCAAAGGGAAAGCTTAAACAGATAATTATGGATATTTATCCACAAAAGTTGTTCTAAGATGAACTCTCAATTACGTACACCAGATTATGCCTTGAGCCCAAATTAGCACAAGCCTAGTCCTGGTACGATCCCCTTGATAAATGATTCAGAGTAAATGAAACATGGAAGCTTTGTCTAAAATATATTCATCTAGATGAGGATAGTATATTAGGTGACAATTTCTATACTTTCTTCTTTCCAAATGAGTTTGGAACCCTGATGACAAAAGAGGAAAAAGATAGTTTGGTTTTAAAAGGTCGTGCTGGTTGGTGAATCATGTATGGTGATCGAGCTCCAGATATTCAGATTGCCAACTCCTCTGCTTGTGAGAGCAGCTAGAAGACATATTTTTGTTTCTCACTGGGTAAGAAGGAACAAGATTTATGCAAATACGGCAGAAAAACTGGTTTACAATTTACATATAGCTGGTGACTTCTGCAACAAAAGACACCAGCCTATCTGAAAGGACCTTGATGGCACTGAAGATGTCAATAGGGATACACTGTCTGATATTGTTGACCTATGAGCAAAGGAGATGGCACCACGGAGGACCTTTATGTATCCGATAGCAGTATTGTCATTGTGTTCTCACTGAGAAGCATAAATTTGACTAGCAACTTTACCTAACTGACAAAATCAATAGACTCCAACAATGTGCGCTAACTGCTAAGCTGATTCACTATTTGCAATTATTATCACCTCGCTGATAAACAAAGAGAAAGTAAAAAGTATGTGTATGGATCCCAACACTCTTAATTGTAAATTAAACCATAAAGGGAATCATACACAACAAAGCCTAGGACTACATGGAAAACTTTGTGAAGAGAAAAAATAAGTCGCCCTACCACATAGCAGCTAACTGGATAAAAAATTATCCAGCTAGTATAGCATTCCAAACATCAGATTCTTAGTTGAGGCTTGTAAGTTTAGGGATCCTTTGCCCACAACTAATAAAATCTTATACATTTAAGGTACATTTTCACACTGATTTTTTAGATTCTATTGGGTCCATAAAACTGCTAACAGTAATCAAACAAATTTGCAGCTCTAGTAGTTACACTAAATAATGCAAACCTTTCGAGCCACATTACATGAAAGATTACCAGTGGCTTCAAACAATTTATGATTGAGACATAAACCAACTGAGCAAATCAAAAATCCCTAGCTGATATCATACCTGTTCATCAAGCTCTGCCTGGACCTTTTGATCTTCTAGTTTCTCATGTTCCTCTCTTAGATGCTTTATTCCAGATAGTTCATTACAAGCATGCAGTTTTTCCTCTCTCACACTATGCCAACGCAACTTCAATGCTAATAAATCATCTGTCGTGTGTTTTTGATCATCCCTAAGCTTTTCTAGTTGTCTTTGCACACTTTCACTGAAACAAGTCCATGTTGAAACAGATAAAAATTATGCTTCAGCTTACAGCTTGTTTAAGAGGAGAGAGAAAATGAAGCAAACTGAGTCTGCCAGCCTCTAAAGCATCAAATTTCAATAAATTTAAGAATACAACAAGAGATTAATATTTGACATTACTGAAAAACTTACTACAAGAAAACAAAGCCTAAATATGCTTAAGTACAACAGAGCTCCACAAGCTACACCCTGCACAAAAGGACCTCATAAAGCAGCCTGAATTCCATAAGGCTTACCGCTTATCTTCAAGAGATGCCAACTCAGAATTAACTTCCTCCATAGAACGTACACCCTGAGATCTAACATCAAGCTTGTATTCCAGATCTTCAACCTGTGTTTGTACAATCCGCATCTCTAACAAGAATCTCTCTGCAGTTTCCACAGGTTGAAGCAACCTTTCCACAGATTCCATCTCAGCTTTTGCATGTGCTTGTAGACAACCAAGCTGTCAATAAAAATCAACAATAAATCAGGTGCAAACAAAATTTATAAACTAATCGGGTGTAGGCTTATATATAGATGGTCAACTCTATCCAAAATGACAACATGGGACGGACAAAATAAGAGCTTATGCTCCACTACATTCATCTGGTGTCCTGAAAATCAGAATGTAGAAAACTATACTCAATTGAAAAGCATTTAATATCTCTACTGTCCCTGCTTATCAATTTCTCCTATGCCCAGTCCATCACCAGTCTTTGTGTTAAGACATGGATAAACTATTTCAGGCCATGTGCTTCTCATTGCCATAATATTACTTACCATAAATCCTGGCTAGATTTTATTTGTATTCTGAAACAAAACAAGCTGAAAGTACTTATCAGGTTGCATATTTCTTCTGCAACTACTAGTGCACTTTTATGGGCCTTGGCCAGTCTTTGTTAACAATGGTGGTAGAAATGAAGCAATCTAAGAGGGAGAGAGAAGGGGAAGGAGAGAGAGAGAGGACTTTACAGATCAATTAGATTCATCTCATAGTAAAAATATCACTTAAAACTAATAAGCTATACCATTTATAAATGAGGCTTTATGGCCTCAAATGAAACAAGGGAAATAGTTCAATAAATATCAAGATCAAGTTCTTCACCACACATCTCATGATTAGTCAATTAATGAGCATGACAATGCATTGATGATGTTAGTGCTATTGGACCATATAATGCTAATGATAAAGATCCTACTACACTTAGAGATTTAGATGTTGTATCAATTTTATAATTCAATGTTTTCAACCATTAGTGAGTTGCAATAGATCTAATAGACCAACGTATCCCACATCTAATTGCCAAAAATGAAGGAAAATGAAATTAGAACCCTTGGAGCATTTCAAATCTTCATGTAGTTTTTGTATGAGAAGCTCTTCCCTAGAGGAAATGAAGTGAGCAGGTGTTTTTTGATACTTGGATCTAGATGGAAAAGACTAACGTTAAAAAAAAAATTATATATATTTTAAATGACATAGGAGAGAGGCAATGATCATTGGCGTTGAGAATCTGAATTAAAGTAGTAGCATAAAGACAAATTCAAAACATTAACTGACAATTGACCCATTGAGAATTTTGTGAAGTCTAAAATTTGAAGAAAGAAAGAATGTTAAAATGATGCAGTTATTGATAACAAAGCATGTTATAATCGCATTTGATATTTTTTAATCAATAAAAGGCTGAATATATTAATTAAAAGTTGAAAATAAATAAAAATGCTGATGAGGTGGTTAAGACACACACTGATGAGGACACAGCATCATTGGTCGAGTTTTGTTTGAGAACAACCTTCTTTATTTTCAGAGGTGTTATCTACAAGCAGTCAAAATGTGTAGCAATTGGTTCTCCGCTTTCTCCGGTGGTGGCAAACCTTTTTATGGAATGTTTTATAGAGAAGGGTCTTAATTCTTTCCCATTGAAACTCAGTGCTGGAAAAGATATGTTGATGATACAAATTTGAGCTAGTAGCATGGGAGTAAGAAGTTAGAAAAGTTCCATGGCCACATTAGTAACATTGTTGGGTGCATCCAATTCATGGAGGAGTTGGAAGTTGGTGTAAAATGACCTTTTCTTGATGTCCTCTTCTCAAGAAAATATAATGAATCATTATATCACCAAATCTATAGAAAAGAAACTCATACTAATCTTTATTTACATGCTTCATCACATTACCACCTGTATCAGAAAGTAGAGGTCCTTAAAACCTTGGCTACCAGAGCTTTTCAGATTTGTGATGATGAGCATCTAGAACATGAACTTAAACATCTTTCTTTGGCTTTTACGAGGAATGTTACACGGGAAAGCAAGTTTTGAGATCTTTCAAACAGGCAAGGAGAAGCCGCAATAAGCAGCAGGTTGCAGAAGATAAAACAGGGGTACCAGTGACTCTCAATTTTGCACCCTTGGAGAGGTAATTCAAGCCTGCTCCAATTGAGTGAAACAATGGGATTACCCCTAGACCTGTGGGCTGTATATAGTGGGGGTAAACATCTAGTTGATAGGGCTGGCTCCCTAAATTTGTCTTGATTGCTCTCTTAGTACCTAGTTGGTGTATGAAAAGGGATAAGAAACTATCTAATTGCAAGAAAACTGAACAAAGGGTTGATACATCATGAATATTTGATCCAATACTATTCTACACTTGCACTTAAAAGAAAGAAAACTACAATCTGGTCTATGCTTCAAGAGGAAGCTTCTAACATAAGTATTTCAACCTAGAGACTATGTAAGTATAGCAGATAAGGTGAGAGCTTCAAAGGACTAAGAAGACACTACTGAAACTCCAAAATACTTGGTTACAATATCGCACTTCAATGTTCAATGTACTCCAAGTGACCTGCAAGAAGACAATGTATCCATACCTAGGTGTACACAAGTAGGACAAGATGCAAGGACAAGCAATTTTCTCACTAGCATCTATCAACAACTCATTCAACACACTGAAATATGAACTTGGAAAAGATTGAACCAATTTGAATTTATTTCTTAAGGCAAAAGATGAGTAACAAAAACAGTAGGGCTTCGCCTACCTTTCTTGTGGATCCTTTTACAATGCCAAAATTAGGCATACTTATAGCACCAATGAGATAGAGAGAGAAATCCCACGCCAAGAATGGAATCTTGGGGGGTTACAAGAATAGAGAAAAGATTGATTGGCTTCAGAAGAGTTAGGAGGAAGCATCTGAAGTCTTGAATAGGTGTTGCTTGATCTCCAAGTCTTTTGCAAACTGCCTTCAAGTCATAAAGAGTTAGTCCTTGAGGAGTTCATAAGCCTTCTTGAAAACTAATCTGATCTTTTGCAGGAAGCTTCTTCATCTACCTTGAAAGTGCATGAATATCCACGTACAAGAGTGGGGTGACACCTCACCAAGGTGTATGCATCGTTATCTGCCCTTGAAACAGGCTTTCTTGGAAGAGGGGGTTAGCTTAACTCATGAGGTGTAGTCTGTCTTCCTGGGCAGCAAAGAGATCATCTGATTCTTGCTATGGAGCTTGTAACTGACCACTCTGAACCTGACATATTCTATTACCACCTATTCAGGGCTCTGAAGGCTCCAATTGACACCTTGCAACGCTTGCCATACTTCTCAAAGAGTCACTTCAACATTGGTTGTCTAGTAATAGTTGGCAGCTAGGCCTAGTTGTACATGTTTGAATGGCCATGAAAACTGAATGGAACCCTAGAACAAGGCTTAAGAGCATGTTATCAGACCAAACAAGCACTTCATTATATGAACAAGGCCTTCAAGGCATCATAACCTATTGTTCTTGCAAAACTAGGTAGCTAGGTCTCTCATTCCTAATATACCTCAAATTGTCTTCTTTGTGCAGACCTGTAGGAACAGTTTCATGAGCAGATGAAAGGAATTTGTGACCTGAGAAGTTAGAGAACATCCCATGGTACCTCCTACAATGATATTCAAGCATTCATCCATGTTTGTACCCCTCAATCCCATCAAAACTAGCAAAAGGGAGAGCATTTAGTGTGTATGTGCAGGTGACATTAGCATCCAATTTCATGGTGAGGATCATCAGAGAGTTGTTGACAAGGTTCAAATGTTTCTAGAGCCAAAACAATGCATTTGGAGCCATTAGAAGGCAATTCTCCCATATAGAGTTCACCCAAGAGTTTTAGTAGGGTTTAAGCCCTGTTTGGGGTCTTAACGATCATTCATAAAGCACCGGCCACCAATTGGTCCCAATCCACTTGTAGAACCTTCTTGATTGACCCCTCCACCTATTCCAACTGACTCGGCTTCCCATGCAAAATGTGAGATATGGTGTGAACGTGTGAAGCTGCTCCTTGGGTGTCAAACTTAGCTTTCTTGAACTCAAGAGAGGTCTAATTTGGGTTTTGGGCCTCAAAACTCAATCCCATTGCTGGGAGAGATTCAAACACCTCCAAAACAATCTTCCTCATGATTCTACATGCTTTGGTAATGATTATTCCTCCATTGTATGCATTTGGTGCACTAGTTAGGGGACCTAGGATTTAAGGTCTATCCCCTCCTTGCTAGCCTTCAAGGCATTTGGATTGAAAACGGAGGTTTTGTGCAACTTGACAGTGTATTGAGACCCTAGCTATGCTTATGTATCGCCTCAAGGGCCCTCCATGGAGTTTGACATGCTTATCTTGTGTTTTGGGTTCAAACAAATCCCCTGGTCTCAAGACTGCCCCTTGCCAATGGAGCGAGCAACGTCTAAGACAAAACGGTGAGTATACCTGCTGCTTGTATGGCCTCAAGGTGACCATGAATATCTTGGTCCACTCATAACCATCCTATGTATTCATTCACAAAGTATAATCATGCCTATGAGGGCCTCCAAACTCAATTTATGTTATGACTGGCTAATCTAGGCTAGAGGTCTGCAACTAGGTAATTGTACCTTCTGATGAGGTTCTTGAATCTGTGTGATAGTCTCGTCCTAACACCTTGAGAAATGTAGATGATCATTATGGCTTTTGGAGATTCTTCAAACCTCAAAACTTTTACATGGCCTGCAATGTATGAGATCCTTCTTGAAACCTCCAAACTGAGCTTACAACTTTGAGTGTTTTGCTTAGTCAAACAGTAGCACTTGCTCCATGGCATCAACACTCCTTGCTCGATGAATGGTCTCATTTATGCACTTGAAGATCTACAATGCTTAGCAATGTGTTTAGCCCATCTCCTACATGTATCATTCACAGGTGTCTCAAAAGGGCTAGTTGTAGGTGCACTCTCCCCTTGACCACTGAGTCATTAGAAAACATGTTATCATGAGCCCTTTTTGAAACCTTATAGGGGTTATGTGGGAGGTGTGTTCGTGTTTCAAGACCATAGAGGGTCTCACAATGCTCAATGGTCACATTGACGACTACCACCCAATGAGACAAATTTGTAACCATGAAGAAACATGGAGTTCTCTTGCATTTGTATGCACTAGATGAGTTGACATGATGGCACTAGAAGACCCCTCAAACCCTTTGCAAGCTCCTACAACATTTACTCTGCAACAACAAGTTCATATTTGCAATAAGACTACCAAGAAATCAAGGTGGTGGGGTTTAGAGCCTTCTCCAAAAACTTTACTTTCCTAGTGTTTGTTCATAAATAACTGAGCCCTGACCCAAAGACCAATGTATGAATCTAAAGCCCATTGGGGTCCCCATATCTAGTGAAGATCTCAGAAGCCATCTCTCTATATTCTATACGGAACAAGCATTTAGACATGACCCTTGCAAGGCTACCAAGGGACCCGATGAAGTAGAAACTAAAAATCTTGCCATTTTTGGACTTGTGAAAACTCTCTAAACGTTGAAAAGGCATGAGGAGGGTGGGAAGTTACTTCTCATATGTTCACTTTTGAAGATGATTGTACAAGTGATCAGAAATGCCCCTTTTAGCTCGATTTCTCCTTCCTTGAGAGTTGAACCTACAAGGTTTGACTAACCTCTAACTTGCTCTGACATTAGGAACGTTAGCAAACATATTTACATGCTTTACAAATATCACTTGTACTTACCATACTTCATATTCATCTTGGAAATGGCTCTAGAATCCTTAAGAAGTAGTTTCAAGTGTAGAGAAGGCTAATAAAACTAGATGACCTCATGGAGTGGACACTTCATTTGACCAAGACCCTACAAGACCTCACATGGACTCTTGTTCATCTCTTCTGACAACCATGCAAGAAAGAAGCTTTGAAAAGACCCCTATTAGCTACAATAGAAACCTTAACATCCCCAAATACCTTAATTTCTACTAAGAAACCTTAATTTCTCTGAGGTGATTAGAAATGGGTTTGAATTCATGATTTACCAATGTAAGGGCATGGGTAAGCCATGAGAACCCATAGACACTTCTAGGAAAAACAAACATGAAACAAAACTAAACTCAGAGGTCAAAATGATGTCACATTTTGATAACATTTCCTTACATTAAGGGCATATCAGAAAATATATCTAAAATTCTGGGGAAAAGGAGCATCAAATCTACATTTCTTCCTCATAAGATGTAATATCCTCAAACACAACTCAGCCCTTGAATTAAAAACCAACAATAAGGAAATCACCACACTTAAGGAGAATTAAAAAAGGAGAGATCGTCCCATTTAAAGAAGAGCACCACACTTAAGGAGTATACACAGCATTAGTTAATTAATTAATAAACAACATTAATTAGAAGGTCGCCACCCTTGGAGGAGACATAGTTTTGGATGCAAGGCTACGAAGGTATTACTAATTAGCAATTGGTAGGAAGGGAATCAGCACTCATCCATTTAACTTCATAACCATGTACAAGCATCAGCTTTTAAGAACGAAAACCCTTAACTATATAACCAAATTTCAAGGACAGAGACCTTTGTTATCTCACTAACTCAAGAATAGAACCCCTTGAAGATTTACATTCTATTATTTGAAATATGAAACTCTGAATTAAACAATTAATACAATTTTATTTTATTATTTAAAGTGCAAAGTCTATATTTATGAAATATTATCTCAAAAGGAATTTCAAGGAATCTAAGTTATCGTATAATATTTCTATTAGGAATATTATAGTGGTATCAAAGCTTTCCATCCTACCAGCCTATAGAACAAAAATCATATGCAAGATAACAATAAGAATATTATGTATCATGAAAAATGAAATAAACCAAGGAGGCAAGTCAACCAAAAGGATAAAAGGTAAATGATAGAGATATTGAGAGGGTAGATAAACTTATCCAAGGCCAAGAACAACTCGTAAATACAATGGCACAAATAGCATTTACCATGAAAATGATGATGGCTTCCAATACACAAAAGGTAGAAACTAGTTCGTCCATCTCTAAGCTCAAATTTAAAACAAACACGACATCATCATATTGGCATTGCCAACCAACATTCATTCCAAGAGAAGAACCAGATGAAGAAATTCCAAAACCATTTGATGATAAGCTTGTAACTTGCTTCGAAGCATATCAATCACTTCCAGAGGAATCCAAAGGGGAATTACCTACAAACTTATATGGCAATGAGAAAAAACGGTGTATCTCGGCCAGAATATAAGCCCCAAAATAAACAAAGGGATATGCAACATGTATTAGGCAAAATGTCACTATCACCTTTTGATGGAAAAAACAAATGTACGGCTAGGGCATGGATACAAAAGCTAGACATGTATCTTTCATTACGTCCAATGATGGAAGACGAAGCCATAAAATATGCGACTCTCTATCTGGAAGGAATAACCCATGAATGGTGGTTCTATGGATGGGTCACCCAAGGACATAGTCATATCAATTCATATGATGAATTTGCCAACCAATTGATCGAAAGGTTTGATAGGGCAGATCCCGAGATCCATTTTATGGAATTAACACTATTAAAACAAAACAATAGTGTGGATGAATACGTGGCAGAACTTTGAAGACTAGCGGTAATGGTTTCTGACATGTCTAAAAAGAGACTCGTAGTATCATTCACGAAAGGATTAATGCAACCTCTAAGAGGCTTGCTCAAAGCTTTTACTCCATCAACACTTCAAGAAGCAATTAAGAAGGCTTGAGATTTGGAAGCTTCAACTTTAAAAGGTGAAAATATGCCACCCATCCAATCTAGGGCAATTGGAAATGGTCCACCGAAAAATCAATCTTATGAGCAAAGGAGACCAATACAAACAAGCAGATCTTAGCTTTGTGAGACACCAAAGTCGAATAAGGAATTGGAAACAAAGAAGGAATTAAGAAGGAAAAATTATGTTTTACTTATAAAGACCCATGGACTCCAGGCCACCATTGCATGGGCAAAGGGCAAGTTCACTACATCGAGGTTGGCCCGAAAAGTGATACAGAAGAAGAAATAAAATTAAACAATGGAAACCAATCACAAATAATGGCAGAGGAAACCACGAAAGGAACATTTTCCACTCTCTCAGGTGCACCGCGATATCATCCATTCCGAGTAAGAGGAACATTGTGAGGGCAAAGAATTACAGTCTTAATCGATAGTGGGGCTACCCATAATCTTATTGTTGAAAAATGGGCTAAGAAAATTGGTCTGAAAACGAAAGAATTCAAAGGATTTCTAGTAATACTTGCTAATGGATTTACTCTTCCATGTACAAAGAGAATTCCACAATTAAATCTGACTTTGGGAGGACAGGAAATAAACAATGACTTCTATGTCATTATATTGGCGAAACAGATTTGGTCTTAGGAATTCAATGGTTGCATTCGTTAGGCAAATTTACCCAAAACTATCAAACAATGGAAATTAAGTTGAAATCAAATGGAAGGGAAATAGTTTTGAAAGGCATGGCCAATGGTAGCCCTCAGATAGTAACAACAAAAACAATGGAAAGAACATTTAATAAGGGGCATGTAGCAAGGGCAGTACAATGTTTGATCAACTCCATGCCAGAAGAACACGAAACACATCATAATGATATTCAGCCTATCATCGAGAGGCATACCAAGGTATTTGAGAACCTACCATCCGAACTACCCCCAGAGAGGCTTCCAACATATCATTGAGTTGGAACCTGAAATGAAATCAGTAATAACTAACCTTACGAAAATCTAAAGATTTATAAGGATGAGATTGAAAAAGCAATTAGAGAACTCTTAGACATTGGGCATATTAGGCCAAGTGCTAGTCCATATGCTTCTTCAGTTGTGCTGGTCAAAAAGGAGGATGGGACATTAAGAATATGTATTGATCATCGGAAGTTAACTAAAAAGACCATCAAGAATAAATATCCAATACCCAAGATTGATGAACTAATCGATGAACTTCATGGAGCCACTTTCTTCTCAAAAATTGATTTGAGATCAGGGTACCATCAAATACGAATGAGGGAGGAAGATGTTCAGAAAACAGCATTCCAATGCCCTTATGGCCATTTTGAATTTCTAGTGATGCCATTTAGACTTACAATGCTCCAGCCACTTTTCAATCTTGCATGAACCACATATTTAGTAAGCATCTAAGGAAATTTATCTCGGTTTTTTTTATGATATTCTAATATATAGCAAGAATTGGAAAGAACATCTACAACATTTAGACATGGTTGCCATATTATAACAACAATCCCTCTTTGCCGAGATGTCAAAATGTGAATTTGGTATGACAGAAATCCTATATTTAGGGTATATAATTAATAAGGCTTGAGTCCATGTTGATCAAGAGAAGATCCAAGCCATTATAAGTTGGCCTCCTACCAACATGACACAATTGAGAGGGTTCATAGGTATTTGCACCTATTATAGGAGATACGTTAAAGGATTTTCACAACTAGCAACACCTTTAACCAATTTAACAAAGGAATATTTTAGTTGGATGAAGCTTGCTCAATCAACATTTGAGCACCTTAAACAAATGATGAGTTCATGCTCGGTTTTGGCAATGCCGAACTGCTCATTACCCTTCATGTTGGAATGTGAGGAGTTAGAAGGTGTTTGTGCAGTTTTAATATAGAATAAGCATCACATTGCTTTTGAAAGTTGGAAACTCAAAGAGCATGAGCGGAGATACTCAATATATGATAAAGAAATGTTGGCCATCATGCATGCCCTTGCTAAATTCTGGCAATATTTGGTATGTGAAAGATTTGTGGTCAAAATTGATCACAATAGCTTGAAATATTTCCTAAAACGGACTTTAAATGAAAGGCAACAAAAATGGGTTAGTAAGATCTAAGCCTTTAATTTTGACATTGAGTATGTTAAGGGACAAAACAATGTGGCGGCCAATGCTTTATCAAGAAGTACACATTTATGCTCCATGGTAGAAATCACAGCTGAATGGAAGGCATTCATAACGGTGGAATACATAAAAGATGAGTGGGCCAATGCAATCTTAGAAGGAAAATATGAAGATGAACGTTATAAAGTAGTAGAGGACCTCATTTTCTACATAGATAGAATTTTCTTAGTGGTCGATTCCAAAATCAAGCATAAGATCCTAAAGGCCATACATAATGATCCATTAGCAAGTCATCTTGGTTTTGTAAAGAAATACAAACAATTCAAGTATCAATTTGTTTGGAAAGAAATTAAAAGTGAAGTCCTTAAATACATTCGAGAATGTCCCACTTGCCAACAAAATAAAATAGAACATAACTTTTCCACCGAGTTGTTGCAACCTTTGCCCATTCCTACCAAAAAATGGGAGAGCATCTCTATGGATTTCATTTTGGAACTACCCACAATCTAAGGACAAAGCAACCTTTATGTAGTCATGGACTAATTAACAAAATACAATCATTTCTTTCCACTCCCCAAGAAGTATGATGGTCTTATGATAGCTGGAATATTTTTTAAAGAGGTTTTTAAGCTTCATGGAACACCAAAGAATATAGTTAGTGATAGGGACACTAGGTTCATGAGTGTTTTTTGGCCAAAACTTTTCCAATTGGCAGGTACTGAGTTAACCCCAAGTACGAGTTATCATCTTCAAACGGATGATTAGACGAAAGCCATAAATAAATGGATTGAGAGGTACTTAAAATATTTGTAACCGAGCAACAAAATGCTTGGGTCAAATGGTTATACTCGGGATAATTTTGCTACAATACTTTTCATCGCATATCTATTGAAATGTCACCTTTCAAGGCATTGTATGGGTATGATGCTAAAATTTTGTAGACTTGGTCATTCTAGATAGTAGGGTTTCTAGAGCCAAGGATCTAATACAACAACATCAAGACATCTTAATAACTCTCAAGGATAATCTTCAGCATGCTCAAAATCAGCAAAAGTTGTATGCGAATCAATGTACAATAGAACGAACTTTTGAAGTTGGAAATATGGTGTATTTAAGGTTACAACCTTATAGACAATCTTCCCTTAAACAAAGTGGTGCTGAAAAACTTAAGCCTCGATTTTACAGGCCATTCCAAATTATAAGAAGAGTGGGAGAGGTAGCATACAAATTAGATTTACTAAAGCATAGCTGCATACATAATGTCTTCCATGTGTTTTGCCTGAAACGAACACTTGGACAACATATTATTCCTTCCATAGAATTACCCCCAATTGATAAGGAAGGTAAATTGATTCTAGTACCAGAGACTATTCTTGATACTCGTGAAAAGAAGTTAAGAAATAGAAGTATCAAAGAATATTTAGTTCGTTGGAAAAAATTGTCAATAGAAGATGCCACGTGGGAAGGAGCAATAATTCTTGAACGTCCCAATTTACAATTGCTTGAGGACAAGCAATTTGAGGAAAGGCGGTCTGTAATATCCTCAAACACAACTCAGCCCTTGAATTAAAAACCAACAATAAAGAAATTGCCACACTTAAGGAGAATTAAAAAAGGAGAGATCATCCCATTTAAAGAGCACCACACTAAAAGAGCATATACAGCATTAGTTAATTAATTATTAAACAACATTAATTAGAAGGAAGGTTGCCACCTTTGGAAGAGACATCTTTTAATGGAAGGCGATGAAGGTATTAATAATCAGCAATTGGTAGAAAAGGAATCATCACTCATTCAATTTATAACTATGTACAAATGTCAATTTTTACATTGCTTTTAAGGATGAAACCCCTTAAATGTATAACCAAATTTCAAGGACAGAAACCCTTGTCATCTCACTAACTCAAGGACGGAACCCCTCGAAGATGTACATTCTATTATTTGAAATTTGAAACTTTGAATTAAACAATTAATACAGTTTCATTTTATTATTTATGAAATATTATCTTAAAAGGAATTCTAGGGAATCTAAATTATTCTATAATATTCCAATTAGGAATATTAAAGAATCCCTTGGGGACTTCTGATTAATCTCATTGGTCATAGTAGACCCTAGAGGCCGGTATCTCCTTCGTCCATATGTGTTGTTATTAGCAAAAATCAACTCCCATATCAATTGTGTTGGGGAAGCTCCCAATTTGGATATCCTAGCCCTTTATTTCTTTTAATTTTGCTCAAAAATTGTAGGATTTGGATCCATGAACCATTTGTTCCTTGGGGAATGGTGGTGTGCCCCCAAAACAACCCCCCTCCATGAGCTGAAGAAGATGGTCAAAACCATGTTGACTTTGTTCAAACAACCTTTTCTAAATTCACGTTCACATAATCGATGATCCCTATTGTCCACAATCCACTGGCTTAACATCTTTGGTCGAATACCTTTGGCAGAGGTATTTGATCAAAGCCAAGTTGAGCAAAGCCTCAAATGTAGTCGAGTATGCATTGCTTGGGCCATGTTTAGGAGTTGTTTTAGGCAGGACCTAGGTGGAGGAAGACAAGGAATTGTGGAATGCATGGAATAGAAAGTGAAGGGCCATAATTTGAGGTGAACTAGCAGGGTGTAAAATGGATGGCATTGCCTTTGGAAGCTCTAACCTAAGGCAAGGTGAATGTTGAGTGTGGAAAATGCAACTAAGTCAAGCCTCCAATCGAAAGTTTCCTATGTCAAGTCAAGTGACCATGCATAGAATCCACCTAAGACATTGACTACAACATCCTTGCACTCTCACCGCGAGCACAAGCCCATCTTATGAGGAATGCATTTTATACTATGATGATATGATTCATGGGACGTGTGTGTGTAGTCTATACAATGAATTCATTGGAGATTGTCACAGTAGACATGTCTCTAATTGTAGGTAGGGCTACAAAAACCTTCGAGAAAGAGATGGGAGCCATAGATTAGCTATTATAGAGAAACGTCATCAAATACCATCGGATTTGTAAGTGACTGCACCAGGTCCTCCCTGTATTGTATGAGTTGTATCGAGACTTATCTTTTATAAATAGAAAGTTGCTAATGTTTGGATCATAGTTTGCATACCTGTACTTGGCGAGTACTCGGTCAGCGCCCTAAAAATTTAATCAGCGAATACTTGGTAGCCACTCACCATTACTCGACAACTTAAAAAATATTTAAATTTATTAAACCATAAATTTTATCCAAATTATAGTTATAAAATGTATCAAATGAATCTGTAAAATGTTGGGGAAGTGTTTTCTATTATATTTGGATACAAAGAGTACAAAATTGCATAATCATGATTCATGCGAATACAACTATCAACAACAAACTGATACTTATACAAGAATCTACAAATTACAAGAATCTACAATTTTATCTTCCCTGCTCTCTGGAAAACTAAGGGAGATTGAGAGTCTAGTCCACCCACTCAACTGCCCATCTTCGCTCAACCTAGAACATTGCGCATGTGGCTCCACCGTAGTACCAGATGGTTGACTCTGCCTCATCTTTGACATCTACAAGGATGTCATCCAATCCAATCTCTCCTCTTTTTGCACCCTCCATAGCTTGTCTCTCAAAATAAGCAATCTTGTCCTCTATGAACAAGGGGTCCTCTTCATCTTGTGCAGTCCAGTCGCTATAAGGATCGATCTCATCTAGATCAATAGGCTGTTGTGATGTGTTTTCCACCTTTTTCATGCAAAGTTGAAGGTTATTGCACAGAAACCAGGTCATTGAGGCGTCGTTGACTCAACTTGTTGCACTTCTTCATGTGAATGGCATCAATCAAACTCCAACTGCGCTCACATCCAAAAGCATTACAAGGTTGAGCTAAAATGTGTAGGGCTAGCTTTCGAAGATTTGGGGTATTTCCACCTCAATCTTCCCACCACAAACCTGTAAACAAGATATACAAAATTTTGTAAGTATTTAAATTATCAATAATTCTAAATTTGTAACTTGTAAGGTACAAGTAAAGACTTCAATTTTTATTCCTTGATGGCTGCGTGGATCTTTCTCAAATAGCTAGTGTTGAAGAAAAGAGCCTCCCCTAGCCTGCTTGTAATTCTGCAACTCTGAAATAATGAGGTCCCTCACCTCAACCTCAGATGTCATACTCTTAATGCATGTTGAGAGGCCCTCCATAACCTCTCCATTAGCATCTTTGAAGCCATCAGAACAAAAAAACTTGGAGTTAATGTAATACCCCACTACATGGATGGGTTGGTGGAGTTGATTGTTCCACCTTTGATCAATCAACTCCCAAAAGGGATCAAATTTAACACTATCACCCTATAAAAGTTTTGGATGGCCTCTTTGGCCCTATCCATGGTCACATAAATTTAGTCTACTGGGTTTTGCTCCCCGTCCACCAAACACAAAACCCTTACCAAAGGATCCAACATCTACACAGTTACAAACTTACAAATAAAAAAATACTTTCAAAAATTGAAAATAAAGGAATTGACTTGAAATTTAAATTGAAATTTGAAGTTACTTTGACGATCTATATAGCTCTCTTCACAAAGGCCTCAATAAAAACTGTTTTTGTAACTTTGTCTCGGTCAACTTTCTTTGAATATGTTGAGTCCACCCATGTTTGACTCACAAACATTAGTTTCAAAGCTATCAACAAACTACAAATACTTTGTAACATAAGAAAGTTCGTTGCAAACTTTGTGACACCTACTCGCACAAGCTCTTTCACATTGATGTGATCTCTCATCAAGTTGAGAACCCAAAAGTGATTATAAATATATTTGTTGATATTTCTAGCTTCTTCTATAACCAATCTCACCTGATCAATTTTGCCTGTGTCCTCCAAAAGAAAGTCAAACCAATCTCACCTGATCAATTTTGCCTATGTCCTCCAAAAGAAAGTCAAGGCAATGAGTCAAGCATGGAGTCCAAAAGAGTGATGGATGCCTCTCCTTGAAAAGTCTCCCAACCATCACATATGTTGTTGCATTGTCAGTGATAACTTACACAACATTTTCAATGCCCACCTCTAAGACAACCTCCAAGAGCATCAGGGTCAAGGTTTCTGCATTTTTTATTTTGTTAGAAGCGTCAATTGACTTCAAAAAAACTATTTCACCATTTGAAGGTGCCAAAAAAATTATGAAGATGTTCTTTCAATTTGTCCACCCATCAAAAATAATGGTACAGCTGAACTTTCACCACAATCTCTTTTGATCTTCCAAAATTAACTTTGCATCTTCAACTACATCCTGGAGCAACCTCCCACTTAAGTCTCTTGGAGAGGGTGCCTTGTATCCTTTCCCTACAACTGTCAATGCAGTCACCAAATATTCTTAATAGGAGATCCTCACCATGTTGAATGAAAAGTTGTTGAAGTACCAAAAATTTGCACTTCTTATCTGCTTCCACATGCCCCTCCTTGTTCCATGTTTGACCTTGCAGCGAAGGTTATGCCCAAAGTATGTGCCTACGAAGGTTATGCCCCAAGTATGTTTCTAGGCACAAAAAGGTTGTGCATCTAGCTTTTGCTCTTGTTACCTATAAAACCTACATTCAACGGTCAAATTTTGAATTATTCTTTGCAGAGTGTTGTGGATTTTTCAAGAGGAAATATAGAAACATATTCAAATTTTTACTTCCAGAGTAGAAGACCGTTTGGCAACTCAACATACAACATAAGCATTTTCAAGTGCTTTCAACAATAACATTTTTCCAAGAAATTTGGTTGTCGTCATGGCTTTTCAAGGGTTGCAAAAGGCTCAAATTGTGCCACCCCCAAACCACCACTTTGCATTTACAAACAACAAGAAAAAAAAGAGTAATTGTGAATCGCATCAATGAAACATGTTTTTTCTTGCCTCCAAAAAGGTTGCCAACTTTTACATCACCACCAGCTCCATTGGAATGACTTATATCTTCTATATTCATTCTAATTTTCATCACATTATGCATGACTTGTGTCGGAAGGGACTCCGATTTGTTTAAGGGGGGAGATAATGGAGACTGTAACATTCGTATGGTCATGGTTATCAGCAAAATTACAGATTTTAATAGTCAACGAGTTATATGGTTGTATTATTGGTCGTAGGTAGTTTGTAATGAAACTTGTTGGTTATGTTTGAGTGTTTCAACCACCAAACATATGTCGTCTGTCTTATATAAAGCAAGAGGTACATTGGGGTGAGGGCACTTCTATCAGGTCCTCCCTATATTGTTTGAACATGACTTATCTTTTATGACTACAAAGCTACTAATGTTCATATACTCTGCTTTGCCATAGTATGTTGTGTAATTACTACTTTGGGTTTGGTAGTCTAGTATCTTAGTAGACATTAATCATACTACAGGATCAAATAGATCAACTTAAGAGCCCATTCTCATGAATAGAAATGACCTAACAACAAAAATCAAAGCATTAGGTTGATGCAACCACAACGATCGTATAATGGGTCAGGTATGGGAGAGGTTAGGGATTGTGTTAAGGGAGGAAATGTTACAAGAGGATTGATGAAAAATGTCATGTCTGTAAAGTTTCCTTTGTGGTGTGCTTGTCACAGTGTGGTAGGAAATGAGGCTTAAGGTAAACACAGAGTGATCGTGATGAGTAGAGAAAAGCATAAGATGTGAATCATCTTTGTTAGTAACATGGTGAGTGATGGGGTTCTAAGTGTTGTGTCCCCCAAGGGGACATAAATTAACAAAACTGAGGTGTTAAGGTAAGGGAAAAGGCATTCGATGTTTAATGTAGGCGAGGGGACTACGAACATGGGTGGTGAGGTGTGTTTTAGATAGCTTAAGTAGCTAGAGGATTACACTTGGTAAAGGAAAAGGCATTAGGTGTTTAATGTAGGCGAGGGGATTACGAACATGGGTGGTGAGGTGTGTTTTAGATAACTTAAGTAGCCAGAGGATTACAATTTGTAAGGGATTAAACCAAGGTGAATAAAAGGGATATTAGTGGAGTGTCTATGGAGGGTAACTTGTTTATGACAATTATATATGGCTCATACATATAGCTATTGGACATGGATTGAGAGACGTTGCATAGTGGGAATTAGGTAGTAGGGCTTTTTTTGTGTATTTGTTGACCCCTCAATGAGCTTAAAGAGGGTTTGAAAATTGGTTCCCCAAGAGGTTAGTTCCCCACTTGACATGATTGAAGTAGATGTTTGTAATGTCCCCTTTTTTAAAAATAAAATAATATTATTATTAAAATAAAAAGTATCTTTAAATACTTTAAATAAAAGTCATAGTATGTTTTAGTTGCCAAAAGTGAATATGTCGGCAACTCCTTTTCTAATTTGATCTTTCATAAAGAAGGGGGACTTTCTATTGTGATGTAAGTAGGCCTTAGTTGGGAGCTATTTTGGGGTTTGAGTGGGAAAGGTTATAAAAAGAGAGAGGAGGTTCATTTGAAGAGGATTATGTTATTTTTTATAATTGAAATTCAGAAGTTTTTGGCACGATTTATTGAACTTCATCCAATCGAGGAAGGAAACCCTCATTGGTTTGGTTGTAGTAAAGACGAAAACCTTTATCTAACATATGGCAGTCTTAATTCAGAGGTTGTATCGGGTATCATTGAACAATTTTTTGTGTTTTGAACACCATTACAGGGTTAGCATGGCAAAGGACAGTTTGAAGGATGGAGCTGATCTGAAGGGCAGTGAGCTGGTTTGAAACCCTAGAAGGGTAACAAAGTGGTGGAAGAAGGCAAACGACTCATTGTTAGGGCAAGCGACCCCCCTTGAGGTTTGGGACTACAATTTGAAGGGCTAAACAAAGCCTAATTTGTCGTTTAAGGGCATACATATTTAGCTGGTATTTTTACTATATTTTCCAACCATTGAATTGATAATAAAAATCAGATTTGAGGGTATTTCAATACGTTGTATTATTTCTGAGTTATTGGTGAATATTTGATGGGAAAATATTGTAAATTGTGACCTAAATGCGTATTTCCAAAATTATAATTTTTTTATGGTTAGGATTTGAAATAAATAAAATTAAAAAATTACATTTAATGTTAGGGTTTGTTGGGAAACCCAAATCTTTTTAATTATGTCCCAAACAGTACATTACAGTGGTATCAGAGCCATTTTATGTCCCGCTGTGTAGCGAATTGTTTGCAGACTCTTCTTTACGCAGGGTAGTGACAAAAAGATGAAGACAACATTGGAAGCCATAGAAGAGATGTTGCAAGCTATGCAAGAATCTCAAAGGGAATTAAGGGCAATGGGTCCCAAATAACGGATGAATTTTGTAGGGTTAAGCCCTAGACCTCCAGAAAAGAAAACGAAAAAGGTAAGTTCTAAATTCCAAAACCCTACAAAAGAGCAAAGGAATGAGAAAGCCAAGGAAGAAAAGATTGAGTTGCAAGTAATTTTGAAGGGGAAAGATGGAGGGTCAAAACCTCATGAGGATTCCAATGAAGGAATCAAAAAATAGGAGAATTCAGATGTAAAAGGGGTTAGTGAATAGCTCATAGAGGCATTCACCATACCAAGGGAAAGTGGGAGAAATATCCCAACCCAAGAAGAAGAAATCATGGAGCATGAGCCAAAGAAAGAAGAACAATCAGATTTGTAAGAAATTGAGAAGGAACAATCCATGGAAGATATGAAGTCAAGGGAATAAAATGATATTTTATTGACTTTTGATGATTGCATGCACAAGCAAAATAAAGAGGAAGTCAAGAAGGAAAACATGTCACTTGTTGAATGCACAAGTGAGGAAGTTGTCCCCATTCAACACACTCTCATCAGTCCATTGGGGAATGAGTCCATGCTACAAAAGTATGCATCAATTCAAAAAGCATATGAGGCTTATTTTCAGAAAAGCCATGGGAAGGCACTTGACAAGATTAATAATATGAGTACAAATCTATCTAAAACTTCCACCTTAGCCAAAAGAGGTAAACTCTTTGATTGCAACCCAAGGTATAAAAAGATCGATAACATATCAAATTTATTGTTTCACACTATGCCATTTCGGATTTGTTGTCCTCACAAGAAGCATTTTAAAAGGGGTGATAAAATAAGGCATACAGTTTACAATATGGCGCATGTGGACCCTTGATTTAAGTTTATAATTATTGTTGCCAAAAGGTGTGGGATCCCGGTCATATTCTGAGTTCTACAAAGGGTTACAATTCTGATTTAAATGTATTTACAGTTGTTCCTTTCATTGGGACAAGGGAAAAATCAGAATTGATTTCGAATAAGTATAAGGGAAACATGGCATTGAAGCTCGAGCTTGATAGCAAAGAGGTTGTGTTTCAAAGCATGACCAATTGGACCCCTCAAGTGATCATGCCCAAAAGGATGGGGGGAGTTTATGGCAAAGAGCAATCTTCATGGCCAGCAAGTTGCTTTGGGAAGAAGAGCTTGCAAATTACTTCATACCTTGGCAAGCATCGTGATTTGCATGTTGATTTTCAAATGCTACATAGGATGCCTTTCAATGATATCTTCCCAAGATCTTTTCTAAGTATAAGCATTCAGCCCAATGCTGAGTTTGTCCTCAGCAAATAGCATTTGATAAAAAAAATGGCAGCTGTGTTTGGGACCTTTTGGAATGATGGTTCAGAGGTACATATCAGCACCTTGATTAAGAACATGTTGACTAAAAAAGGGGTCAAGAAGAATATGCAAGGGGAATAGAAATCAACTGGCTGGAAGCCAAAGACAAAATTAAGATGAGGAAGAAGGTTGCAGCCAAGAAGACAAAGCCATTTGAAGTTAGAAGCAAGTCTGATATAAAAGAAGAAGATGAGGGGCAAGAGCATGGAAGCATGACAAGGGCACTTGAGTTGAAGAGGTACAAGGAAGAGAAGGTTGCAGTGGAGTTTGCCGTATATGAATGTCCTTCAACAAACATGAAAAAGATAGAGGCAGTAGCAGCTGAGTTTGTCATACATAAATGTCCTTCAAAGAACATGGAAAAGATAGAGAAGGCAGCATATATTAAGGCACTTGAAGGAGTTTCTGAGGTAGCCAATATAGAAGAAGAGCTGAGAATCTCTGCCCAACAAAGGTATGAAAGTATTGTGAATTTGTTGCTTCCTCCTATGCCATTGGGGAAGTGTGGTCACCATGGGCAGCATATGACATAGAATGACCATATGTCAAGTTTGATGATTTTCTGTACATCATGGCAAGGTAGCAGTCATCATGAGCAGCAACATGAAAATAGTGATAGAATGAAGAGCACTTTGGGTGGCAAAGGCTGCATGGATTCTTTCATTCCGATTTCCTATTGTGTGCACATGGAAGTTTGGGATTTAGGTGATCCATGGGAATACAAGAAGGGTAAGATTTCAAAGAGGTTCAATGTTGCTTTGGTATTGAAATTTTGTAACACATGCAATTGGCTTGAAGGGAGGCCCATGAGGATCCCCAAGGAGTATGATGGATGCCCCAACACAATAGTAAAGAATAGCTACTCAAGATCCTTACTGAACAGTGGCTGTCACCCCTCAAAAACTGAGGGGAAATCGAGTTTCAGGCAGAAAGTTGTTGAAGGTTCAGTCAAAGGAGGGCTGTGGCACATCCTTAGATCACACATGTGGCTGAGTTTGGCAAAGACCACCAGGATTGGCAGCTGATGTACCATATTAATTTAATGTTGCCCGCATCAGTACTAGCCACTTTTACATTGTATGACAGCCATAAAGATAATTTCAGTTGCTTGATACAAATGAGAACTCCAAGAGGATGAGTTCATACAAAAATATCTCACGATTCCGGGCTATAGAACTGCTGTTATGCACATTCCCAGCCAACTCAACACCTGGTATGCAGTTGTACATACAATCCCATTTGTATACGTGAATATATTTTTTGTTTATTGAAGTGGTGGAGTTAGTTTCAGTCATTGTAGGGTTGTTACCAGCGTATAAATCACCTACAATTCTGAATATGGAGGAAAAAATTGAGTGTGATGGCTGCCATCCTATGCTTATGCGATTATATGCAGCATAGACAGTCCTTTTACACCTTCCTTGACAAAGACAAGCATGTTTCCAGCCACAAAATAGGAGGGAGTCCCAACCATCAACAATAAAGGATGGTTTGTAGTTGCCATAGAGGAAGGTCCAGCCATCACAATGCTAATTGTGAGGAAGGAAAGACAAAGGTACATCAATACTATTGGTTGGGGCAGCAAGAGTGGACCCTTGGGAGTCCATTACATGAAGATGGATGTTGATGAAGTTGCAAACAATAAAGGAGAATTAAACAACATGCTTATAAGGCCTGGAAAAGACGGTTGAAGAGTGGGGGTGGAGAACCTTGGTTTCATTGACATGTTTGTTCTATGTGTAGGTTTAGGAACAGCCCATATGAATGTTGATAAAGACACTCTTATGAGTCAGAGTGCATAGTTTGCATATATCCAAGGAAAGTACAATGATCATGGCACATGACAAGCATGAGTGGGGACAGCTGAGTTTGTTTTCAACCCACAACAACAAGATGGGACCCATTGAAACTCAAAGCTATGTTCATAAAGCAAATGTGTTGGGTTGCAAATTCCCAAGATTGAAGTAGGATTCAAGTATTTCAGAGATAATAGCAAATGGACTTGCATTTGTTTGAACGCAAGCAAATTTGGAAAGGGTGGACTGTAATGTCCCCTTTTCTAAAAATAAAATAATATTATTATTAAAATAAAAAATATTTTTAAATACTTTAAATAAAAGTAATAGTATGTTTTAGTTGCCAAAAGTGAATATGTCGGCAACTCTTTTTCTAATTTGATCTTTCATAAAGAAGGGGGACTTTCTATTGTTATGTAAGTCAGCGCTTAGTTGGGAGGTATTTTGGGGTTTGAGTGGGAAAGGTTATAAAAAGAGAGAGGAGGTTCATTTGAAGAAGATTATGTTTTTTTTTATAATTGAAATTCAAAAGTTTTTGGCACGATTTGCTGAACTTCATCCAATTGAAGACAGAAACCCTCATTGGTTTGGTTGTAGTAAGGACAAAAACACATATCTAACAGCTGGCAGCCTTAATTCAGAGGTTGTATTGAGCATCATTGGACAGTTTGAGGTGTTTTGAACACCATTACAGGTTTGGCATGGCAAAGGACAGTTTGAAAAAGGATGCAGCTGATCTGAAGGGCAGTGAGCTGGTTTGAAAAAGGATGCAGCTGATCTAGAAGGGCAGCAAAGTGGTGGAAGAAGGCAAAAGACTCATTATTAAGGCAGCGATCCCCCCCCTTGGGATTTGGGACTGCAATTTGTATGGCTAAACAAAGCCTAATTTGCCGTTTAAGGGCATGCATATTTAGCTGGTATTTTTACTATATTTTCCAGCCATTGAATTGATAATAAAAATCAGATTTAAAGGTCTTTCAGTAGGCTGTATTATTTCTGAATTATTTGGTGAATATTTGATGGGAAAATATTGCAAATTGTGACTTAATGTGTATTTCCAGAATTCTGATGTCTTTTATGGTTGGTTTGAAAAAAAATTTAGAAAATTGCATTTAATGTTAGGGTTTGTTGGGAAACCCAAATATTTCTAATTCTGTCCCGAACGGAACATTACAATGTTTTGGAATCCTTCAAGGAGCTTACCAGTGTTGGTGAAAAAGTTCCTTAATTTCCATGCGGGGATTGTGGACGAGGTAGCTACTAATCCCTCAAGAGACTAATAGTGTGATATTACCAGCTGTATAATTAGAGTTAAGTCCCCTGTGTATGTGGCCAAAGTGGTACTTACATGTTAAGTAGATCCCTTATATAAATGCTAATGCTTCAGCAAAATCGTTGGTTGTTATCAACGTACTCATTGTAGGCTAGTCTACATGCCCATGTTTTAAGCGAAAGAACCTCCCTGCACTGATTGGGCCCAAATTTGCAAGGATGGAACCATCAAAATTTAACTTGATAAAAGGGAGTTGCTGGGGGATTAGAGTTGAATGAGATGGATGATCATTCAAGGGTTGTGTATTAGTAAGGGATTTACCATGACCGAAGAACGTTAAGGTCCAACATGGTGGAGATATATATATGCAGTGTTAAGGATAGTAAAGGGTGTGCTTGGATTTGCAAAGCTCGTCTAGAGAACAAAGAATTCAATATTTGCACCAAGAAGTTAAGTTGGACAATAATCTAGTGTTGTGTGATGAAGAAATGATCAATCTTTAGTGCCATGCATCTCACCCTTTTTTTTCTCTAACACCATGTAAATGTGCTATTACAGAACTTCATGTCGATCAGGCTGTGCTGAGTGAAAATTGTTTAGAAAGAGAACTTGACAAGGATGGAAACATTTGCCTCTTCTCCTTGCTCATTTTATCAAATTGAAGTCTCCTCCATTTAGTAGCATGTTTTGAAGGCCAAAATTTATCCACAATGCCAAATCGGCGAGAGCTTATTCAGACCATTCACTTAGGAGATGAATGTAGAAAACACATAATTGACATTGAACTGACATCATGATATGTTTTCAAGGATCCCATGTAAGATTTATTCCTCTAGATTTGTCTTGTGATTCTATTCGAATTCTGGAAATCTGACCCCAGGGAAATATTTGTATTTAAAGGAGCAAGTAGATAAATCAAAAATGTGTGTATTGCACTAATAACATATTGAACTTGGCGCTTAGGGAATATGTGTTCATTATAGGAGTCATGCCCTCCGTTGTTCCATGTTAAGGTCTCCGTGGGTGTGTTAGTTATGTAGGACATGATTGTGCTTGGAAATCATTGTTTTGCCTACCCACAACTCCTTGTTGCTGCAAGAATGATCCCAATGTGAGAGCCTGAGAGATGGAATGTGTTTCATGCACCTCCTTTGCAATAGGAGTGATTTGCAGATATGTCTCTATTTTGGATACAGATTTCGGGCATTTGCAGATCTATGCCTTCAAGAACTTTGGCCCTGGATATGCACCCATGAACGTACTATTCAAGGCATTTTCCTAAAGATACTAGAGCTTGCTTTTGACATCCTCCAGCAGGAAATGAACGTGGAAGATCCATCTTTTGACAGCAACTGTTCTCTTTTTTAGGAATTTAATGAGATCCTACCTAAAGGAGCAGGTCTGTCATCACCGATGGCTACTTTGAAGGATGCAGGTGGGGAGGAAGGACCAGTGAAACTTCAGCACAGAGCAATAGAGGTCAAGAGGGGTGGTGTATGCATCTAAGCTGAATAGATTGTTAGCGTGTCCAGTTCAGAGAACATGAGAGTGATTCTTGCCAACACAATATAAGAAAACTACAGAGTTTAGGATGATGGTGTCATTTCTAGCTTATCAATTGATGCAGAGATGTTAACATGAAGGCAACTTTGCCAACCATTGGCTCAATTTTTAACACAATAGAATTCACTATTCTAGAACTCCCACCACAGATTGAAGAAATTGAGTCCTTGCATCATGTAAAGTTGAAACAGCTTATCCTGTAATATGCAATCGTGCAGACATCCCAATATGTTGCAACTGTGAAACATAGTTAACTCAAGAAGGGACGCCTTGTGAATACTTTACACGTGGAATGGAATTTTTTGTATATTCTCCAAACATAAAATTCAACACATTCAATATAAATGTGAGGATTTTGGCACCATAATATTTATGTGATCCAAGTGGCAATTCAGAACAAAATTCTAAGAAATTACTGAAAACCCATTGGGTCACCTTACTGTGGCCATAACTTTGCAGCTGTAGCTCGAAAAAACCCCATTCAAAAAGTATCAGACAATTTAGGATGTGTACATCATGGTAAAATTTTGACCCCCGAAAACCGCTTTGAAAGGCCTGAAAATTGTGAATAACAATTCTAACCCAAATTCAGATATAACTGCCAAATTGGTTTGTACTTATCTGCCAACCCAGCTTGTCCTTATCCACCCATAAGGGATAACTTCTTAAAATCCCAAGGCGGAAAGCTTCATCTTCTGCTTCAAGTCTTTTCATTTCTTGATATAATTGGTTTTATACACAGGTGCGTCACCCAAAATGGGGCAAAGTACTTTACAGCATATCATCTCTTGCCAGAGATTGCTACCTTTCTATAAATAACTCTCATTTCAATTAAGCTTTCATTTACATTTGCAGTATATATCATCTATGTTTATTGAATTTATTTTCCTTTTTGTTGGTCATTGCATTTAGAACACCTTAAGTTCTACGATTTAGCATGTTGTCCACCAGATTGCCAATCAAATCCAGATCATTAGGACAAGTACATTTTACAAGTATAGAGCAAAAAGCAATTAAATACACACTTGAGAAGATACTAATTAAAGCTTCAAATACAAAGAAACTAAATAAATGTTAGAAGCTTAAGTAGGAAAAATTAGTTACATCATCATGAGCTTGAGATTTGCTTTCACGTTCTTCTGATAATTCATCCAAAAGCTTCTCACTGGCAGGAATTAACTCTTTTCCAAGCCTAACATATTCATCATAAACTGACCGCAACTTGTCTAACTGCTGAAAATGTGCATCTGCACTGGAAGAATACGTTGCTAACTCCCTAACACGTTCTGCTGAACTTGCACTCTTTGTCCTTTGCTGTGACATGGCAAATATAATATGTCAAAACTGACATAAAATGTAGTTGTTTTCAAATTGGAGACACAATGCAGTAAAAATTGCAAATTAAAGGATGGCATGTATCTTTATCTACCAACGTAAACATCAAACCTTTCGAACAAAATCATCCTCTTCCTCAGGTGTAAAAGGGCGCTCACAACATGGGCAAACATGGTTTGCGCGTGCAACTCTTTCAAAGGGATCAAACATCCTTCGCATGCCATCTGCAATATCATGTTGGCTTTACCCACAACAGCCAAAATGCTAATATGTTATTGCTTCATTGTAATTGGGATAATGAGATTCCATATCAGATTCATAGAATTTTAAGTCAAATAATCTAAGACAAAAGATAAACCTTTTACGAATGTTTCGCTTCTCAATTGCATCTTCCAGCACTCCAGGAAAGCCCTCGATATCCAACGGTAATTGAACCAAGGATTGAAGCTTTGTTTCAAAAAATCTTCTCCTGGCTGCAAGAGAGACTGAAATCATTGCTGAACTGAAAGAGAACACAACATATACATTTATCACCATTATATGGTCATCAACCAAAACACCTCCAAAGGATAATTTTATTCCTAATGTAAACATCTTCTCACATATTTAACATGAGAATAAACGGCTTCCAAGTATATCACATATGAATAAAATCTTCCTCTTCAAATGTCTGAGAAATATCAACTTACTGATTTATTCTTCTCAAAGATTGAATTCTTACTTTACTAATATTGAATGTTATTAGAAGTAATGAAAACTATCCTGTGTTTACTTGTAATGTTATTGACCTAATGTAACTGTGTACAACCTCACCCCACATTAGTGGTATTACATAACGAGGGACTGAGGTTGTCTATGTAAGTAGGCCACACGAGCCACCTAAGAGTCAGAAATAAATGGTGTCTTATATGGCTACTGCAAGTATAAATATGAGTGTCTCAAATTTCAAATAATCCAACAAGTGAAAAGTGTGATGAATATCAAATCCATTTTTTGCATATTGTTTCTGTGTTTGTGCAATATTTGTGTTATTTATTCTAACAAGCTATTAAAGCAGGACATATATCCCTACATAGGGCAATGTCTGTGAGCATGACTCGTTATGCTTGCAATGAATGGCGATGAGTTAGTGTTCGTCAAAATAGTTCGGTGATGCTGCCCGTGTTTGTATGATGCTGCTAGTATTAGTAATGAGTTAATGTTTTTAATATGTGATTAAGGAAATTTAGAATCCAAGCACCTGCAAGCTTACAGGATCTATTTGTCATAAGGTGTATACACCCCATATTTATCAATTACTAACAATTTCTCCTGTAGGACTCGTTGGCGTATCAATCTACCAAAGTGCACATCTTAACGAGTGCACCATGATCAAGGTGAGCCGGCTTGAGGTACTTCAAGAGAGATTCTTATAAGATCATTTGTTATACCAATTTATACTCATTATCATGCTATTTGATTATGCTCTTTTCCCTTCCTTCCACCTCTTCTACCTATTTCCATGTTATTTTCCTACTAACTCGGCCATGTCGGGTTAGTTCCATAGTGTTCCCTGTTTTTTAACCTATATCAGACACGACCAACACAATCTTTTTTTCCTGTGGTCCCTTTTCCACTGTATTGGCCCCACTCGATACAATCTTCTGCCTCTTATATTGTATTGGCCTTGGTTGATGCAGTATTGTTTCTGCTCGGAATCTTTATATTGTATTCATCCGGATCAAGTCCATTGGCATAATTGATGTCATTTTTATGTGTTGGGGGATCTTATATATAGAGTTCCCGTATGTCAATTTTATAGAAGTACAACTCCATTTTGCTCTGCTTGCGCATGAAAACCTGCCTTTAATAGAAGAAGAGGAATTAGGGTATAGGAGCTTATACTTGTGGAGGTCTATGTTTGCACAAGGTCTTTGGAGTCTTAAGGAGAGAAGCTAGACTAGAGAGGTACACACCTTAGTCTTTGGAGTCCCCAATAGAGGAAACTTAGGTCTTATTCTTTACATCTTGAACTTCACCTACAACATCTCCCATAAAGTGTCACTTGAGCCAAGGGGGAAATTGATGTGTTGACAAGTCAACCCAAGGTAAGTATCCCTATCCCTAAACTCTTTATTTTATTTGGTTTATGCATATGCTAAAGTAGTATGTTGTTGTCTTCCTATGCTTAGGTTAGTTTATTTTATCTTTGTATGCCATTACATCCCTAGTTAGATACCTCTTGATTATTATCTTTAGTTTAGATACCTCTTGGTTACCACCTAATGGCATTTCTATCTCTTTAGTTTACCTCCTTTATATCTTGGATGTAGGTTGTCTTTGTTCGTTAGTTCTTTGCATAGGCTTCGTGATTATATCCTTGATCCCCTCTTTTATGAACAACCCTTGCTTATAGCCCTGCCCTGCTTTGTGGCGCAGCATATTTGTATGTATGTTGAATCTAGTATGGTCTTCTCCTTTTTCCCATATTAGAGGATATTTATATTATTGACTATATTCATCCTACATATATTCTGGTGAACACAATGTGAATCTTACCCCACCGTTGTGCTGGGAAATTTTCACATTTCCTTATTCTAGCTTAACATTTTGATTTGTCATCACATCAGCGTCACCAACATTACATTCTGGTGAACCCACCACGAATCTTATCCCACCGCTATGTTGGGTCATTTTCACGTTTTCTTTTCCTAGCTTCTTAGCTCTCCCAATTTGTCAAATATACCTTGTTAGCAAAAATTATTTTTCCTTCAACATCCCTAGAGGCTATCATTTCCATTCCTACAATGGAATTCCTTAACAACAATGACCAAAGCAAAGCCTGTGAAGACTTTGACAGTTTCCAAGGATTCAACTCTCACAATTGCAATGTTATATCCATGACTTACACTAGCAAGAACATAAAAAATCCTTATGCATAACATTTTGCCATTTCTCAAGAATATTTCTAATGATTGCAATATGGCTATAACCAAAACCAAGCGTGTCAATCCTAACCATGTCGTTAACACACAATCTAGATCTAGAAAACAACCCTATGAAGAATGTGATTCTGAGGATGAAATTGAAGATTATCGAAAATACCATCATGAGATGAGGGTCTACCTTCAAGAACATCCTAAACATCTAGGAAAATCCTTTCAAGAAATTCATTACCTCATGATTGCTCCTTTTATTGAAACTCCTTCTAAACATAGCTTTTCTACAAGACTTGAGGCAAGTCATTTTGCAAACTCCACCAAACCTCCTCCTTCCACCATGCATAACTTAGCTACAAATATGGCAAGTGCAACCTTTAGTAATCCGACTTTCAACATCAACACTAATTCTAATCACACATCAAGTGCTAATCACGCTTCTCACTCTAGTAAGCATGCAACACAAGCATGTCAAACCAATCAAAGTGCACCTAACACTACTTAAGTAATGATCCAAGTTTTGAAACAAATGGCTTACATGCAATCAACTAGTTCCAACCAAATCATTCCAATGCAAAATCAAGTCTTGCAAATGAACAATAAACCTCAAGAAATTCAATACGGAGTGCCAAATCAATGTCCCCCACCACACCCCCTTAAGGATTATCTTGGGAATCTCATCCCCCAACCTCCAATGAACAACAAATGTCGTCAAGTGCCTCCAAAATGAACCCTCAATGCCTCATATTCCAAACATAGACATTGGTGGAATCACTCCCACCATCACATATGATGGATCTACCAATCTCGCTTTGTACCATAAAGCCTTTGGGAATCTCTACAAGGAGTGGCTCAAAAGTAACACCTAAGCATCTGCCAAACTACTTATCAAAACCCTAACGAGTGATGCGTTAGAATGGTACAATCAACTCAAGACTAGCTCTATCACCAACTTAGAAAGCTTAGTAAAAGAATTGGTCAAGGAATTCCAATATCATGACTTACATGAAAACAACCTAGGAAACTTTGTCAATTGCAAGCAAGCGGAATATGAGCCAACACATGACTTCATTACACGTAGAAAACCCCTAGCTGACAAAGTCGAGCATAACATGTATGAATAAAACCTCTCCAAGCATTTTAAAACTGCTTTAAAACCCAAAGACAATACAATGTTAGGTCCTTCTCTCCTAAGTCATTGGAAGAAGCCTTTGACCAAGCTAAAAGACAGGACCACCTCAAGAGACAATTTGAGGAGCCTCAACATAAGCAATATACTCAAATGCTTATGAGACCTAAAAACAAGCATGCTATTGATGACGGTGTTAGTGACACTTATGATCATACTCATGACTCTAAGAAGACTATTCCTGCAATTATGCCAAGTGATTCACAAAATGCAGCGCTTTGCCAACCTATCACGAGAAGCCCTTTTCACCCACATCCTCCTTCCAATAACCATAATAACAATAATACTCATCATCTTAGCCTTTACGAGCTTAGGAGAAGACTTCTTAGACCTCAACCTAAAGGACTTGATGATTTGCGACCAAAACTTCAATGGTATGACAACCAAATATTTTGTTAGTTTTGTGCTAATTGGGGTCATTCTCACAAAATTTTCCGTTCTCTTTGCACTCTTGCATATGGTTTTCTCCTTGGTTGTAAATTTGACCATGATGTTATGACAAGAAAAGAAAGAAAGAAAGAATTTATAATAATATCCACAAATGACCAAAAGTAGGTCAATGGGACTCAAGAGTATGCCCAATTGCAATATAAAGTGTTAGGATAAAAGGACACTAGTGTAGACACTAAAATATGGTATTTGACACTAGGAAATGTCAATCTTGACTTACATTTATCCTATATAACTTGTGTGTCTCCAAATAATTCTCACTCACCATTCCCACACACCTGCATGTTAGTTATGAGCCTAATCCATTCTAAGTTGCTATCAATCACCTACAAGAACATTTCATCCTATACTAGATCAGTGAAACATCCTAACCAAATATTTATAGAATAGCACATTTGCATTTTTGTCTCTCGAACAATAACGTCATACTCAAATAGTAACGTCGGCGTTACTGCCATGAGGCTGACATTACCATCCTTTGCCTAGCAATGACTTTTTCAAAATCAAACCCTTGCCATAGATCGGCCCATTCACCTAGTGTGTTGGTGGTGCAAGAAATTACCCGATTGAACACATAAACACAAATCAAGGTTAAGCATATTCTCAATCTGGCACTCTCAAGTACTCCTCAAATACACTACTGCACATTGAGCAAAGCTGCCCTATTCTTCCCAAATTGCAAATGAAGCACTAGGAGCAATCATCAACCAAGTTTGAAACACACCAAGGCAGGTCAAGTGCCAACATTGTCAAGATCAAAAGTCGGATTTCTAGGTGCATTTATATAGCGAAGTAACACAATTGCACATTCACACTAAGGAGAAAAACTATGTGTGGCCTGACTTCCTTCTTCGAAGTATTGGATACGTAGGCATTAGTCAATCATCAATGAGGGTGATTGGGGTCAACTCAGCCCAATTACACTTCCTCACTTTTTACAGGTTTTCACCCTTCACAAGAGGACATAGGGCTTCAAAGAGGAGGTTGATTTCTGGAGTTGCGTATGCATTCAAAGGTCAAAGATCGCACATAAAAAGACTTATCAAAGAGTTGCACCACACTGTACGATCACAGAGAGAAATCCACCCAGGGCAGTAACGTCAACCTCAATCACTAGCATCGACATTTCTACCCAGGCCTAACGATACCAACCCTGCGCACACAAACAGTCAATTCCGAATCTCGATGAATCACATGCCTGCTTACAGTCTATTTCCACTATCAAAATACAGTAACAGTCAATCAATCAGGCAATAAAGCTATGTATCTTGATCTCTTTAGTACTTTCAATAAATAGTAAATTGAATTATCAGATCTATCTCAATCAGTTATATTCATATTTATGCTTGATTGCCATATATTACAATTTGAATTTATTCTACAAGTTTAGCCTATTGTGATTCAAACTATATCCAAAAATAGAGTAAACATATTGGTGAACGTGTATATTGCTTGAACAGTACCAAACCCTAGGTTGCCCTTAGGATTTCATTCATTCTTTATAGAGATTCTGATTTTTCATCTTAGGGTTTCATTTCATGCCTGATTTTCAAATCTGATTTGTAATTACTTACCATTAAGCACAATTCATCCTTTGGGCCTAGCCTTTTTTCTACTTGCATGTTTCTATCCTATGCCACCTAAAAAGGTTAGTTCCCTTGTTCCTCTACGGTGAAATGCTAGGCTAAGTGGTTTGCAAACTGAACACAATCAAATTTATTCATCCAATTGGTTTAGTTAATGAAGGTACAATGAATATGCCTTCTTATTCATCTTCTTTTGATGTTGAGATTATCAATGAGTTTGTGCGAATAGATGATAATGTTCACATGCCTAATCTATAACATATTAATCAAGATAACCAAGATTACCAAGATAGAATTGCTCTTGATGACCTTAATGGGGTAGACCCTCAACAATTTCGAGCATTATCTCAATTTTGAAGCCATATAAGCCAAAACCCTTGTGATTTGGATAGTGTCTTAAATTTAATCCTCAAGTCGAAAGCCAATCACCAAGCTAAGGTTGTCACATCCAATGTACAACAAACCTTTACTATTAATAGTATTCTTACATTCCACACCTGCAGTTACACATGATATCCACCCAAGGTGTGGAGGCAACACATGGCCTCCCACATATTTCTATGCATATTCATATGCAAGAGACCTATTCCCATCTTTTCATGACACCACACATTACATCATCTACCTCACCTACCGCATGTTCTTTTGAGTAGACTATTGCAGCTCTCCAAGATAAGGTGTTGCAGTTAGAGCAAGGTACATCATGAGCTAGTCACTCAGTAGACTCGCTAGACTCGCATACATTGCTACATAAGTCATTAGCTCCCAAGATAGTGCCCTATCCCCTACCTTTAGGGTTTGTAACTCCCAAGCTTCCATTATATGATGGAAAAGGTGATCCTAAAAAGCACCTTTGATCTTTCCATGTGGCATGCTTAGATTATGCAACCAACAACCATTTATTGACCAAGTTACTTCCATGAAGTCTCAAAGATTATGCTTTGAAGTAGTTCTATGACCTTCCACCTCAATCAGTTAGTGCTTTCCTTCCTCTAGCCAATCAGTTCCTAACACATTTATCTATTAACATTGATGAGAAAATATCTTATGCACAAATTACCAAACTCAAGCAAGGGTCCAATGAGCCTATCAATGAATATGTACTTTGATACAAGATTATGCTAGTTAAGATGACTAATCCTATGGCAAACAATGAGTTACAAGATATTTTCAAGCAAAGTTTGCTTGTACCACTTCATGAGTCAATATTATTCAATAAATTCAAATATTTTGATGAGTTATAATACCATACAATGAGAGATCGAGAAGTCAAGCACTGTGCACTCAATAAGTTTAAGTATGCTCCAACTACTACTACTTCAAATGCCAAGTTTTAGGGCAATCCAAATTATAAAGGCAAACCAAATGAGAACACGAATGAAGCCAAGATTATAGTTAACACAATATCACAACCTACAAATAGGCTTCTCTTACTTGCTCCACAGAAGAGGCATTCTTCACGCTTACCTCAACCTCCTCAAAAATTGCTATAAAAGTTACTTAAGTGCAATCTTTTATCTCTCCCTCCACCACTAGTGGTTGATACAAGCAAACCTTTACCTCGTGGATATGATCAGAATGTTTATTGCAATTATCACCGATGTGTTGGACATTTTACTAATAGATGCTTTAAGTTAAGGCACAAGATGCAAGATCTTATCGATGACAACACTATTAAATTGAGCACATCCATAGAAAATGTCAGACCACAAACAAATGGGAATTATAAGTTGAAAATATTTAATGGCCCATTTGCAAAGCATGAGTAAATAGAAGTTGATACTTCTAAGGTACATAATACATAGCATGCATCATCTCCTCCTCAGACATATAGTCATCCAATAGATGGGATTATTGGCACAATTATGACGAGATTAGCACAACCTATGATTACATTCGATGATAGTGAGATTGTCGATGATGACTCCAATTTCTATGCATTATTCATACAAGCTCACATTAATGAGCACCCTATACACAATGTAATGGTTGATAATGGTTCAAGCGAAGATGTTTGCACCATGACACTTCTCAACTCTACCAAATACACACAAGGATATACAAGATACTACAAGAGTTATCAAAGGGTTTAATGGGCATACATAGGACACCCTTAGAAGTATTGTGCTACCTCTCCGGGTAGGCCCCACCATAGTAGCTATATTATTCTTGATTATACTAGTAAGGAGGTCCTTGACATGTTATTGGGACGTCCTTAGATTCTGAATCTCCGTGTAATACCTTCTATAGTACATCAATGTGTCAGGTATATACACTGCAATAGAGTAGTTGCAATTCCAGGGATGAAAGGAACCCAAAAAAAATTTATGTCAATAAAGAATGTTTTTCCCAAATCATGAGCTAAAGGACTCAACAAATCTGCAGAAAACACAGACCTAGTCTTAAAAAAAACTCAAGAAGGAAATTTGCAAAAAACGAATTCTTTTGGATTAGGTCTTCTTAAGTAGCTCTTATAAGAAAGTATCCCATCCCTTGCAATACATTAAGCTTGGGATATATATATATAAGTGTACTAATGTTCTCTTATAGATCATGACCTGAATCTATTTTTATTTTTTATTTTTTATTTTTACAGGTCATCTTTCCAATAAAACCAAGTTATTAAGACTCAATCATAAAGAGTTCTCACTTCGCCAAAAATAGCTTACAATCTTGTTTAGTTTCGCAAGGAATATTCTAGACTCTACTTGATTATTTTTGAAACCAAATCCTGCTATAACCCAGACATCTAGCTTAAATTAAAAAAAATACCTTTACTCATATTATCTTAATTGCAATATTAAGATAATCATGCATAAGTTCCTTATAAGAACATTATTTTCCTATGATTCAAGGACTAAAACCACAAACACATGTTCATAATCAATCTCAACCAAGAAGTATGTTATCTTCATCAAGGAGGTTAATATATATACTTGTACTTGTATGAAGTAATAAAGAGATTACCACAATGCCTCAACTCCTTCGATACTACCCAATCAAAAATGCATAACCCTCCAATGAATTTCAAACTTCCTTCATATTCTCACCCTTTTAAGTTATGAGGGAAGAGTTAAGTACATAAAGGTCGGTTAGCTTTTAAAACTTACTTAAAGGCACTTTATGTCCTTTAAGTCACAAAAGGGCCCTCCTTAATGCAAAAGTAGAACAACTTAAGTGACCCCTTCACTTTCACCTTTCAAAGAGGGTAGTAGGTGTTTTTTTTTTTTTCTCTTTCCTTCCCATAGCCTAGGGGAAACACCAAAAATAGGCTAGGGGACATGTCCAAAGCCGTCAGGCCAAAAAGGGGGACATTACAATCCTCCCCACCCAAAATTGCTTGTCCTCAAGCAATTGCAATATCCAAAGAGATGTCCCAACACATCTCAAAATGTAAACTCTCCCTGTGATGGCTTTCCATGGAAGACAAGTTCCAATGTGAATCTTCTTACTGTTGTAACTATGTCTTGAGAGTTGCCTCCAAGCTCTGAAACTGCTACCACAGCCTTCTAAAGGCCTCTCCTGCCCCCACATAAGGCTGCCATGAATGTATACGATGATGTTAAGGTGCCACCAGCCCTTAACATCTTCTCAACAAGCTCTATGAATGCAATCTTTTCCAAACAACATGCTGCCCAAAGCATAGGCTGCCTTGTGTAACTCGTAACAGCTGTTACTATATCTCATATTAGGCCCCAAACTCTTTAAAACAATCCTCCGAAGAGCTGGACTTTTCCGTGGTGAAGCCTTGAACATTTGTTCCTTCATCCAAGAAGGAATCACCTTACCAAAAAGAATGTACATGCTGATATGTGGGCTGTGGTCGTGATGTACTGTCATGCAATCGCTCCAAAACATCAAGCCATTCATTACTAGGTTGAGTTTTAATGAGCCCTTCAAAAACATATCTTCAATAGATGCCGGCATGCACTCACAAGGTGTGCTAGATGGCCTAGAGCTGTCAAAAGAAATACAACTGAAAAGTGACACCTTGCTATCCCATATGCCAAAATCTATCTGAATTCCCCTTATAGAGTGCCTACTATCAACATACCTTGGAAAGAGGTATTATAGAGATGCAAACCACCTTTTATGGCCCTCCTTATGTGTGGAATGTGTTCTCCCATTGGCTCCCCCTTATCAACATATCCATGCATATATGGAACACCATGTGAGTCTAACAAAAGCTCAATTTTATCAATGCAAGAGTGTTGTACCTTACTTGTTTTCTTCCACCTTTTGTTAAGCAAGAAGTGCCCCCAATCATGAGCATTTCCAGAACTTGTTAAGGGCTGTAACAAGTCAAAAAAATCAGAATTCGTGCCCTTATGATACCGCTGTGTTTGCATCATCAACTCAGAATTTTCTAAGTGGCAAAATTCAGACTTGGTTTGTGTACTACTTCCCACTTTGGCCTGTAGCATGCTCCAAATTTCAACTCCATTCACGCCAATAGGGGGCTGGAATTTTTTTACCAACTCAGAAATTTCTGTGTAAAAAATCAGACCCTACACTTATATTTTCAGACCCTTTCCTTGGTTGTAGTATGTCAACAACATTGTATCGTATGATGGTAATGGGCAGCAAATTTGAACACACAAATTCAGAATTTACTGAGTGAGAATGAGACCAAAATTTCTTCAAAAACTCACATTTCTCTCTGTTGTCCATACTTTGGGCCTTTGCCCCATCCAAAACGGGTTTCAATCCCACATCCATACTTTCAAAGTTACCCGTATAGCTTAGTATAGGGTGTTATTCAAAGCAATCTAGGGGCTGCACATGCAACCACAATTTCCTATTCTCCTTCCCAATCAATATGCAACAATTTTCAGAATCAACAATGCTTGTCAAACCCAAAGTTGGGTGGGTTCTACCATGCCCCAATGGCTGCTCATGCACGGAAATCACAGCACCCTTTGCATTCCTCATAGCCATTGCAATTGGTTTCCTTAGTGATCCTACACAAGGAACAAACACATTAGTAAAAACAAGGGTGTTTAGTAACACCATTTTGATCATCTTATCAAATTCTATGATCACAAAGCGCACCCCTTTTGATGCCTTGATTCTTCCTTGCAACTCCCCCTCATTCAGAATTCAAAAGATACGCTCATGTTGCTCTTCTCATGGCTGTAGCAACATCCTTTCCCCTTCTTGTTTTCCCTTATAGTGGGTGGAAAGCCCCTTGTATATCCTTGAACCACCGTCATGGTGTTAGGGTGTGAGGGGCACACCTTCCTAGGACCAAGACACGCCATGTGAACAAAAAATCATGAAGGAAACAAACTGAAAATGCAAAAGACAGTAGTCACTATGATCCTAGGACGATGATAACCCTTGCCCACTCCCTTCTTTATGTTAGCCCTATACATGCTAGCAACACTATGTTGATAGAGCTCACCTAGATCCCATATCCATGAGGGGTATTTGTCATGTTCTTTCCTTGAACTTACTTGGAAGACTTCTTCTTCTCCTTAAGTGTCCCTTACCTCCACCTCAATGATGACACAAACTTTGCAACCAAGGTAATGAGAGAACCAATCACGAAAAGAAAATATTAAATGCTCACCAAGTTAACAACTCAATTGTTTCCCCATCAAGAAATCTGATTCTCCTTCCTTTTTATGCAAGATGCATCCTTCTTTCCTTCTTGGCATCACTCCCTGAATGAACTTCTTTACTATGTCCCTTCTTGTTAGAACATGTGCTTCCTTAGCAAGACATAACAACAAGTGTTTCCTCCAAGCATTCTCTTGCAATCTGAATTTAGACAAGGATAATGATGCATGAAAAGGAGCAATACAAAAAAAAACTTTCTTGGCATACATTTTTATCATGATGTCCTTGTTCATGCTTCCTTCTTGACACTTTGTTGGCTCATGAAGTTGTGGAACAACTTCTCTTTGCTTCACCCTCGAAAATTTTGATATTTCTGTTACTTCCCCATTATTGTCAACTATTTGCAACCCCAATAGTTGCTCCATAGTTTGTTGTAACTCCTTACTTGGCTGCCCTTGAATTTTTGGTTCTTGTGGTTCAGATCATTGGTTGCCCTTTACTAAGCTGAAAATTAGTTCTTGGCTACTCCAAAACTTCTGATTTTGGTTGCTTCAATGGCTGCCCCTCATGTAAGTGAAAATACCTCTTAGGTACCCTCACGATTTCTGATTTTGGAGGCTCCATCTTCTATTTATCAAATTGTTTAATGAGCTTCTCACCTAGTTCCTCATATGTTTTAATGAGGTCATGTCCTTGTAATCTCCACCCAAGATGCCACCAATCATGGGCAGCGTCTTCCAAGTGTTGTATGACAAGCTTTAGGGCCTCTTTTTCACCTTTAGGCCTCAAATCAAGGTATTCATTAACCTTGTCCACCCATGCTCTAACTGAAGTACCCGAGTCCCCATCAAAGGTAGGGAGAACAATACTTCCCAAGTCGTCATGCACAACCACTTGCCCATGGTGAATCTTTCTCAGTTTCCAAGCTACAAACTTATTGAAAGCACATTGTCCTATTGACTCGGGATGTGCATTCCAAGTATTCATCATAATATTCCATCAATTCCCAATTAATAAAGGGTTGTTCCTCTTCCATTTCAAGGGGTTGGTCCCCTTTCATGCCCTTCACTGATTAAAGAAATGTGGCCGTAGTTTCCATCAACCGCTCTTGGGCTTGAGTAAACCTCTCAAACCTAGCATTTTCCATGTCCTTGTTTGACAATAATCTTCTCATCCCACAAATGGCCAAGAAATTGGCTCTGATAACACTGTAATGTCCCAAAATGGGAAAATTAGACCTAGTTAAGGTTTTCCAACAAACCCTTGAATAAAAATTGCCAATTAACTGAAAATCTGCTCCACAAACCAGCAAAGCCTAGGTGGAAAATTTATAGAATTTCCAAGCAACACACGCTAAAAATAGCTTCACAAATATCTGAAAATAAGTTGAAAGCAAGGTACCTATTTTGACCAAGATAAATTGACAAAGTGGCTGAAAATACCCCTGCAAATAATATGATTTTTATGTGCAAGAACAGTTGTGTTTTCCATTCATGAAACACCTCAAAAACCTCCACAAGTGAGTCGCCACACTTAGAAAAAAATAGGGAAATAATTTTGATATTTATTTCTTGGAATTTTCCCTTCTAAACACCTCCCGGATCTCTCCAATCAAGTCGCCCAAGTTGCCAAAAAATATATAATATTTCAGAATATTCTAAGGGCATAGATTGACCTTCCAAACCTACAATTTGACCCACAAAAACTCGCCAATAGCTGGAATAAATTATAAAAATTACCTTTGACCCTAAAAGAGAGTTCCATAGACAATTTGCCCTCTTGAAAGGTGTCACCACCCTCAAAAAGCAAGTCGCCAACCTTGGGATGGCCTCCAAACTCAATAAGCTTCTCAACCAAGTTCGCCCACCTATTTGACCTACAAATTATGAATTTTCAGCTCTCTAAAGGGTTTGTAATAATTATTTGATGAAGGTGGTGTCCAAAAACACCTTTGTAGATCCACTTGCATACACTATGCAAAATTGACACACAATTACAATCCTTGAATAGATCTGTCATATGTGGAAGAATGAAAGTTTTCATCCCCAAACTCTTTTATGCACTTGAAGGTTTTCGTCGTCAAGTCACTTGTTCAAGCTTGACATACTTGCACAAAAAATTCAATATCAAAAATGCATGACCCTTCAATAAATTTCAAACTTCCTTTATATACTCACCATTTTAAGTTATGAGGGAAAAGTTAAGTAAATAAAGGTCGGCTAGCTTTTAAAACTTACTTAAAAGCACTTTAAGTCCTTTAAGTCACAAAAGGGCCCTCCTCAATGCAAAAATAGAACTTAAGTGACCCCTTCACTTTTACCTTTCAAAGAGGGTAGTATGTGTTTCATTTTCCTCTTTCTTTCCCATAGCCTAGGGGAAACCCTAAAAATGGCTAGGGGAAATGTCCAAGGCCCTTACCAAAAAGGGGGACATGACATATTGTGGTGGGTTAGAGGTTTGGGTAGTGGGTTAGAGGTGGGTAATTTGGTGGGGTGTTGTGGTTGGTAGTGGCAGCGTTGACTTCTTGATGGCTATGGTGAGTTGGAGTGCTTTGTTGGTTGCTTGCTTATTAAGGTTAATTTGTGCTTACCATATCTACAGGGTGGCACAACACTTTTCTTGGTTGATTGTGGAAGGTGAACGTGCATGGCCACATTCCCATCCTTTTCTATTCTCGTTGTGTGTATTGGTATTCTAGCCTATTGTAATGGATGACAGGGACAAGTGGCCATATTATACTATGTAATGTAATATTTTTCTCTTATGTAGCATAATGTAATATTTAATTCCTCTAAAATGAGTGAGGCCCCCAATATAACCCCTCGTTTTACCTATCAAATATATATGTGTGTGTGTGTATTAAAATTACTAAAGTAAATAAAATATCATTTCACTTACCTTTTACAACTCCAACTTCAAATACGACCAAAAGATGGTTTGGGGCATGTGATGCTTGGTGACAAACATTTGGATCGCACAAGGCTTGGGATACACCTGTTTGATCAACTCAATTCTGCTACCCAACTTTTGTAGCATTAGATTGAGCGAATGAACGTCACAAGATGTCCAAAATATGTACCCATACCTCGCCTTAACCAACATCCCTATGGCTGGGCAATTTTGAGCATTGTGCATTATGAATTGGACAATGTTTTGTGGCCCCACCGCCTCAATGTATTCAATAAGAATGTTGGTGATGAATTGTACATCTTTCACCTTCCCCACACAATCAACAACCATCAAGAACATTGCCTCTTTATGGCACATTGCAACCACATTAACCGATGGCCTATTAGCTACATCTTCCATCCATCAGAAACAATTGACACCAATGTTTTGATCCACAAATCTCTAACGAGCTCCAATGAATCACCTTCGTATATTTTTTATTTTCCCAATAAGTTGGTGTGTCCCTTTTCATCACTTGAGTTGGTGTATCCTTTAGGGGATTCGTTGATTCCTCTCACCATACCCCGCCAGTATGGTGACCTAACAAAGTTAAATGGCAGCCCACTGGCATAAATACAACGCCCAATGAGCTGATCAACAACATCCTTAGACTCATTTTGAAATGCCATTTTCAATGAACCCACACCTTTTGTTCTTTTGCGAGAAAGAGGAGAATCAGCTTCCCCTATAGAGGGTCCACAAAAATGGATGTAAGGCGACCATGATATAGGTAAGAAATGGACCAAGGGGTAGCTTGCTTGATCAAGATCATTTCTTTGCCAAATGATGCTTTTATTTTAGAGCAACAACTGCATCCGCTTCTTTCTCTTTGATGTACTCAAGAATCTTTGTTGTTGGCAAACCCTTTTTTGCTCCACCCAACATAAGATTTGAGTCCCTGGCTAGGAATTGCACATGAATAGGTTTTCACCCGATTATATGAGCTCTTGTATTTAACATTGAACTTTGTGCAATGCCAAATATAACCGCCTACACCTAGAACTTATTTTAGCATCATGACATATTTCCAAAGGAAAATAAAATGATCGCTTGTGAAGGTGGTTGTTGCCCCTTGGCCCACAGAGCAAGTGGTTGTTGCCATTGTAGCAAATACTTGTAGCTACAAGTTAGAAGAAACAAAAACAATAGTAAAATTGGCAGGGAAAAAAACCTTAAAAGAAACCCTAGCCTATTGTTGTTGAAAAAAAGTTTTTAAAATAGCCAAAAAAGAACAAAGAACCCCATATTTAGATTGAAAGTTGAAAACAATAAAACTAAAACAATATCACAACACTTTCCTTCAATCCAACAATCATCCTTGTTACAAGTTCCTCATTCTACTTGGCAGATAATGGGCACTTGTAGTGGCGTAGGATTACCAAAATAATGTAGATGGAACTTAGCTTGATTGAATTTGAGCCCTTGGCATTCATACAAGGTAAGCATGCAATGAGAAGTGTGTTATTTTGTTATTTTATTTTTGGTAAAAACAAAGGTAAGATAGATTTTTAGGTTTCTTTTAGTTTTTAAATATTTCCTTGGACTGGGAAAAAAACTATCAAAATTAGAAATTTTAAAAAATTAAAAAATTCAAAGGCTTGAAAATAAATTTAAATTAGAAAAATCAAAGGCATATCGGAATTAGACTAGGGCCCCATCTCGTAATACCAGCAAACTCAGTTTCTTAGGAAGTCAATGTACCCAAAAGACAGAATTTAAGAATTGTGTTTCTTCGGACTTAAAATGGCAGCCTATGATAAACCCCTAGAAAGAGGCATGTTAATCCTATGTGAAATAAAAAACTAGAGAATGTTACAAGAGAAGCCTTACCTTAATAAGGTACATCATAATATATGGTACATACCATAGTAACAAAAAAAGGGAATTACACGTGGGTACTCGCAAATAAAACGTACATGCCCCCTATGTCGTGTCGTTCTAACCTGGGTTGCCTATTTTTTCAATAAACCAGTCAAAACCGGTTCAAACTGACAAAAAAATGGATTTATGCAAAAAAAGCATGTCGCGTGTAATTGAAAACACGTGTTTTTCAAACTGCTTGTGGGCTTTTGCCTATAAACTCCTCAAAATTGATTTTTATTGTCATTTTTTCACTTTCAAGCAGCAGGTAAACAAATTTTCAGACTTTATTAGGGGATTGCAAAAATCGAACCAAACATTTTGCAATCATCAAACTAGGCATACTGGCATGCATTCGACATTGCTTCTTAGATGTACGGTTAGGGTTGGGGTTTTTTTGTTTTTAACATTTTACTAGACATAGGGTTATTTTTTTCTATTTTTTCCGTCTATTAGACGTTGTTAGGTTTAAGTAATTTATTATTTTTTGGGTAAACCTAGAAATTGCAGCCTGTTGTGTGTTTATTTATTTTTTATTTTTTATTAATCCTAATAGCAACAAGTATGAATGTGTTTTCAATTTCAACCCATATTTCATCATGCCACGAGAGAGATTTTGCATGGGCGTACTGCACTCCGGTTCCCAATACAAAAAAGCTAAGATTCATCTTTTGTAGCAATGCAAATGGTGGGGGAATGAACCATTTCAAATGGCACCTTACAAGGATGCCAGGGCATGAAGTGAAATCTTGCACAAATGACTGTCCTTTGGATGTGACCAAACAAGAAAGGTTGTCACTTAATGCCTATGTAGAAATTGGGCTGAAAAAGGCCAGAACTACCTTGGGTTCATCGACACGATCTTCTAGTGAGTGTGATGATGATCATGATGCAACCATTGGTGATGATGATTCTTCTCATCATCTATGATCAGGGCATGATTCTTCTCATGCCACACCCACTTCCACATCACCACTAAGTAGCACTTTCAAAAAACTAATAGTAGTGGTGGAAGGGTGAATGCTTGTTTTGCATCCCGCACCGCACCTAGAAACCCAATTATCATTGGAGAGCATGGGATAGAGGAAAAATGTTCATGCGTAGGGAAGGAAGGCAATAACCAACTATTGGTATTAATCAAGCATCCCATTCAACGTTGCTCGATCTCCTTATTGGCAAGCCATGGTTGATGCCATTTCTGTTGCAGGTCCTAGTTTCAAGGTCCCATCATCTGAGAGCATCAGAGTTGACATGCTTGGAGAGGCGGTGCAAGGTAGTTACCGAGCATCGCAAGCAACAAAAGATTACAGGTTGCAACATTATGTCCAATGGGTGGATTGAAGGAATTGTGCATTGACCAACTTTCTTGTTGCATCCGAGAATGAAATGATCTTCCTAATATCAGTGAATGCATCAAATAAAGTGAAACCAGCCCACTTGTTGTTTTCACTATTTGATGAGGTTGTGATGGAGGTCGGGCCGCAATATGTAGTGCAATTCATCCTTAACAATGCAGCAAATTGTGTGGCAGCACGCAAACTTCTCGTGGAAAATTACCCCACATTGTTTTGGAGCCCATGTGCAGCACATTGCATTGATTTAATCCTTGAGGACATTGAAAAACTCGATTGAATTAAATCTATAATAGAGAGGGGGATCAATCCCCAGATTCATTTTTAACCACACTAGGGTGTTGAGCATGATGAAAACATTCACTGAAGGAAAGAAGCTCGTGAGACTAGGGGCAACACGGTTTGCCACTAATTTCTTGGCACTGCAGAATTTATGTGCCCAAAAGATGAACCTCAAACGCATGTATGTTTCATTAGATTGAGTAGAGTGATATTTTTCTAATCAGATGGATGGGATCACCATTGCACATCTTGTGTTTGATGATGCATTTTGGATGGAGGCACAATTGTGCAAATTTCAGAGCCCTTGGTTAAAGTGCTAAGATTGGTTGATGGGGAAAAATCCCTCATCGGTTATTTTTATGAATCCATGGATAGGGCAAAGGAGGCAATAAGGGCCAAAACGTAGAATGATGAGAGGAGATTAAAAAGGAGTTACGTTTCATATCTAGATGGTTATAATATTATAAATTTTTGACCTTCCGTTATTTTATTTTATTTTATTTTATTTATAGATTAAAAAACCTTGTGAATAAACCTTTCCAGCCACCATTTACGTCATAATTGCTGATTCTTTCCCAATTCCCATCACTGGTAACACAGCCTGCAAGCTTTCAAGACTCAATAAGCCAACATCTTAACTCTTATAATTGCTTAAAAGAACATTTCCCTTAAAAAAAAGTATAGATATAGGATGCATCATGTTGTTAGTTTTCTAGAACGCAAATAATCCATTTGCTAGAAGCTGACCACTTCACTTCTGTGAGAAGAAATAAATTCGGTTAAGCCAACATATTTTAAAAATAGACAGGCAGTATGGTCATTATTATTAAATATCCCAAACTTCTTAAAAAATCAATAGGGGTGCTTTCATGAATGTCAGCACATCCATCTTCACACTTATCCCATCTTAAATTCAATCACAAGATGTCTGAATGTCTTTTCGTCAAATAGACCATATCTGCTTTGACTACTTTATATACATATGCCTAAATGAGCACATAAATAGAACGAGTTCTGAGCACCTTTAAGATGAGCGTAAGTTGCATCACACAGCTTCCAATCACATATAGAAATTAAATAGAGGTGAGGTGTAAGACATATGGAGTAATTCTGACTTGTCCTGAGGTTTTCTTTCTCCATCAAAAAAAATGAGAATTTAACAAGGAAACCTAGCATGGGAATGTTTGCAAACCATTTCTGCATCATTCCTGCCGAACTTTCTAGCTTTCATAAGAATGTTCACCAAACATTAGGAGAGAAAATTGAATTCTGTGTAAAGCCGAATTTGTTTAAAAAAGCAAATATGTTTTGCATGGATCAATCAATATTCTAAACTAAATTCATTAATGGGATCTCTTCACTATTTACACTTAGCAAAAAGGAAATCAACAATAATGTGTAATTACACAGAATTCAATCTTCTCCCCTAATGTTTGGTGAACATTCTTGTTTCTATGATAAAAGCAATGGAATTTTATATTTCACTCACAACCAAACTGAGAAAAAACAACTGGCCCTGAACAGGAACCCATGGATTATGTTGTAACCCACAACACAAAAAGAAGACCAATTTAGGTTAAGTATTTGGTTAAAAAATGGAAAGGTGCAGATTCGCAACTGTTTATTTGTACTTGCATGTTTTCCTCCCAAATTTGTCATTCTACATGCGTGGGAATGAGCCAAATAATCTATGTAAATTATAAACATATCATAAGCATTCAATGCATATTTTCTTCAAGATCACGTGAGTGGGAAATTTAGCCCCAAACTGTGTTCATTTCAATATTATCAATGTATTTTAGCTTCCTCAAAAATGAATATTTGATGGAAAAAAACATTGTTGTTCTATTGCTAAGTACCATGCCATATTTTCCCAATGCTTTTGGCAGCTTTTCGACCTCAAAGTATTTACAAAGTCAATCAAAAACATAGTAAATTACTTTATGGCAACTCATGTGGTCAACCCCGTTGTACAGCAATGACTTAATAATAAAAAGAAACAATGTAATGCACCAATTTGTAGAGTAACCAACCTTCTCTATCTCGTTGATACTTTGCTAGATTGTTGCTTGCCTCTTGCATCTTTGATTCCACTAAATGCAGCTCTTTTTGAGCTTCAACCGTCTTTGCATTCAAATCATCATGTTCCTTTTTATGAACACTGCACTTAAGAACAATAACGCTTCAAATGAGGTTTCTCAGAAATCCTATCATTAACTTCTGTTGGAGATTAGGCCTAAAATCACAATAAGATACACATCAACTTTTTCTTCTATTAAACAAATGACTATAACAAAAAAGTTGATTCCTAAAACAAGAGAAACAGAGGTTCAAAGGAGAAGGAGAATACCAAGCCCAACCAGTGAGAGCCAAAAGTATATATTGTCATGGCAGCCATCGAGACCAGTGTATATGCATCATTATGTACTAAATCTATGCACACTGCTAAATAGTAAATCAAATATAGCCTACAAAGGAGATAAGAACATGGTCTAAAGATAAGATTTGTGTTAGTATATAGTCACTAATCAGGCAATTACAACTAACTACTCCATCTCAAATAATACCCTTCACATGGAGAGATTTTCAATCTGCAAGTAGCAAATAAGGACTGCACCAAGATCCCAAGGACAATGTTCTTCTCAAATAGGTGGTTCGTGAAAAATTTTCATTAAGGCAAGAAAGTAGAGCATAAATCGCTCTAACAAACAAGAAAGAATACTCATTCATACGAATTACATGTTGCCACATCAAATTTCAGGAAAAGCAAGCGCTGAGCCATACATTTCAGACTTAAGAAACAATCATATGAATAGTGAAATGAGTGTCAATCTCAAAATCAACATAAATCACCATTCATGCTACATATTGATTCACTCAAGTCTTGGATGCTATAAATGGGACTCTCATACTCATTTTGTTTCAAAGAATTAAAAAATGCTTCTTATTTTGCTATTTTATCTATTTTAGAAAAAGAAACTGATATGCTAATGCTCTTAAGACTAGTCCACAAGAGTAAATCATTACTAGCACTGAGTAGAATATCACAAGGAATGATAAACTTTGTAACATTGCAAACAACAAAGACAAACTTTGATTCACCCTTAAGCATCTATCAAGACTGCCATCAAATGGAGTATCAGGAACCAATAAGTGTTTAAAAAGCCTGACCATTGAAACAATTATAGTAATGATAATGATTATAAAACATTATAGACTGAAACTGACAAAGTTCTGAACTATTATGGTAGCATTATATTCCTTATCAACGTTTTATTATTATGAAATAAGGATTTAATGAATCTCTATGAATTTGGAAATTCTAGTACAGCAAAGGACTCAAAAGTAAAATTTCAATCAACCAAAAACTGAAACAAAATAGAATAAAATTTATAAAATGCTTCAGCAGATAAATATACTGAAGACAAGGAGGAAGAAAGAGCTCTTCTAGAGTTTGGGGAATGCACGTGTCTAGGTTTGGTTCGAGAGTGTATCAGATCTAATTTGTAGTTTGTGTGGATAAACTTTGGTTGTGATCCAAGATGTGGAATGGTAGGGGGTACGCTTTATTCCCCCGATCTGTTCTTCTTTTCATCAAGCCCTTACTAAGAGAACCCCTTTTTCTTCAGACAAGGTTACGTCAGCAGTGCTTAATGGGATAGAAAAGCAAAAGGCTCGTACGTATCAGAAAGTTCAAAATGTGTGTTTGGAGGCATTTGAGAAGTGTCCAATCTTGAATTTAGATCCCAAAACATTGCGAGAAAGAATATCAATCTTAGCTACTCGAGGGATGATTTGCAGATGCTTTGAGATGTAACTATCCACTAATGACCCATATGTGCAGGTAAAGAAGAATTGGAAACCCCAAGGAGAATACGAGCTTTGCTTGTGCCCTTAGGGATACTTTATTGCACTTTTTGCAAATGAAGAGGATAGAAGAAGGGTATTTCAAGGTGGTCCTTGGTTTTTTCGAAATGTTGGACTCTCCATGAAGTTTTGCCACATTGGCTTCAAACCCACAAAAGAGATGCCCACTAGAGCCCCTATTTTGATTGGGCTAATATGCTTTTGGAGTGAGGGTTGAAAATTTCATTGGACTATTTTTATGCAATTCTAAGATGACTACTGCTCGTGGCCTTACTAACTATGCCAGAATATGTGTGATGGCAGATCTGGAGAGGCTTCTCCCGAAAAGCATCACACTCCGCTCTAAAGGTTTGGAATGGCTACAATAAATAGAATACAAATATATTCCACTTCTTTGTAGGCTATGTCATGCATATGGTCATCTTGTTAGAGAATGTCCTTTGGCCGAAAAAACAAAGGGTGGATTCGTAGCCTAATTTAGGTAGCATAGCAAAAACAGAGGGCTTGCAAAGCCAAAGAAGAAATCCACTACAAGTCCCATAAGGAAAAAGGAGGATTGTGAACAAACAAAGACAGGTCAGCAAGGAAGAAATGGCTTTGCAGCTCTAGAGGGGGAGGAATTTGGCCATGAAAATCAGCATGAAATATATGAGGATGCAAACCCTAAGAATACTTTGCTGCGAGGGTATGATCCATATCAAACAGCTGAGGAGGGTTCAAAGCATAAGCATGAAGAGGAGATGGAGAAAATTAAACTCCAAGTCAATGGAGCAGACGCGGCAACCATGGCAAATGTCATTGAGGATCAACAAGAGCAACACAAACTCAGAACTTACATGCATAGAGAAAGGCATAGTAAAATCTACATGCACAAGAACCATGTGCAAGCATAGGAAAAATCAAGGTAAAACTCGCATTCATGGAAAAAGCATGCATACCAAAAAACAAGGATCATGCTTGCATGAACAAGAAAAGCATGTAGGCATAGGTAAAAGCAAGGATTGTGCTTGCATGCATTAGATAAGCATACGTGCATACAAAAAAGCAAGGACCATGTTTGAATTCTTCTATTTAGATATAGTCTAGTTTCATAACATATATGTGGGACTGTGTCCCTTTATTATATAAAATTTAATTACCTTAGCAAAAAATATACAGAAGACAAAAAAATTAAAACAAGGAAATACTTAATTAAAGGAGGTTAAGGAAGAAATCTTTCCTTATGGAGATTGAGGAAATCTCAAACAAAGGCTAAGAATGTAGTTGCAAAAAGATAACTTTTTCCAGAAAAATTGCATAGAGAGTTTGAAATAATCAACGTTTCAGACCGCACTTTGTAATCCATCATCAAGATGAATAACAAGATAACAAATAGGAGCTCTATATATAAGTCTAATTACATCAAGAGGTAGATCCATGCCAATAACATAATTAATGCTTATCCCCATTATTAGCAGTCTATGAAGCACTAATTACTATCATATAGGCATTAATTGTTTTCATTGGCGGTTTTACGAATGTGAAGGACAGGTTTCCGAAAAGTCGTTGAGTTCCAAGCTCTCGTCTCTGCCGAGGTCAATGCCAAGCTTCCAATCTCAATAGCTTCCCCAAGCTTCCTCTTCATAAAGTGGTCCTCTTTCACTAAATTTTTTGCCTTTTCTATACAAAAGTCATGAGATGAAGCATAAGCATGCTTTCCTAAAGCTAAGCTCTTGACGGAGCTGTGATGTCCCCTTATTCATATAATTTTAATAATTAATAAAATTACCCGAATAGTAATTTTAATCATTCAAAAATATAAGGCAATTAATTAATTGTTAAAATAGAACTATCTTGGATAATGATTCGAATTACCGGAAAAATGGTTTTAACCATTTGGAAAATTAAGATAATTTTAATGATTATTCTAAGGGGCTTTATAATTAATAAATTGCTTAAAAGTGATTTTTATCAATTTAATTAATTATTTAATTGAGGACCTAATTATTTAATTTGTCAAAAAGTAATTTTAATTACTAATTTATTAAAGCAAGTTATTTAATTAATTCAAAAATGCCTAAAGTGAAATTAAAAAGAATGTCGGCTTGGAAAAAGATATTCTAAAAAAAGCAAGTAACGTTTATGAGGTATTTTACCTCCCCAAAGTGGTTCGCCCCCCTTTGAAAGGTACAAATACAAAGTGAAGATCATAATTGAAGACATGTTGAATTTGATAATTGTTTCTTCATGCTTGAAGAAACCATTGGTATGCATGTCCAATAGGTGTCCGTTGTTTTGGTGTTGATCATTCTACAAAAAGTGTTTTTTTAAACCAACCTTTGCTAAAAGAGATCTTGTTACTTGCCCTAAAGTGGGGCGATTTGCATTGATAAGCTATTGTGAGGTTTTGGTGAACAAATTGAAGTTTTTTTTATGCTTATTATTTCATATTATTATTTGCACTAATTTTGCAAGTGGAGCGAACTATTTTTGAAGCTTGATTGAGGGTTTAGCGGCCCCTTTTAGGGTCTACTTGTGCAAATTAATATTCTGAAATTATTTGCCAAGTTTTTGCACATTAGCATGGGGTTTTTGAGAAGATTTGAAGCACTTGATTGTAAAAAATTAAATAATAATTTTCAAATTATTATTTAATTATTTTTGAAAGAAAACTAAGGTTTTCAAAATTTTAGAGCAATTTTTGGTGACCTTCCCATGGAAAGAAATTCCAAAATTATTTTTATTTGATAGTCATTATTTTATGATCAGTTTGAGCTCTTGTTTGCATCATAATTCCAAATATTGAGGGAATTATGAATTTTTTAAGTTTTCAGCTGTTCGTAGGAAATAATATTTGTTAACGGCGGATTTGCAAGGGTTTCATTCTGAATTAATTATTGCAATAATTTTTTGAGTTTTGGCGATTGGATTGGACTAAGCTTGAGCAGGGATTAGAGTGAGAAAGAAGAACTTCAATTTAGCTAATGTGGCGCTAGGGTTTGGAGGGTTGAAACATCCATTTCAGGTTCTTTCTTCATTGCAACAAGAGCCATTAGTGGCCAAATTCACAATGTATTTATTTCAAAGTGAATTGGAGTTAATTTTCAGTTTGGAGGTGCAATTGCAGCAGCTAGGGTTTGCTGATTTTTAATTTTAGAATTTCAAAATTTGTAGATTTTGGGGAAAACCCCTTTTTGGTTAAATCATTCCATTTGGGGATATTGCAGTGGTATCAAAGCACCGATCTTGTCCACTTATGAGGTTTGGTGGTAAGCAGATAAAAATATTTGGTGTTATCATGGAAGAAATGGAGAAAGAAAGGCTCTACAATACAAGTAGAAGGCTAAGGGACCTATGCCAACCAATGAAGAATGTAATCTGCACCTTGGAAGTAGAAAAAAGGTTATCCAAGGTAAATCAATCACAATATGAGTCCATGAAGTGGGCGGTACAGCCCTCAAGAACTTACTTGATTCAACATAAACTTTTGAAAGACAAATGAAGAGGTAAGGCTCTTGGTTACTAGTATTAATGAAGTTTTAAGACTATTGGTTCTTGAAGTTCCCTACAATGATTAAATCGTTCCATTTGGGGATATTGCAGTGGTATCAAAGCACCGATCTTGTCCACTTATGAGGTTTGGTGGTAAGCAGATAAAAAGATTTGGTGTTATCATGGAAGAAATAGAGAAAAAAAGGCTCTACAATACAGGTAGAAGGCTAAGGGACCTATGCCAACCAATGAAGAATGTAATCAGCACCTTGGAAGTAGAAAAAAGGTTATCCAAGGTAAATCAATCACAATATGAGTCCATGAAGTGGGCGGTACAGCCCTCAAGAACTTACTTGGTTCAACATAAACTTTTGAAAGACACAAATGAGGAGGTAAGGCTCTTGGTTACTAGTTGTATTAATGAGGTTTTAAGACTACTGGTTCTTGAAGTTCTCTACAATGATAAAATCATGAGGGAGATATTTTCGTTGATTATGGAGAGCTTCCAAAGTGTCGAAGAGGACAAAAGACACTCCTTGGCTAGAAGGGTCAACATCCTGGAAACTATGGCTTCAATCAAGGCATGTATTTTGATGTTAGATATGGAGTGTGATGAGCTTATTGTTAACATGTTTCAACATTTCTTTGCCATTGCTTGTAAGAATCCTCCCAAAAATGTTGTAGCTTCTATGCAGCAAACCTTGACCTTGACACTCAATGAGAGTGATGATCTTTCCAAGCTATTATTCTCTATCTTGTTGACAGATTTGGAGCTAGAAAAAGAAAATTTTCCAATTGCACATATGTTGTTTGAAAATGTTGCAATTGATTGTGAGGAGAAATTGAGGCCTTATTTGTTAGTGGAGCATGTAGAGGAAGACAGTATTGAACTACATGGGGAGTTGGAAGAAAAAAGGACAGCCCTTCATGAGGGTTCCTATGAAGAGGCCAATGAAACAAAAAAATCAGATTTGAAGGAGGAAGGTGAGCTACAAAAAGATGACACTATAGGGCAGCCCATAGAGGTGCAAGTGGATGATAAAAAAGAAGAGGAAAACAATAAGTATGAACTAAAAGAAGCACAAGGTAAAGATATTTTTGAAGATGTCTATTTATTTTCTAATAATTGTGTGCATGACAGTGAAGTCACAAAAAGTGAAAACAAGGAGCGTGAAACAAATAAGGAAGTTGGATGGAGTGATAAAGGGGTTGTAATTTCAAAGCATAGGCAGCCAATAAGTCCAAAAAGAAAATGCCCTATCATGAAATTGGTAAGTATGTATGAATCTGATTTTTATGTTGCATGGATAGAAGAAGAGGATAGAACACTTGAATTGCCAGGGCAATACCTAATTTGTTATGGGCAGCCACCTACTCCAAGGTTTATGAATAACTTTGGAAGTATGGGTGAAGTTTTGACACCTCTCTTGGCTTTGGAAAAGGTCCAAGTTATAAGCAGCTATTTACAAAGTATTTTTTTTAAAGAAAAGTGGTATCCTTTTTTTTCCAGAACATTCTGAAATCATTTTGTTATATGCATGGTCTCTAATCTACATTAGGGGCAATTTATCATGCACATGGTAGCCAAGGGTAAGGAAGAAAGGTGAGTATGCACATGTTGATTCTAATTTGTCTCAAAAATCAGATTTCTGTATGCAAACACAGCATTTTTTTGAAAAGACAACACATGAGTTTTTTGAGCATTTTCCAGCACTTGATAGGTAGGAGGAAAGTGCGTATAAGTTCTGAAAATTATTACTCCGAAAAATCAGGCTTCAAGGAACAAACACAGCCATGTATGAAAGAGGAAAATTCAGAATTTTATGACATATATCAACCATGGGAACAAGAAAGGTATGAGGACATCTATTTCCATGTTTGTCTACATGAAAAATCAATGATCTATTTGAATAAACAGCGATGTCATCATGAAGGAAATGTTGATTTGATTAATACAATTCAGCTTATGCAAGATTCAGGAAACATGTTTTTGTTGACACTTTGGGAAGGTGACATAAGGAGCTTTCACACCAGTAGATTACAACCTCCTTGTGGATATTTTTGGAGACTCTTGATGAGCTTATGGAGTGTTAGATGCATGCATAGGAATGTTGATAAGGGGCAGCTTTTGGAAGGGCACATGGCATGCACAAGGAGGCCCATATATGTTGAATTGTACTACCTTGAGGCCTCACATCATGGTAAGTTTACAAGATGGTACCTAGCTGATTTCTTTTTGCATGATTGGAAAGTGATAGCATGGCATCTGGAAGGTCATTATCCTCGGGGCAGCAAGGTCATCAAATTCTATTATGTTTTTTATTTCAACTTTTGGCCACATATCACTCCCTTGGAGGGTATAAAGGAAAGGAGCTTCCTCATCCACCACTTGGTATTGAAAGGGGTGTTTGGCTGGGAAACATGTGGAGCCTTTGGAAGGCTATAAGGACACATCTAGCACTTGGGGGCAGCCCCCAAAGTATAGGTACAGCAAGTTCATGGCTCCGTTGAGGGCTACCACTTCTTGGGAAGCAAGGGCAGATTTTGTTTGCATTATGAGACGTGTTGGCAAGATGGAATGGCATTCAATATCCATTTGGGGTATGTCACACTATGCTTTTTGGCAAAAGTTATTCCACTTAACAGGGATAGGAGCAAGGCTTTTTGAGCACTACAACAAGTTTTAGCATTTGAACATGGTAATTGGGCATAAGAGCTTGCATTTGCTTGAAGACAAGCAAATTTGGGAGGGGAGGGCTGTGATGTCCCCTTTTTCATATAATTTTAATAATTAATAAAATTGCCCAAATAAGGATTTTAATCATTCGAAAATATAAAACAATTAATTAATTATTAAAATAAAACTATCTTGGATAATTATTCGAATTACTGGAAAAAGGGTTTTAACCATTTGAAAAATTAAAGTAATTTTAATGATTATTCTAAGAGGCTTTATAATTAATAAATTGCTTGAAAAGTGATTTTTATCACTTTAATCATTAGAGCAATTTAATTCATTATTTAAGTGAGGACCTAATTATTTAATTTGTCAAAAAGTAATTTTAATTACTAATTTATTAAAGCAAGTTATTTAATTAATTCAAAAATTCTCAAAGTGAAATTAAAAGGAATGTCAGCTTAAGAGCTAAAGCCAAAAAAGGAAAAGATATTTTAAAAAGGGCAAGTGAGGCTTATGAAGTATTTTACCTCCCCAAGGTGGTTCACCCTCCTTTGAAAGGTGTAAATACAAGGTGAAAATCACAATTGAAAACATGTTAAATTTGATATTTATTTCTTCCTGCTTGAAAAAGCTATTGGGATGCATGCCCAATATGCATTCGTTGTTTTGGTGTTGATCATTCTATAAAACGTGTCTTTTGACGCCACCTTTGCTAAAAGAGATCTTGTTACTTGCCCTAATAAAGTGGGGCGATTTGCATTGAGGCGCTGTTGTGAGGTTTTAGAGAACTAATTGAGGTTCTTTTGATGCTTATTATTTCATATTATTATTTGCACTGATTTTGCAAGTGGAGCGAACTATTTTGGAAGCTTGATTGAGGGTTTGGAGGCCCCTTTCAGGGTCTACTTGTGCAAATTGATATTCTAGAATTATTTGCTAATTTTCTGCACATTAACATAAGGTTTTTGAGAATATTTGTGAAAGATTTGAAGTCCTTAATTGATAGAAAATTAAATAATAATTTTCAGATTATTATTTAATTATTTTTCATAGGAAACTACAGTTTTCAGAGTTTTAGAGCAATTTTTGCTATCTTCCCATGGAAAGAAAATTCTTAAATTATTTTTATTTGATAGTCATTATTTTTTATGATCAGTTTGAGCTCTTGTTTGCATCATAATCTTAAATATTGAAAGATATGAATTTTTTAAGTTTTCAACTGTTCGTAGGAAATAATATTTGTTGAGGACAAATTTGCAAGGGTTTCGTTCTATATTAATTATTGCAGTAATTTTTTGATTTTTGGCGATTGGATTGGACTAAGCTTGAGCAGAGATTAGAGTGGGAAAGGACTTCAATTCAGCTAATGTGGCACTAGGGTTTGGAGGGTTGAAACATCCATTTCATACTCGTTCTTCATTGTGGCAAAAGCCATTAGTGGCCATATTCACAAAGTATTTATTTCAAGGTGAATTGGAGTTAATTTTCAGTTTGGAGGTGTGATTGCAGTAGCTAGAGTTTGCTGATTTTTTATTTTAGAATTTCAGAATTTGTGGATTTTGGGGAAAACCCCTTTTTGGTTAAATCATCACATTTGAGGACATTACAGTAGCAGTGATTAATGTCAGCACAATATCCTTTTATTCTTTGATCACAATTGCATTAAGATCTTGTCTTTGGCAAAGCATGCTCATGCTTCATCTCAAGACTTTTGTATAGAAAAGGTACAAATTATGGTGAAAAGGGACCACTTTATGAAGACGAAGCTTCAGGAAGTTCTTGAGATTGGGAAGCATCCTACAAACCTCAATGGAGATAAAGCCTTTGCAACTATTGGAAACCCATCCTTCACATGCTTAGAGCCGTCAATAAAAATGATTAATGCTTGTATGATAATAATTAATGCTTCATAGTCAATTATTAATAATGGTGATGAGCATTGTTGCACCTAATACTTATCTTATATTTCAATTCTAGGAATTGAAAAAACATCATGGCTGTCTTTCTTAAAAATTATTTAAGTCCTTATACTTTTTCTTGATGATCAAATCTGTCTTGCTGAGGAGGATCTAGAAGAAGAACCTTGTCCCTTTCTACATCACCTCCAGCTGTAGTTCTTTACACAGTATGGTCAACGAATGTTATACTCCTGTTTTTGAGGGAAGATTCCTCAGGGCACAACCAATCAATTTTGGGAAGAGGCTCTAAAAATGTCTTCTTCTGAAGATATAGAGATGATTGCATATCCTTTTCATCATATATGACCTTATGGGGTACTTTGTTCAAGTTGAATGTTTTGATTTGATTTAAAGGCATTCTACCACAGTCCTTTCTTATAAATTTAGTAGCATCCTCACAATCAGCCCGGTAGTCCTCAAAGCATGGGATATGCATATGGCTGCCTCCCAAAATATTCTCAATAATCCTTCTACTATCAAAGGACAGCTTCTTCCATGTATTTTGAAATATCCTGATCTAGGCCAATGCCTTACTTGATACCCCCACATGGGTTAAAGGGATGGTGAACAAAATAAAAAGAGTTGTGTAAGGCAATATGCCTGATTTCAATGAAGTATCTTCTCTTTTTCAACAAAATCCAGCTAAGAAAGCAAAAACACAATCAATACTGACCATGGATGAACAGCAAGTTATGCATTCTCATATTGCTGCTCCCTATGTAGAAAAGAACCAGGAAGATATGACAGCCAGTGACTATCCAGTCTAGGATATTCTCTAGGAAAGCCCACTAGAAAGGGAAAAATCCAACAAATGCAAACCATTGTTGAATCCGCCATCACAGAATAGAAAAAGATGGCAAATCAAAAGCTGAACTGAAAGAACAAGTCCATCAGTTTGGATTTTGTGTTCATCGCCTCATAAGTCCCATTGAGAATTCTGAATTCTCAGACGCCTGATCCTCTCTGTTAGACATAGGTTTAGATAAAAATGCTCTTCCACAAGTAGATGAAATTGGCAATTATGGTGGAGCAACTAGAGTGTGAATTGAGAGTTTGTTGGTCAGTGGTTTGAAAACAGCAGATGATACAGTGGAGGTTCTCCGTAAACTTCATAATGAAAATGAAAAGATCAAGGAAGTTGAGAATAAGTTCAAAGAGGAAATCACAATGTGGCAAACCCAGATCCCTAATCTAAAGGAAATGAAATGTTCCTTTTCGCTAATTATAAGAATTCTGAAGTTTTCATGAAATTCTTTCAATACTGGAGCATCAATTAAATCCTAAATAATAATATGCAATACTCAAACACAAATCCCAACTGGAATCTTTAATGCAATAAACTGAATGCCCACAAAACATAGATGATGATACTACTGAATATCAAATGAATAACAAAGATAAAACGCAGGAAACCCTTTCTTGCTTTATGCAACATAAAAACCCAATTTTATAGACAATGTACAACATAAAGGTAGTTGTATGGAAGTACTATAGCAATAGTACGAAAGCATTGTAGCAACAGTATGGAGTATTGTGGCAGTGGTATGGAGTACTGTAGCAGCGATATGGAATATTGTAGCAGCAGTATGGAATACTATAGCAGCAGTACAAAAGCATTGTAGCAACGGTACGGAGTATTGTGGCAGTAGTATGGAGTATTGTAGCAGCGATATGGAATACTGTAGCAGTTGTACGGAATATTGTAGCAGAAATACAAAATCACTGTAGCAATGGTACAAAATATTGTTGCAACTGTACGGATCACTGTAGCAAATTGAAAATGCAATAAATTCCAATCATTTAGCACAAATAGGATCCCTAGATGAAATCACCTCAATGGGTTAGAGGGTTTTCATCCTCCACACTTGTATATCAGAGGGTTTTCATCTTCAGATGAAAAAATCAAACACAATGGCTCAAGCTTTAGATTAGGGTTTGATTGTCAAAGATGAATAATGAATCATCCCTCTTCTAGCCCAACTTGTCCGTTTATAATTTCAATTTTCCAATTTCACCCTAAAAGTATTTAAAAATATTTTTAATTAAATATCACTTTTCACCCTCTTAATATTAATTACTTGCCCACCCCCAATGAATAATAATATGTGTCATTTTCATGTTATAACATTAAAGTGACTTAGGACAAATTAAAGTGCCATCATTAATTTATTTCCCTAACTCTGTCCTTTAGTCTACAAGAAATAATGAATAGGCTACAAATCTTCTAACTGGCTTAATTCCAAAAAGGGGACATGACAGGAAATGTCTGGATCTAATGCAGAATTGTTGGTCTTGGTGGGAGTTTTTCAAGATGCAAATGAGGATGCCTCATATGAATGGTATGAGGCAACGAAATCCAAAGATGAAGTGTTCCAGCTTGGGATAAATGCATTTCTCACTATTCAAGATAAAAATCTAGATGTTATGATACAAATTCAAGAGTTTATTGAGAAGCTTCCTTATGTATTCCTTGATGAACAAGCATGATGGAAATCTTCAAAGGATATCAAGGATGAATTCACTAAATTGATTAAAGAAGACTTGTCAAAATCAACATGTTTTAGTGTTGATGCAATGGCGAACCTCATCAAGGTTCGTAATGTGATAGCCAATGCTGAGAAGAACAATAATACCAGAGAAAGCTTCCGGGTAAGAATCTCAAGTCATCATATTCTTGGAATACAAGAGCAAGATAAGTTGATTCCCTTGATGAAGTGCCAATGAAGGAATCCATTGAAAGATATCAGACTTACAAGTTAAAGAAAGATGCAGATAAAGTTAAGACAAATGAGTTGACTAAGGATGATGGGTCCCATTCGTCCAAGGATGACTCATCTCTTATGATTGGTACTTCATAATTGGGGTCGATATATTGGCTTTATTTTTATTTTCTTCAATATTTGTAAATGTTTACAAAATGAACTAAGAAAGAAGTTACGGGAGTTGTGCAACTGCCTTTTGAAGTAAAAGACATATAAATAGAGTTTAGGAGAAATGTAAAAGGACTTTTTCCCATTCAAATACAATTTTCGTGAGACAGTAGCGTACTTTGAAAACTCTGTGTTTCAGTGGAAGAAATTGAGAATTTGGAGTCCAGATTACTCGTCTTTTGTGTTATCATTCTCAATATTTGATAGTGCAAAAGATCTTTCTTACACTGATGTTCTAGCTCTATGTGTTATGGTTAAATGTAATATTTATCTTGCATTTCCCTCTTTTGTATGTTTCTCTAAACTCAGAGTTCATTTCGATAAACATGCAAGCTACTTTATCTTTTCTTTTCAATTAAATGCAACAACCCAAAACCAAATTTTGGATTGCACATTTGTAAATATGCTTTCTTTGTTTGTAAATATATAATAGGGAAGGGACTTAGTCCCATATACTGTTGCAAATTCTTCTTGTCTCTCAACAAAATAATTTGATAACAAGCATTAATTATGGTTTTTTAATGGATTTCTACCTCTTGATGTTATTGGAGTTCTCTATATAAGAAGCTCCCCATCTATAATCTTATCATGCATCCTAATAATAGACCACAAAATGTGGTCTGAAACATCAATTCTTTCAGACTCTGCAATTTTCCAAAAAAAAAAAATTATCTTTAAACATTATGGATTGCAGAAGCTTGAAATCTTTAATATAGTTTGCAGTTAAAGTCAACCCAAATGAGTTTTCCAAATGAAAAATCACCCATGAGGCTCTCAAAGGACAGGTCACATATCGGGTCTCCACTCAGAAGGACCTTAACCTATCCATTGCAGGAATCCCAGTAGCTTTTCTTTTGTATTGCAATAAAGACATCAGGATTCTTGAACTGCTTGATAGTAGGCATTCAAAAAGTTCTGGATTCTTGAAACTACTTGACACTAGGCATTTCAAAAAGTTCTGGAAACTTGATGTTGTTCTCAGAGAAGCAACAGATTTGTATAACTTTTCTATCATACAAAGTTGAAACTATTCATCAATAGACTAATATTACTTTCCTTTGACCTACCATTCAAATGAAAATATACTATCCACTTCTAAGCCATTAATATTTCAAACTATTTTCCTAATATAACAGCAAATGCATGTTGCAAACTGTAAATTGATTGATCAATGAGCATGTTCATGATTCTTTGTAGCAATGTTTAGTGAACAATAAAATAGCCCAGCCAATTATTTACCTTAAACTGTTATTGTCCAGATTAATAGAAATCCTTCAAATTATTTCCTTCTCTTTTATCTTTCCCCTTTCCCAAAGGTTTTTTAATTCAGCCTTCTTATAATGCAATAAAAACTGAGCGTTCTGCTTTTCTTTCCGTTTTTAAACCACCTACTTGAGCTTCATTTTAGCCAATCCTATATGTTTGTTCTTCTTCAACATATATGGCCATAAACTTCAGTCTTACCTTAAAGCAGAGTTGATCTCCTTTTTCAGGTCTTTGGCCATAGGAAGTCGTCCTTTGAGTGTAGCTTTTATCCTCTCCTTATTGTCATCAATTCTACATAATACAGGAGAGAAACAACAATATCATACATTCTGGACTGACGCACATTCACAGGACAAGTACAAAAGAAAGACTGTCAAAAGTTGCAAGGCTCATTAAGAAAACCCAACATCTTGTTCAAGTTCCTTTTGTAGTCCTCCAACTCATCCTTCTTAAGACCTAATTTGATTCTATCCTCAGATTCACTAGCCATGTTATCCTTTTCACGCTGAGCATTCTTTATTTTTCGCTCTAAATTGCGTCTTTCATCTGTCTTCTGATTTATGTTAAATTCAAAATCTTTCTCATCAAGCTGACTTGTTTTCTTCTGAACCTCCTCCTCCTGAAAATGAGTATGAAATGATAATTTTGATTACATGTGAGGTTAACCATGGCTATCCAAAAGTTCCATGAATACTGTGATCTTATTGAAACTTTAACATGATATTACCAACAGCCTTTCTCTCTCATCAATACGAGCCAAATCTGTATCTGACCGTCTTGGTTTTGCCAACTCTTTGTCAATCTCCTTACACCAATTTGCAATCTCCTCCTAACAGAAATACAAACATAACAAAAACATTATCCTTGAGTAGTGTTGGGGGACGCATACCAAACAACTCACGGCATCCAAACCAACTTCAAACCTTCTTTTGCTGTTTTGCAAGTTTTTGGCCTTCAAGCTCACTGCACCGTTTGCTGACAGATTCAAAGGTTTTCCATAAACTCTTGACTTCCATGTCATTAGACTCCTGCATAAGGGTTTTCTTTAGAATTGCTGTCCAGTGATTTTGTCAACAATATTAAGATGCTTAAATTTAGAGAATCAAGATAGATTAGACACACAAAGGTCCTAAATGAATCTCTTAAGATCTAAAATAACCATACCTTTTTAGCTGCATTATCCTTTTGAAGTTCTTTCAGACGTAATTGAGCTCGATTTGTAAGATTAAAGGCCACTTCATTGTTGAGGGGTAGGTTATCCACTGTACCTAAATTATATTTTGCAAACATACTCTGCATGTATTTATCTCGATCATGCCTCAGTGATAAATGAGCCTGCAATGAAACATGTCATATTATCATCAAGAAGCCATAATAGAAAGTTGCCCGCACAAATGGTTTTCAAGAACATTCAAATCAAGCAAGGGAAATACATCTGCTTCAGCCTGTAGCTTGCCCATGTCCCGAAATGTATCATTAATTGTCTTGGTAAGAACAGCACTTTCTGTTGATGTATCATTTAGCTCTCTCTCCAACTTGCTAATTTTGGACTTCAAATGTGCAATTCTTTCTTCAAACTTTGCTTGCCATTCTCTGAGCTCTTCATCAGTATCTAGAGTTTCAACATTAAAGCGTCACTTGACACACAAAATGACACCAACCATATCTTCTAGAATTAGAAACAATAAACAGATTTAAAATCTAAGGCTTTCAGGGTCCAAGATTTGGCTAAAAGGATTTTTAGAAAAACTCTGAAAAATATTTTTAATCAATAAAAATCAATAGGTTTTAAAATTCCTTTGGTCAATAAAAAAATGTGTCTTTAATTTCCATTTCCTTGTCCATAAAAAAAAGATATAGGCAAAACAGAAGGGGATGACAAACTGTTTAAGCAAAGCTCGATGCTGAATAAAAGTACCTTCATTTTCCTCAGCAAGGGCTGCATATTGTGTCTGTTGAAGCATAAAAAGAGTGCTCCTTTTTGTTTCTTTCATCCGAACTTCATCTTGCAGCTTCCTTAAATCCTTGAGGGCTATCTCTGTCTGATCCATTTTAGTCTGTATATTCTGAATAGTTTTGTCTAACTCCTGAATTTGAATTTTTACACAGGCCACTTTTCCTTGATCCTGTTCAATGCTTTCACGGAGCTGCAAAAATGAAAACAATTATTTACCAATAATCCCATATGAATTTTATTGAACAAATGAAAAATAAAATGGATGATCTGAGAATCCTTATTAGTACATGCATCCAACTATGACATAAAGAAGTTTGCAGCATACAAGCAATATGAGTCATCAGACAACAGAATTTTCCAACAAAATGATAAATTGTCCCCCAGTTAAATATAAACAAAAGCACTTCCTTTCAAACAAAATATTATGCCTAACAGAATTGCATTCATGAAAAAGTACCTTGTATGCAGCATCTTTCAGAGTTTGCAGATTCTCTAGTTTCAGCTTATACATCTTAATTTCCTGAGCTTGGTCCTTGTGAAGTTTCTTAATTACCTCCAAGGCTTTTGTGTATCTGATGAAGAGAGAAAGAGCGACAAACCACATATAATGATAACTATTTAAAAACTCAAACAGATATAATGCATAAATATAAAAAAGCAGTGAAAGAGGAATTACGCTTCTAAGGCTAATAAAGCTTGCTTCACTTCAATATATTCAAAGGTCAAAAACCACAGACTAGGTAGCACGAAATAATTTATCTATTATTGAAAGGACAACAAAGGAGAAAGGGAGATAAAACCAGAATACTACTAATATACACTAAAAGCCTAAACGTTGATGCTGACATGAAAAGAGTAAGAATGGGAAACGGCCCCAAAGGAAGGAAATCGTTGATAAAACAATCATAGAATCATAATAGATTGCCAGCAAGCTCCCATGCTTTAGCAATAGCTACATGTTATATCATTCCTGATTGATAATGATAATTAGTTATTAATAAATCATATTATTAATGGTCACAACTGTTCAAGAAAGAGTTAAAAAATTATCAAAAAGCGTCATGCGATTATATCATTTGGGGAGGTAATCACTCGAGTTGGTAATGATACAGGCCCTTAGGGCCTAAATGTCCTACAGTTCTCAAAGAGGTTTCCAAAAGACCCAACGAAAGGCATACCATGGGAGAAAATATAATGGAAGTCCCATCTATCAATAAAAAATATTGAACCCAAATTTATACAGGTTTATGTTAACATACTTTTACAATTTATCCTGATATTGAACCCAAAATCCTTCCACTAGGCCTTGAGCAAGTCGCACATGATTCTACCGGGTTAACAGAATGGTGCAGACCACAAAACAAGTGGACACGTGGCAGAATTGATTAAATTGATTGAATAAGGAACAAACTTACCACAGAAGTGAAAACTTTGTACTACCACTTCTTGCTCCTCCTGTGGTAAACACTAAGGTAAGTCTGACTCCAACTGCAGACAAACAAAAAGTACAAAATGTTTTGGTGACAGAAAACAAAATCTAGTACGACACAATAACACGTGAAACAATATAGACTGCAAAGCCCAGACAAATGAGGTATATTTGCTGAAGTACTTTCTGACAACCTTAGGAGAGAGGGCTTTTGGATAAATTGTGTAAAAAAAATTTTATCAAAGCATTTCGGATTACAATCCGTGATACATCATTAGGTAACTTCTACATGAACAATGGACCCAAGCTCCTTATATAGATTATTCCAATGAATCACCAAGAAGTCAACAGGTCAAAATATAAAATCTCTTTACCATTTCAAGGACTGTGAAAACATAAAATCTCTCGCCTTAAGAGAGTTTGGCACGATTGGTACATGAAATATGATGTGGATAATTTCACAAAACAGGGGACTGGAGGAAGGGTTTTGAAACAACTTCAAATTACCGAGAGATGACAATTAGATGGTGGCAGAGATTTACATAAAGCTAGGCAAAACCTCACTTCACTCAAAAATTCCCTCGTTAATTACCAATGCAATTACTAAGGGTTAAGGGAAGAAGAAAGAAAAAAGAAACGTTTGGAGTTTCTAAGGACAATTTGCAAAAAGTAATTTATTGTTTTAATTTTCACTTAATTTGGGGTCTCTTGACGCTCATGGGAGCCCAAGGGATTAAGTGAGGATTATAAGGATTGCTCTTTTTTATATTTGAAAAAGGTCTTCCCTCCAAAAATGGAACGCACCCCTTGGGGGAATTGATATAAAAGAGAGTGGAGGATCATTTGAAAGGGGCATGTATCTATGATTTTGATAATTGAATTCATTAAGTCTAAACACGAAAATGCTTGGCTTTCTCCTTGAGGATAAAACCCTTCAAGGTGGATTAGAATTAAGGACAAAAACCCTTAGGACCAGCTAGGGCAGCTTCATAAGGAAATTGCATTGAGCGTCATTGATTGCCAAGGGTGTTTTAAACACCAATCTTCATTGCAGCGAGTTTGGCAAGCAGGTTTGAGGCATTCACAAAGGAAAAAAGGGCTTCCAAACATCAGCGTCATCTTTTGGTAGGGCAGCGAGATCCTAGGAGGGTCAACAACCTCTCCCTAGGGCTGGGCGAGCAGGTTTTAGCGCCTAATTTGGCCATTTTTGGAGACAAACCGCTGTTCGTAATTTTTGGTGATTTTTGTAAAGTGTTTCCAGCCATTGATGCTTATAAAATTCTGCATTTATTCAAAATATCCAGATCTGGACTGTGGATAATTTTATTATATTTTATTGGGATTTTTTCAGTATTTATTGCTCTCCATTTATTGCTAGAAATTTGGTATTAATTCCAACTATTAATTCAGTACCTTTCGGGTTAATTATTGGATCATAAAATTGCTTTTGTTCTTTTTTTTATTTGAAAAAGGCCTTCCCTCCAAAAATGGAATGCATCCCTTGGGGGAATTGATATAAAAGAGAGTGAAGGATCATTTGGAAGGGGCATGTATCTATGATTTTGATAATGGGGAATTGATATAAAAGAGAGTGGAGGATCATTTGGAAGGGGCATGTATCTATGATTTTGGTAATTGAATTTATTAAGTCTAAAAGCATGAAAATGCTTGGCTTTCTCCTTGAGGATGAAACCCTTCAAGGTGGACTAGAATTAAAGACGAAAACCCTTAAGATCAGCTAGGGCAGCTTTGTCAGGGAGTGGTATTAAGCATCATTGATTGCCAAGGGTATTTTAAACACCAATATTCATTGCAGCAAGTTTGGCGAGCAGGTTTGCGGCATTCACTAAAGCAAAAAGGGCTTCCAAACATCAGCGTCATTTTTTGGTAGGGCAACGAATTCCTAGGATGGTCAACAACCTCTCCCTAGGGCTGAGCAAGCAGGGTTTAGGGGCTAATTTGGCCATTTTTGGAGACAAACAGCTGTTGGTAATTTTTGGTGATTTTTGTAAGGTGTTTCCAACCATTGATGCTTATAAAATTCTGCATTTATTCATAATATCCAGATCTGGACTGTGAAAAATTTTATTATATTTTATTAGAATTTTTTCAGTATTTATTGCTGAAAATTTGGTAATAATTCCAGCTATTAATTCAGTACCTTTTGGGTTAATTATTGGATCATAAAATCGCTTTTTTTTAAAGGGTAAAGGCAAGCATTTAATTCTGTATTTTTCCCGACTTGTGGCATCTAGGATTTGAAGGAAAAATCACTCTTCTTTGCCATAGTTTATTCATTGAAAATTGGTGCAGATACTGTTAGGGTTTCGATTGATTTATTGCAGCCTTGTTGTGGCATGGTGACGCTTAGGATTTGTTGAAAATTACATATTCAAGTAGGGTTTGTTGGATAACCCCCTTGTTCAGTTTTCATCCCTAATTCCTAAAGGGGCTATTCCAGTGGTATCAGAGCTTAGATCTTGCTAGCTTGTGGGTTAGCTCAATTTTTAATGCGACATGATGGAAAAAGTGGAGAAAGAGAAGCTCTACAGAGTAGAGAGGAAGCTACAGCATCTAGGTCAACCGGTAGGTGACTTAATCAACATCTTGGAAGAAGTAGAAGATGGGTTATCCAAGGTGAATCAGTCACAATATTTGACAATAGAATGGGTGGCATAGCACCAAAGATTTGCTTGGTACAATCCTTACTCTTGAGATAATCAAACAAAAAGGTAAGGCTTTTGATTACCAGTTGCATTAATTACAAGAATGACAGCTCACAAGGTACCTTACAGTGACAAACTCATGAGGGAGATATTTTAGTTGATTGTGGAGAGTTTCCAGGGTCCAAAGAACAGCAAAGGACCTTTTGCTAAGAGGGTTACAATTTTGAAAACCATGGCAAAAATCAGGTCATGTGTTTTGATGTTGGGCTTGAAATGTGATGCTCTTATTTCTAAAATGTTTCAACTTTTCCTTGCAGCTATCAATAAGAATCATGCAGAAAATGGTGTAACATCTATGAAAACAATTATGGGTTTAACTCTAAATGAAAGTGATGAGATTTCCCAATAGTTATTATCTATCCTATTGGGTAATGGGAGGCAAAGACAAAAAAATTATGTTGCTGCACATGCACTGATCAAATATATTGTAAAGGAATGTGAAGAAAGGTTGAGGCCTTACTTGACAAACCTTGCACTATAATTTCTGCATCACAAAAATCGGAAATTTCGAAGCAGCAAAGTGAGACTTTCCAGCTGAATAAAAGGCAGTCAATTACTGAGTTACAAAAATCAGAAATTTTGGAGCAGCCTAGTGCTATAACTTTTGAGTCTCAAAAAAGAAAAATTGAAGTTGTTGAAGAAACCAAAATTGAGAAAGGACACAAACTCTATGAGTCAGAAATACTTCAAAATAAATCTATGGAAAAGTATGTTGATTTTTGCTTTGATTCTAACAATATTTCATTTTCATTGCATAACTCTAGATTGCATGAGGGAGATTGGAAAAAGAATTGTTAGTAACAGATGAGAGGGAAGTCCAAGTCCTAACAAGGTTGGAAAACACAAAAGGGTTCCTTGAAGGATTAATGCAAAATGTAAAAAGGGAACACATGAAGGAAATTATCACCGTTATGAATTTATGCACAATTAAGGATGCAATAGAAACAATAAAATTAGAATATCTCCCTGTAGTTAAAGACAAAGATGTGACCATCAAAATTGCAGATGAGGCTTTAAATGCATCTAAAGAAATGAAGCATAAGGTTGATGAGCTCAACCTTGAGCTTAAATCAACCAAGGGCTCCTTAGAAAATAGTCAAGGAGCACTTCTTGAGGCAGAAAATCAGATTGATGTTGAAGAGAATATTAGGGAGCCAGAGAATGAAGCAAGGGCAAGGGAAATCAAACAAGTAATTGATGAGCTCGTTGGACTTCAAGAGGGCCTTCATTTGGGATATCTTTCAGAAAATTCAGAAGTTGCAAAGGTAGAATTTGAACAAAGGGATAGAAATAACTTCCAATGTTTTGACAATCCACCATTTGAGATGGATGTTGGGATAATTCAAAGTTCAGATTTTATGTGAGATCAAGGTGAAACTTTCAGACCTTGGGAAGAGGCTGCCAATTCCAAGTTGGGACAGCCACCACAACATGCGGAAAACCATCCTACACCGTGTTCGGTAAGTAATTCAAATTCTGAAAATTATTGTCCATCAAAAGGGGCTAAAGGAGTGACAAATTCTGAGTATGGGTAGCCACTAAGGTATGTTGAAAACTATCCAATGCCATGTTTTAGAAACATTGCAAATTCTGAAAATAAATAATTAAGACAGGTCTTCGAATGGACAAAAATTCAGCTTGTGGATGGTATAAGGGAATCTGAATTTTTTATGAAGAATAGGCCCATGACACTCAGAAAATGCTGAGTTTTTTTTGCAAAATCAGATTGTTCTGTGCATCAAAAATTCTGAAAAGTTTGGTGCATTACAGCCCCTACATCATGCTAATTATTCTGGAAATAGCTGGGAAACTCAGCTCGTCACTCATGTCACCAAATTTGAAACTTCAAAAAGGGAACAGCCCTTCCATCACTTGAAGTTTTAGCATATTACAAGCTTGGTAAGTGCCCTATGTTTTGCAAATTATGTGTTAGGGCAGCAAGGGTTAAGTTTGTATATGCAATTCATTGTGAAGAAAGATGCTATACAAAAGGGAACTCAGATTTCAGAAAAGAAGGGTGGCTTGGGGACCACAACTAATATTCATCTAAAGGGGATGGAAGGTAAAAAATAGAGACAATCCCAAGGATGGAGGAGTTCCACAAATTTTATGCTCTCATGGGCTATTTGGGAAGCATGTTTGGAAGGGGCAGCATAAGGGGGAGCAGGAGACATTTATTGAGGCATCATGGCAAGACTGGCCACTCCGTGAAGGTGCCCACTTGGAAGGGACGATTCCCATTTTTTTCGAAATTGATTGTTGCATAGAAATGGGTGAGCCACATCTTTTGCTTGTTGAGGGAACTTTGAGGTCCTTTGGAAGTCATAAAGGGTACTCAAATACCTTACAAAAAGGCACCCCCTCTAAGGTGCATGCATTGATGAGGAGGATCATGAAGGGCAGGCATGGTACATTCTTCCACCGTCCTGTCCATAACAGTTCTAGCTCACTTAGTACGAGCTTGAGAGTTTCCAAATGCAATTGGAAGGTTGATTACAAAATGACACTTCAAAAAGGTGATTTGTGGTTGAATGGTTTCATATTTAAGGATAATAAGAAGTCTGATATGTGTGAATCTAGCAAATCAATCACAGTAAACACGGCTGACTTTATCATCCCTTTTGCAAATTTGAATGTTTGTTGGTTGTTGGGAAGCAAGGAATGGATTTCAAACACTTTGTGGAAGTTTCCAACCCTTATAGGCTGTAAAATTCTGAGTTTGGGGGCAAATTGGGAATGTGTGAATAGTTATCCCATGCTCGGTTCCACCATGTACAGCATGGACAGCCTTTCTATGCCCTCCAAGGCAATCATACACATGTTTCCAGCCACTAAACAAATGGAGAGTAGGGTCAAGGATGCAAGCAAGGAGGAAAGGTGGAGATACATCGGTACGGGGCATGAAGAGAGATGGGCCTTGGATTTGGTTAACATGTTTGTTTCTTGTGCAAGTAGTGCCGTGTGGACAGCCAAGGCCCAGAATTCCAGCAACTACCTTGTTGTAGCAAGCATTTCCAGCCTCCATGTCACTGCAAGTTCGGAAAATTCCTCCTTTGTAGTCATCTTTCCAGGGTCCATAGGGCGCAACGCCTCAATGTGGAGGAAAGCGGGAAGAACGCACTACTGCTATGACACTTCAAGCTTGGGTGGGCAGCCAAATTTCTTCAGGTACACCAATGAAAGGCTTCAATATGGGGCTTTCTTTCCATGGAAAGAGGCTACAGGAGGGCTTTGCATGTGGATAATTGTTGGGACAACTCCACGGATGTTGCTATTGCTTGAAGACAAGCAATTTTGGGCGGAGAGGATTGTCATGTCCCCCTTTTGGACATAGAACGAACAAAGACCCTTTGCCTTGTTTGGTTTCCCAAGGGTTAACGGAAGAAAAACGAAAAGGGAAATGTTTGGGGTTTCTAGGAACAATTTGCAAAAAGTACTTTATGGTTTTAATTTTCCTTTAAGTTGGGGTCTCTTAAGGATCATGGGCAACCAAGGGCTTAAGTGAGGGTTATAAGGATTGCTCTTTTTTAAATTTGAAAAAGGACTTCCCTCCAAAAATGGAACGCACCCCTTGGAGGAATTGATATAAAAGAGAGTGGAGGATCATTTGGAAGGGGCATGTATTTATGATTTTGATAATTGAATTCATTAAGTCTAAGCACAAAAATGCTTGGTTTTCTCCTTGAGGATGAAACCCTTCAAAGTGGATTGGAATTAAAAATGAAAACCCTTAAGACCAGCTAAGGCAGCTACGTAAAGAAGTTGTATTGAACGTCATTGATTGCCAAGGATGTTTTAAACACCAATCTTCATTGCAGCGTGTTTGGCGATCAGGTTTGAGGCATCCACAAAGGCAAAAAGGGCTTCCAAACATCAACGTCATCTTTTGGTAGGGCAGCGAGTTCCTAGGAGGGTCAAGAACGTCTCCCTAGAAATCGGCAAGCAGGGTTTAAGGCCTAATTTGGCCATTCTTAAGGTCAAACAGCTGTTGGTAATTTTTGGTGATTTTTGTAAGGTGTTTCCAGCCATTGATGCTTAAAAAATCCTGCATTTATTCATAATATCCAGATCTGGACTGTGGATAATTTTACTATATTTTATTGGGGGTTTTTCAATATTTACTGTTCATTTATTGCTGGAAATTTGGTATTAATTCCACTATTAATTCTGTACCTTTCGGGTTAATTATTGGATCATAAAATCGCTTTTTTTTCAAAGGTAAAGGCAAGCATTTAATTCTGTATTTTTCCCAACTTATGGCATCTAAGGTTTAAAGGAAAATCACTCTTCTTTGCCCTAGTTTATTCATTGAAAATTGGTGAAGTTATTGTTAGGGTTTCAATTGATTTATTGCAGCCTTGTGGCATGATGGTGCTTAGGGTTTGTTGGAAATTGCATATTCAAGTAGGGTTTGTTGGATAGCCCCTTTGTTCAGTTTTCATCCCTAAAGGGGCTATTCCATTGTTCTTGGAATTGTGTGTATCTATCAAGCCTCTCCTCTTCTCTATCTTCCCTTCCATTCCTTGCTTGTTCCAAGTTATCCATTTGTTGTTTTGATTCTTCAAACAGATTTTCGGCAACTTTCTTCTTGCTTATAAGGTAATACTTTGGTTCTTTGTCACTCTTGGGCATGAATCAATCTTGAAACCCCCACGGCTAGCCAATATGTTGGCTCTAATACCACTATAATATCCCAAAATATGATAAAACCCTGTATTCTGATTTCTTTGACCAAACCCTAGCTAAAATATATTTTTTTAATTTTTACTGCAAGCCCTAGTGACCAAACCCTCACACACTACTGCAATTAATTATGTCAGATCCTAGAAATAATTCAACAATTATTTCAGTGATGAATAGGGCATAAAAGAGCCTTTCAACCTCGAACCCTAGATGCCACAAAGGCTGAAAAATTACATATTTTAAAAAAGTGCTTTTCCACCCCAAAATCACCTTATTTTATGATCATATAATTACCGAAAAATTATCAAATATTCAACAAATATAAATACATTTTTCCAGCATGTTTTGAAACAATAATTATTGGGAAAATTCCAATAAAATAATAAAAATATTATGCAATGCTTAGATCTGCAAATTAGGCAAATTATGCCCTAGAAAATGATGCATACAATCCCCAAAGGGGTAGTCCAACTGCAAAACAGCAGATAATTATGTCCTTGTCCACGCAACCCTAGACAAGGGGTCTTCAACAAGCAAACTCCAACGCAGCCCTAATAAAAGGGGTCTTCAACAAACGAATTGCTTTGCTGCCCATAAACAGCCCTAAAACCCTCGGTGTGAACCCCAAAAGCAAGTCACCACACTCCCCAAGGTATTTGCCACACTTCCAAGGTGCACTTTTGAATTTTCTGAATATTCAACTTCAATTGCAGCCTCTAAAATGATGCTGCCCTAATATGAAACTAGATGGTTTCGTCCCTAATTCCTCTTTAGCCTTGAAGGTTTTCATCTCCAAGTCTTGGGTTAAGTTTTCCGTGCTTAGACCTTGTATGCACCTAAATTCGCTTGCTTCATTAATTTCACTAATATTCCTATTAGTCGACACTAATTCCATTCATCTCATTTATTATAATTAATCACGTCCGAATATCTCTTTAATCTCGCTAATTTATCCCCTTTCTAATCATTTATCTAATATCCCCCTTCATTATTTATCATCTACTAACCTTATTCTATCTCACTTCATCATTAATTTATCCTAAATCCCCATTATCCTAATCTAATCTCATTTACCTATTATTTGAGAATTTTAAATTCTCAACGGCCCACCTATTAGCCTATCCCTAGGCTATCCTACACCCCTAGTCCCTAATCCCTTTCTAACCTCATTATAATCACCATTAGTCCCTACGAAAGATCCAGAACCCTCCAAATACAGAACCTTCCCTATTCCAACCCCTCCTCTCTAGAAGCCTTTAAATCTAGAGGCTTCCAAGAAATTTTAAATTTCTTGGATAATCTTCAACCCTTGATCTCCCCAAAACCAAGTTTGAATATCCACCATTGATCCCTCCCTCCAAAAATCTATTTAAACAACTCCTCTCCTCCACGAAAGGCCATCTCCAAGCTTCATAACAAATCCATGTCAAACTAATCAACAATCTTAGGAGTTCTTTATCAATCCACTATCAGCAATCATTGATCAAGCAACATCACAATATCAAAACTCTGAGTCAAGATAATCCTAATCCCAATCATCTTGTTTTAATTCCATTTAATCATGGTGTGAAGCACTTAGCTTTAGGATTGTAATGTTTGTTTTGAATTGTATATTCATTCATTGCATTAGGTCTTAATGGCTCTATCACTTTAACTAGTAATTTGATATTTGGGTTTGAATTTACATTGTTAAATCCATATACAGCTCAAATTTCATCTACATTTGGCGACCACGGTGGGACCTTGCTCCCAATTTAATCATTAAGTTTGTTGGAATGATTTTGTTAGCCTGCAAGGTTAATTAGGTCAACTGGTGATGGAAAAATCTCCGATTTTGGAAATTTTTTGTGCACAAGTGGAATCTACGACATTGCTCTGTATTTGCAATTATGTAGTCATGATATTGTCCTTGTAAATCGCGAGTTTGTTCTAACCAGCAAACCTAACCGTTAACAGTTTGCCCTAACTGTGATAGGTTTTAGCTTTTTGACAAAACCGTGACTTCGAGAATCACAACTTTGTATAGGTAGTCGCGGTTTTGCCCTTTTGACTTGCATTTTTGCAGGTTTCCAATGCGAACAGAAAGTCACCACAAAATCGCAACTTCGACAATTGCAGTTTTGCCCTGTGAACTGCAATATTGTAGACAAGAGTTGCGATATTGTGATTTGTGGATAAATCTCTGATAGTTGATCATTGCTCTCTAACATGCATGCTTAGTCTTGATGTTGTCTGTTTTGCAAGAGACAGAAAATCCTTTGATCCTCACATACCCCTCATTTTGCATGATATTTACATCATTTTAGGGAATTTTTGACTAACCATATTCTCATAACAAGATCTTTTGTTTTTGTGTGGTCTGTGTGATTAGCAAGTGCATCTGGAAAGGGAAGCCAGGACAGGAGATCATCAAAAGATACAACCAGACAGTCTCTTACCTTTCCCTTCAACAAAATTGCAGATTTTGAGATCTTCGAGATGGCGATTTTGCTCTATCAAGTCACATTTTTGTAGTCTAAGTCACGATTTTGCAAATTGGACATTTTTGACTTGTTATCTGTCTGTTGGGTTATCATCTTTGGATTCATAAGGCAGATTTAGATAAATATCTAATTGATACATCCTTTGTTTTTCAGATTGGTCAAAAAAATTGGACATTTTGGTAAAAATCTAGGTGTTTGCTTATACTAATTCTGATGCATCATAATCAGTCTCAAATCTATCTTGATCCTCTGTAAATAAGACATTTTTGTGCATTTAGATAATCTGTCACTTGCATAATCATCTGTTTCTGTCAAATAGTCAAAATTTTGGAGGTTTTGTAGTTTATCACAAAACCACAACTCTCAATTTATAGTCAGTAGCGATCTTGTCATTTGCAGTTGCAGTTTTGTCTAAAACTACTAACCGTGTGCTTGCAGGCCGCCTGTCAAAGACTCCTTGTGGCACTTTGAAAATCATTTTTGAACCATTTTGATCATCTTGTCTTGTATATATTATTTTGATCACTTTGTTTTGTATATATCATTGTCTTGTATATTCTTTCATCTTGTAGATACATCATATTTAATTTTAATCAGTGAATTAATCTTTTTGCCTGCCTGTTTGTATCCCGAGGGTTATGATCCATGTATGCTCTCCCCCTTGCATCCTTTCGGTGATTCCTAAGGGATCAAAAACCGCCTATAAACCCTCCCCTTCATTTTTATTTTTTAGGGGGCTAGTGATTGTGGATTTCACCACCATGCACTAGTCCAAACTCCGTGTTCCGAAGGAGTCTAAAAATCAAGAGAGTTGTCGTTCGGTGCCTAAACGGAATTCCCTAAAAAGGGTTTCATGGAATGAAGGATGATTAAGCCCCAATACACAGGGCGGTCAAACATCCTATACGAACTTAGGCCCCATCATACCTTCGCGTATATAAGGGACGCACCTAGAGACCTTTGTGTATACCTAGATTAGGAGCCTTCGGCCATAACAAGTGTACCACTGCAGGAGTCAGTATCCAACTCCAAAGTAGCCATCGAGTGCGAACGGGGTTGAGAGGGTTTGATCGATACCATAACTGATCACCGACCTACAGCCTCACCCATGAAGTCGTTGGATGGTGCAAGCATCGGGTTACACACCCTTATTAGTTGACTAATTTAGAATTCGTGATTATGTGTGTTGTTTGAGTGTTGTGTTAGACCCGTATTGTTTGTGAGCCGAGTCAGCCTTCACCCAAACCTATATACCTATCTAGGTGTTTTGCACATATTGTCTTGTATATCCTTGCCTCATCATTCTATCATACTTGTACATCCTATCATCCCTTTGGACATACCATCTCGTACATCCTAGTCATCATCCTCTTGTAAATATTGTCTTTATATATCCTTGTCCCTATCTCATCCGGTCTTTATCCCATCCTAATCTAGTCATCCCCATATTATTCTATCTCCTCATTGATCATACCCCACCATCTCATCTCTATCTCATTGCCTTTGTATATCTTTATCCCATCTCTTGCCTTGTCTTAATCCCATCCTAGTCTAGTTATATCCCCTCATCATTGACTATATCCTAATCACATCTTATACATCCTTGTCCTTATCCCCTTATGCATCCCCCTTTTATACATCCTTATCTCATAAGTCTCTTGTACATATTGTCTTTATACATCCTCTTGTCTTATCCTATCCCCCATCACCATCTTGTCCCGTCTTAGTCATACCCACCCATCATGGGTCATATCCTTACCTCACTATCATTTTGAACATCTCATCACCCTCGTGTACATTATCTTTATTCTCTTGTAAATCCTTCTAGTCATATCCTATCACTAGACCTACCCGTCATTTGTATATCCTAAACATCATCTTGTATATCCCTTCGTCTGAACATCCTTATCATCATCCCCTTGTACATAATTTGTTCTCTTGTATATCCCTTCGTCTGAACATCCTTATCATCATCCCCTTGTACACAATTTGTTCTCTTGTACATCCTTCTAGTCATATCCTATCTTGGTCTCACCGGTCATTTGTCACACCCCATCACATTTCGTCATCCGCATCAAGTCCACTCTATTTATCACCAATCCTTTTGTCTTGACCTTGCCTTCATCACCCATCTAGTGTAACCCCATCTTATCTTATCCCAGTTGGCTCTTTTAGGTTGCACTCGAGTCCAACACCAACCCCATCCCACCATCATTTATACTTGTTCTTGTCACATTATCCTATCATCTGTCACATAATCTTATCCCATCCTATCCTGAGCAAATCAGTCTAAGGTTTTGAGCTAGTCCTATCCATCTCTATCATCCTACCATCCTAGTCCACTATCGCTCATCATACGATCAGATCAAATACCTAGTCGATATCCTGATATCATCTTGTCACTTTGTCAGTATCAATCTAGCAAACCCATCATCATCAATTTAGTCTAAATCATCTTTGTCTACTCCTAACTAGCACCCATCCAATCATCATCTTGCTAGTTTTGGAACCTAGGCACCCATCAAACCCCCAATCTCTTTTGCTAGCTTGACACCTAGGCATTGTGGATAGGTCATTAGCACCTATTGTACTATCGATCTAAAATCTGATCCTAGTCTTTAATCCATTTTTCCATCATCACCTAATCATACTAGCTCGGTCCTTTCGACCTATTTTGTTCAAGAACCCCATCCAATCCTTATCCTACCTCCGTCATCCATCACGCTCAACCATTGCCATGGAGATAGACCATGCTTTCATAGACCAATATATAGCTGCCCATAAGGATGAGATCCTCTTGAAGTTTCTTATGATGGGTGTTCCACTTCCTAAAGGTGGTGATCCCTTTCAACTCATTGCACCTCCCGTCCAAGCCCCTTCATGTGAGTCTAGTACCAATCCTCCATCTGGTAGTCATAAACCATCGTCTACCCATTCTCATACTAGCAAAGGGAATCCAATCTTGGCCACCTCACATACTTCCAGTCCATCCACCCAGTCACGTCAACAACCATCTAATCCAAAGTCCAATGCTTCCACATCTAAATCACAAAGTGAAGTGGGTCATTATACTCCCCTTCCTATATTCTTGGAAGCCCTTTTCAAACAATTAGTCACCGCCAACATGATGGTCTATCCACCTATCCGACATCTTGATCCTATTAAGCCTACATCCTCCTAGTATAAATCCAATCAATATTGTACATATCACCAAACTTGGGGGCATACCATTAATCGATGTCGACCTTTCCAAAATTAAGTCCCAACCCTCATCAATCGTGGTGACATAGTAAACGAAGATGAACCAGACGCATCTATACCCCTCGGTGAACAAGAGAAGGAATGCCAAGATTCCATTCCCGACCATGATCAAGCCCTTCCCCTTCCAAGCCAATGTCAAGACACCACACCCATATTCCATGATCCCTCCATCAAAAACGAGCCTAGTCCCCCCATCTCCCATGAATCCTTTCATGGCCCCCTCTTAGTCGAATCCATCATCCCTCTCCCGTCTTCTCCTCACCCATCACACCAAAAACCCCATGTTGAGAGGTCAATCGCGAATAATCACTCTTTTACTAGCAGCATTGCATCTTGTACATCGGAGCCAGCACAAGTCTTATCATCATCAAGATCATGTCCAACACCAAGATTTGAATCAGATTCCTCATCAGAAACATCATCACTCATCAATGTTGATAATGCCTGTCTTCTTGAAAATGCCTCTAATCCAGGTACCTCAAATCCATCACCAGCCATGCCTTCGGATCCTAATCAGGATGATGAAGTCATAACAGAATTCTTACAAGTTTTATCTGTCAAAGATAATCAAAGTGAATCTGATCCTCCTTTGGAGGCGTATACTACAGCTAGTCCTCGTGATCCTTTTGCTGACCTTGAGGAGATTTTCTTCGATGTTGAAACCAGGTCTCCTAGGAACCCTTATGAAGACTATGTTGCCCCATCACCACTCATTGACCTCATCATGCCCTCACCACCACCTTCATCCATCATGGACCCTTTTCTCCCCATCGATGATCACTTAATCACCTCCCTCCATAAGGACGAACAAGAACATATATCATTGGAGCCTTCCTCAAGTAATATGTGTGCCACAAGTACAGAGGTCCAAGACCACATTCCAAAAGTCATAAATCATAATCAAGTCATCCTTGATCCTAGAAGTCAAAATCAAGAAGATTCCAATCATCAGTCTAATCTGAATATATCTTCCCCTAGTGAAGCCCAATATCAGGGACTAGAGGAATGTCAAAATCATCAATTATCAAGTCAAAAATCAATCTCCCCTGGTGAAGCCCAAAATCAGTGACTAGAGGGCAATCAAAATCCACCTAAGGTCAAAAGCATGGCCGGTAATCACATCAAAGATGAACACCAACGTCAAAGTATCTTGGATCTCCTGCAATCCTTTGTCAATTGGCACCAATCAAATGAAGAATGTCCAGCATCTCCAACGATGTATGCGATTGCTAGTCCTAATCCTCCATCACTCATCACACCCTCTTATCACAGACCCACAATCCCATCAGGTATTATCATCCATTCAAGTCCCATACATCCCAATCAAGATTCACTCCAATCCATACCCCCCATCACCCACCCGGTCAGCATCATCTCTTACAGGTGTGACGAGATACCTAGCCTAGATATCTGGAGGGGTCTCAATCAAGCATCAATGAAAGTCACAAGGACCCCAATATATCCAGTAGTATGATCACAACATCACACATCCCCAGAACAGGTGTTGGATGAAGATCACAACAATGCCTACATCTTGCATCTCGCCCTTCATCTAATAAATCGAGATGCCCAATAAAGTCAAAAAAAAAAAGAAAATCGTCCAATGGTGAAAACCAATCTTTTGGCACCTTGGGCAAGTACCATGATGAAAACCAGTTTTCGACATCATGATAAAATAATCAATTGTTTACATTGTACCTCAACACTTGGGGGCAAAATCCAACCATATCCTTTGTCAATCCATTCATACTGGTCTCATCCCTTCTCACCCTTATTTATATCACACATCCTTGACCATTTTATACATTGGTCCATTGTCCCTTATCCATCATCTGCCATCATAACATACATCCTATCCCTCCTTTTCTTCCAGTCTTGACCTTTGTAAGGAAGCCAAAGGTGTCTTGAGAACCGTTCCAAAACTATCTTAGCATATCCTCTAGTGGACAGTCAGGAAACTAAACATTTGGTTCCTTCACAATGTGGTCATTGGCAATCCCTAGTCCATTCCTTCCTTGGTCCTTATATCCTTTTCAGCATCATCCTCATCCTCTTGTCACTCATCCATCATCATCCCGATTGCTAGGCTTGGTATTCTCTTTGCTAGTAACCCCATTTGTATAGAATCCCTAAAAAGTGAAATATTCCAAAAAACCCTAAAATTCATAAAATTTGAAAAGCCAAAAATTGTCCATGATGTCTTGTCTTATTATCTCGAATCCCCTAGTCACATCCATCTCCATCCATTTCAATCTTCCCATCTTTGGATTACCACATTTAGTCTTAAAATCCAATCCTAGTGGTCACCCATCCCTTCATATCTTCAATCTCATCCTTGGCCTAGGTATTATTGGCACACATAACCTTGTCAAAGAATTTAATCTGGCACCCATCACTTCTCTATCATTGCCTATTCACACCTAGCACCCATCACATCACGTCTTTGCTAGTGTGGAAGGTACTTGATCCCATCACTATCTTTATCATTGCCTATTCACAGCTAGCACCCATCACATCACATCTTTGCTAGTATGGAAGGTACTTGATCCCATCACCATTTTTATCGTTGCCTTTTCATATCTAGCACCCATCCAATCATTCTTTGCTAGTATGAAAGGTATTTGATCCCATCATCTCTTAGTTTCCTTGCTAGATTGGACTCTTGCAAGGCCTTGTCTGTTGATAATCCTTGGTCATCACTTTTCTAAATCCCCTTCCTTGGCTACTTTTAGATTCAATTTCAAGACCAAATCAGTATTCAAAGACCTCCCATCCTCCATCCTTCTATCCACAACTAGGGGCAACATCTTAGCCTAATCCTAATCATCATCACCCTATCCAAATCCAAGCCCATCCTAAGTCCCAATTGCATCATGATCTTCCTAGTCCAACCCTTCCCCCAATCACTCGTCCCATCCTTAGACATGACCTTGTGACACAACATGTAGATACTTGTGTGTGTTGCTTGTTTGTGATGTTTGACTTGTTTGCATCATATATATATTATCTTGTTTGTCTTCTGTTTTATTTACATCATGTTTATTTTTGTCTATTGGGTAATGAACGAGGATGCTATGAGGTCACCCAAGGCTAAAATACTGCTTCTAAGTGCCCTCGATGATGCAGAGTTCGCTATTTGCCCATGCACTTTCGCATCATGTCCTCTTGGTCATACTTATATCCTGGGGCATACTGTCGAGTGATATATTTAATGGATTGTTTAGACTATGATGAGCCTTATGACAATTGTGATGGCTTGATCATCCCCATCCTCATCATTCATCTAATCCGCATTGCCCAACCAACATCCAATTTTTTATCCTCATCATTCTCTAATCACTAATCTTCCTCGTCATCGTCAGCATCTACATCCATCAATCCCTAAGTCAAAACTACATCACCTTGAGGTCTTTTCAAACTATGTAGGCAGCACTTGGCCATGTTTCAATGCCTAAAGATAGCTCGGCCACTATCTCTATCATCCATCCTCATCCCCCAGTCTTTTGGTCACTCAACCACATCATTTACTCTCTTATCCTCTTCATCATATTAATCAACTTTAGCTTTGAGCTACATTCATCATTAATCTTATCAACCAACTGTCTTATCCTGGCCTAAAGCTCTCCCTTGCATGCATCTTTGCTTAGGATACGTCTAAAGCTTGTGGCCTTCCATCTTATCATCATCCTATTACGGTTGATTCCCCCTTGGGATGTGTCAACAACCGCGACACCCACCATCTCTACTTCCTGCACATGTGTCCTTGCCAGAGGCATTATCAATTTGTAGCTCATTGCTAAAGTCAAATTCATCTTCTACCTCAACATCACGCATCCCATCCCCTATCTATCCATTGCATCCCACCCATCGTTTCTTCTTTTGAGTGGCCATCCATTTCATTATTCCCCGCATGTCCCCTCAAGGGGGCATCATATCCCCTAACATCATCTATTAACATTCATCCATGACATAGTTTTTCTTTGAAAGACCATTGCTCCTTCCACTTTGTCCACTCGATATACCTTTTCAAAGAGGGGCAAAATGTATGCAGCTAAATTCACTCACTTCATTAATGTCACTAATATTTCTATTAGTCGACACTAATTCTATTCATCTCATTTATTATAATTAATCCCGTCTGAATATCCCCTTTAATCCCGCTAATTTATCTACTTTCTAATCATTTATCTAATATTCCCCTTCATTATTTATCATCTACTAACCTTATTCTATCCCACTTCATCATTAATTTATCCTAAATACCCATTATCACAATCTAATCTCATTTACCTATTATTTGAAAATTTTAAATTCCCAATAGCCCAGCTACTAGCCTATTCCTAGGCTATCCTACACCCCTAGTCCCTAATCCCTATCTAACCTCATTCTAATCACCATTAGTCCCTAAAAAGGATTCCAGAACCCTCCAAATCTAGAACCTTCCCTATTCCAACCCTTCCTCTTTAGAAGCCTCTAAATCTAGAAGCTTTCAAGGAATTTTAAATTCCTTGGATAATCCTCAACCCTTGATCTCCCCAAAACCAAGTTTGAAATCCACCATTGATCCCTCCCTACAAAAATCTATTTAAACAACTCTCCTCTATGGAAGGCCATCTCCAAGCTTCATAACAAATCCATGTCAAACTAATCAACAATCTTAAAAGTTCATAATCAATCCACCATTAACAATCATTGATCAAGCAACATCACTATGTCAAAAATTTGAGTCAAGGTAATCTTAATCCCAATCCTCTTGTTTTAATTGCATTTAATCATGATGTGGAGCACTTAGCTTTAGGATTGTAATGCTTGTTTCGAATTGTATATTCATCTATTGCATTAGGTCTTAATGGCTCTATCACTTTAACTAGTAGTTTGATATTTGGGTTTGAATTTATAATGTTAAATCCATAGAGAGCTCAAATATCATCTACAGACCTCAAAATTCAAATATCATAATTACATAACCTCTCAAAATAATCCTCCAATCTCTTTTATATCCATTCTCCCAAAAGCTGCGTTCCATTTTGGAGGGAAAACCTTTTTCAAATATTAAAAGAGCAATCCTTATAACCCCCACTTAAGCTCTTGGGTGCTCATATGACCCTCAAGAGACCACAACTTAAGTGAAAATTAAAACAATAAAATACTTTTTGCACATTGTCCTTAGAACCCCAAACGTTTCCCTTTTCTTTCTTCTTCCCTTAGCCCTTGGGAAACAAAACATGGCTAAGGGCCTTCATTCGTTCTAATGTCCAAAAGGGTGACATGACAAAAAATAGTCACATTTCAATTGCTTCTCTCCATAGTAGCTCAGGTTGGATGGAAAGTGTTTTAGATGGAGTCAAAAGTATTTTCCTGGATGGAGATTTAATTTAGGTCTATATGGTGCACCCTGAAGGATTTCCGATACCTGGGAGCGATCATTTGGTTTGCGAATTGATTAAGTCTCTATGTGGGCTTACGCAAGCTCCACAAGCCAGGTATATCTAAACTAATCAGCATCAACAATATTTTGGATTCAGAAGTCTTTCTAATCCAAATATTTATGTCAAAAGCAACAGTGATGACATTGTGATACTCATTGTCTATGTTGACAATCTTGCCATCATAGGTAGTGGGGCCACTACAATTCAGTGACTGAAATCAGATTTGTGTTTGTTTTGATATGACTGATCTAGGCCTCCTACACTAGTGCTTAGATGTAGAATTTTGGCAACATGAACATCTCACTTTCATAGCTCAGGTCAAGTATGCCACAACTCTTTTGAAGAAGTTTGGAATGACAAATTGTAATCCTACTTCTACACCTATGGAAGTCAGGATGAATTTGTCAACCCATGATTCATCATTGGTCAATAAATCACTCAATAGACAATTGGTGTGCAGCCTTATATATCTTACGTCCACACAATCAAATCTATGTTTTGTTGTTAGCTATCTTTCTCGGTTTTTATCTCAACCGAAGCTCATTGATTGGATAGCAGCAAAACATGTTTTTAGATAAGTCAAAGGAACTCTTGACTTTGCCATCCTATATCAGAAAGACAAGATTTCAAATTGACAAGTTATACAAACTCTGATTGGGGAGGATCAGTGGATACTCAAAGGTCTACCACCGGGTATATCTTTTCTTTCGGCTAAGTGTTGTTTCATCGCAGAGCAAGCTTCAACATAATATAGCTATCTCTTCCACCAAAGCAAAATACAAGGCAGTAGTCAATACCTGTTGTGAAGCAATTTGGCTACATCGGATTCTAATTGATTTGCAACTTCCTCCATCTACACTTACTCCATTTTTTTGTGATAATCAAGGTGTATTGAAGTTAGTGAAGAATCATGTCTTTAATGCACACACCAAACTTATTGAAATTCATCATCACTATATTCAACAATAGGTTGATTCCAGTAATAATTCTCCACTTCTGTGTTTATTAAATATATTGTTTTAATATATTAATGAGACTTAACTAATCCTATATTATTTAAAGTCTAGCAAATGTAACTATCAACCACCTCAATTCTTTGTAGATTTTTTATGGCATTAATAAATAAAGGATGGACATAGAGTTCTAAATGTGCCTTCCAATTTCTCTTCATTCTTTCAGCAATCATACTTGCTTACATTCATGTCACTTGGACTACCTCCCCACAGCCTCTCAAGCATAAGAAGGCTTTCTATGTCAAGCGCTTTTTGCAAATTATTGATAGAATAATCATCCATTCGAACTATACTCAATATCATTGGACTCATGGCCTCATGATCCCTCTTGGTCAATTGAGAACCTTTCACCACCAATTAGGGATTGAGATTGAACATCATATTCATAAGGTAACAAGATATGTCGCCTATGTTCTGTCTAGGAGGTGGAGAGAGGAGCACTTCATTTTCAAGAGTTCTATCTACTATGAGATTTAAGGGAGATATTAATTATAGAACAGAGATTCAAGAGAATCGGTCACTACCTATTTCTATTATCCCAATAAAATCCACATAGCTCTTTACCTCAAGAAATGATTGTTTTGAGACACCAAATATTGGAAATGTAAGTGTCCATTGTATGCTACATCTACTCAAGAAAATGCTAATAGATCGATAAGACACATCCCCCTCGACAAGAAAACTACCAAAACACCTCCATCCTACCCTCCTATTCTCACACTAGACATGGTAGGATCGTTGTTCTTCAAAATCGAGGATCAACTACTCCCCGTACATAGTCCAATAGATCTATACAAATGCACATTACCAACTTCCTCTCTATTTTTGCAGGATCATCAGCCACAAATGTTAAAGCGGATTTTTGGGAGACGTTATTATTGCCTCTTCAGGGGCATTCCAGCAAGCCCACTTCGTCAAGGCCATTCTCTCATGAACATTATCAAATATAGTATAACCTCTTCCATGATAATTGATGAGGATGCAATCCTCCTCTGCATTCTAATAGAAACAAAGGGAAACTCTTGCTTCCTACCATGGTCTCCAAAAATCTTTATCTTCTTTGGTGGCAAGTCCTCCTTTCACATGGATATTTGTAATGATTGTAATAAAATTGTCTTTTCTCACATGTTTAGGGTTTACCCAAATTGGGTTCAACACCCACCCCTAGTTAATCAAAACCTCTTGTTATTGTGCTTTTAGCTTTTAGCTTCATGTTTCTTTTAGAATTTAGAGCATATTTTGGTTCCCCTTTCTATTTTAATTGGTTGTACTTTCGACTCCGATTGATCTATTTTGGTCACTTGTGAACATTAATATTATTTTTGTTTCTTTTCTTTTTGTCCATAACAAAGCATCAACTTCTTGGCCAAAAATTAGAATGAGGCCTTGAAAAATACTAAAGTGTTTACAGCAAAATGCTACACTACCAAAGAACACTTCTTGCAAAATTATAATCACATACCATAAACATAACACAAAAGAATATAAGAGAAAAGTAACTTTATTGCATCAAGTATTGTACAGTACAATGCTTACAACCTATCAAATTATTGCCCTTGCCCCAAGATTCAACTTGCTATTTATAAGACAAATAGTTGTTCATTCAGACACAATTTTCAACCGAACAATTAATAACAAAAAAGTGACTAATACTCGACCAAAGTAGGCAAGACAAGAACTAAGAATATAACTAAATCAGCTACCAAAATATTTATTTTATTTGATAACAATGAGAGATGAGGGACTACATTTTCCCCCTTTTAAACAATTTGGAGTCCCTTCTAACACAACACAATGACAATGTCAAGAGGAATGGGATGGAGGAGGGAAATAAAAAGATGTCCCACAAGGTACACATGCTCCAGCAGATCGCAATTCCTGAAGAGGCTGCCCCACTTGACTTAAACAACTTTACTTCAGCTCTACATGCATACACCTCCTCAATACACTTATTCAAATGGCTCTCTGCAATGATCTCACATCCCCTAAACACTTCACCATTTGCATTGCTTCCTGCATCCTTCCCTTCAATTGATCTCTTTCAACCTCCACCATCGAAAGTTCTGCCACTCAAGCCCTCAGTTGTGTTAACTCCTACTCATCCTCAGCAACCTGGCTTGGTTCTAAGTGTGTTGAGTCTGCCAGCTAAGCTGCTCTAGAAATCTAGTACATTGCTCATCCAACTGACTACATAGGGCCTCATTTTCCTATGTGACTTTAGCCCTGCCATTCTAGAGTCAGCGTTGTTCACATATGGCAAATTGTAACATTAAATACTGATATCGAAAGGTGGATTTGATAGAATGGAGAGCCTCAAACACACCCAACATGGGAGGAGAAATGACTGGATGAAATCTTTACAACAAAATCCTACACTTCCATTGAACACTTCTTGCAAAATTATAATCACACACCATGAACATAACATAGAAGAATGTAAGTGAATAATAGTTTTATTGCATCAGATAGTGTGCCATACAATGCTTGGTATAGGAAGAACTCGATCCAGGCAGATCTGGGTCACTAGATCTTACTGCAGTTCATCCTTGTTGTTCATCTGGCCTTGTGCTCACTTAAGCAGCTCCGACAGCGAGTTCAACATCCACATGCCAATATAGAGTCTGTTAGTAATGGCGACTGATGACGTCATCGCATTCATTCGTTATGAAGCGATTCATACCAACCTTTGTAACGGTTTAAATGACACTTCATCTCTCTCCCTTCTATATTAATGTACACTGTTATTCTTTGTAGTTAGGCAAGATATACAAGAATGAAGTTAGGGAGTACCTAGACACTATATATACGATCTCTCAGATACTGTACAGAACTTAGCATAATATGAATTTGCTATTACAGTTATACATCAGTTGTTAATGGTCTTTTTTGCTTTCCTTGTTTATTTGCACTATGCATGTCTAAACCTTCATCATTCATAAATCACTTTCCATACACAACCCCCCGAACCCGTTTAGGTAGGTTGTCCACCAGGTTTCCTCCTGAGCCCCAATTCAATGGTATTGGAGCTTACACACTTCATACCATTTCTAATTGGTTTCGTGGTGTACTTGAACTTTGTCTTTGTTTGTTTGTATGCCCACTCATACGAGGTTTAAATACAAGTATTTAGGGCTTGAGATTCGCAGCCCTTCATCATACCTTCATGTTCTTAGATGGGAGACAAACCTTCGACAACACCAACTCCACAAATGTTCCAAAAAATGATAGAGAATGTATTGCAAAGACATCGGGAAGAATTGGAAGAACATCATGCACATGAACGAGCAAATATTGTTGATCATTTTTTGCTACTTCTCAAGCAATAGACTCCTTCCAACACCTCTCATTCACATCAACCATTTGGTGGTCACATGCCATATAAGGTACAAGTCAATCTAGGCATCCCTATGTTTGAAGGCAAAATAGAGAAAATGCCCTAGATAATTGGTTTAACCTCATATGTTCATATTATGTGGTTAATCACATCTCTAACCAAGAAAAGATCGCATTCACTCTTCTGAAATTGTCTTTATCAATAAAGAAATGGTGGCAAAACTATTGCACTTCACATTAAATCCATCAAGATGAACTTAACTCACATTTGTAGACACATGGAATGGGTTCATAGAACTCTCAAAGAAACCTATTATCTTGTTAGGAACTATGATAACCAGTACATCAAGTTCTCTCCGTTGCACCAAGGCAAGGATCAATCAGTGCAAGAATACACAAACACCTTTCATACTTTGGTGTCCAAATTGGGAATTCAGGATTCAGAGCAAAACAAGGTTTTCAAGTATAGGTCTATCTTGAGACCCCACATCCAAACAGAGATGGATTTCCTACATATTTCTTCAATTGGAGAAGCCTACAAATTTGCTTGCAAGTTTAAAGCAAAGCCTAAGGCCACGACTAAGAAGGACCAAGTCCTAGGCCAAACACCAGTCTAAGCCTTCCAAGCAAAATTCCAAATAGGAAATGGCTCCAAGCACCCTCTGTAGAAGAAGCAACAACCACAAAATGACAAGAACAAGCAATCCAAGACTGGCAAGTGGTGTTTAGCTCACAACTCCAATAATCATTCCAATGAGGGGTGCCATGCTAGGAAGACTCTACTTGCGCAACTTGAAGTAGCAGGTGCAAACACTACAGCATTCGACAAAAGTAAGCAGATCATGGAATCCGAACCTAATGCCATGGTGGGCAACTCAAACATCTCTAGATCCCCTGCAAAAACAGAGGAAGTAGAAAGATCGTTCCATTCTCAAATGTGGATCAATGCTCAACCAAAATACTTCATCGTTGACAATGGAAATCAAAAGAAAATGATTTCTCATGAAGCAATTCGCAGATTGAACTTGCTACTGATGCCTCACCCACAACCATACTCCATTGGATGGTTTAGTGCAAGATCTGAGAAGCAAGTCACTCAAGAGTGTCAACTAGTGTACAACATCAAGCCTTTCCAAGATACGGTCCTTTGCAATGTCAATCCATTAGAGGCATGTGATGTTTTACTTTGGCAATCATATCTTTACCATCAACATGTCGTCTACGATGCAAATCCTAGAAATGTTGTCATAGATGATGGTGATAAGTGTTATGATCTTGATATGATTCAAATATTCAATATATGCAGAAATACCCTTAAGGTAGGGCAACACCATATAATACTCCTTTAGGAAGGAATAACTCCACAATGTCTCTTTGAGGGGACAACCTCCAATATCCTCTTACAATAGTAAACTCAATGCTTACTTGATATCTTTACCATAATAATCATCTCCTTTATATAGACATCTATCTAACCAATGGATGGGTAACCTCATAATCCCAATGTAGACCGACCATTACCCAATGTACTAATTCCACAAGTTACTCCATTATCCTAATATATTGTACCCATATAACTAAGGGGATGTGTGTCACATGTCGGCATCTCCATCAACCCATATACATTAATATATCATATCCCTAGGTACATAGCATTACTTCACTCATTGACATGTCTCATCCCCGAAACATAGGAAGAAACCAAATAATGAGTGTGCTTCAAATCATTGCACACTTGTCTCCAATCTCGATCATCTAGCCATCCATATGTGATCTTGGCAGATGATAGCTCTCCAAGCTTGTTTCAAAATTCCATTGTGCTCCTTTGATTTCGTTCATGATCATTATTATACTGCTTTGGTGTCCAAGCATAATTATTCCTCTTTTTATTCCATGTACCATATTTTGTTGCGCTAATTTGATTCCAACCATGACCATAGTAGGTATTCTTCCATGCATAATCATAGTGATTTCCCCATTCATTCCATGTGCCATAGTATTTTTTCTTTGGATTCCATGCATATCCATAATGATTGAAAATTTTATTTCCTGTATAGACAAAATGATTGTTGTTATGACACTTCCTCACCTGGTTCCATGATTGTTTCCTCTCATGGTGATGTGGGTGTCTATATACCTCAATTTTTTCCAATATTTTGACCTTATCCACCTTTGCTTCTACTTCTTCCACCTTTTCCTTCTTTGTCTCTTTAGTAAATGAAGTGTTCATTTCTAATTGTAGTGTGTTTTTATCTATATCATATGAATCTTCATCATGCTCTTCATCACCTGTTTCAATCTCATCCTCATGATCCACCTGGATTGTTATTGGTGCCTTTTTCACTATGATATCTTGTAAAGTGATCTTCTTTTTCCTATACCAAAACTTCATGAATTTTTTATAAACATTAATATTCATTGTTCCCAAAATCTCTAACCATGGATATCCAAAAACTATATCCACATCATCCATATCCAAAGCATAAAAATCTGAATGCAAAACATATTTTTCCATAATGAGCTTCAAATCTTCAAACATTGAAACATTATTACCATCTACTTGAACCTCCTTGATATTATTTGCTTGAACATGTAGATGTTTGGCCACATTCATGTTAATGAAGTTATACTTGCTGGTAGGGTTTATGGACACAACCACCTTCTTCTTTTGAATGCATCCATGAAAATGAAAAATTGACTCGAATTTTTTTGGAGCCAATTATTTGAACCCTTCTTCTTCTTCTTCTTCTTCTTCTTCTTCTTCTTCTTCTTCTTCTTCTTTATTTTCTTCCTCTTCTACATCCTCTTTTTCTTTTATATTCCGTCGATCTAGGAAGATTTGTTCCATTGCTTCCCATGAAGAATACTTTTGCGCAAAGCTCGATTGATTAAACCACCAATGAAGAATACTTTTGCGCAAAGATCAAGCCTAGAGATAATTTTGTTTTCCATAAAATTGTTTTAGTATTATTCTCCTTAAAAATGAGCCACCATTCTCTAGCATCAACATCATCTTCCCCTCAAAATTTTTGCAGCTTCATGATCCACAAAAAAAATTAGGGTTTATGAAACCCTAAAATGTCAATAACTCTTACAAAACTGATCCAAAAAGTCCCAAATTTTTAATGTAGCTTCCTCTTATGATATTGGAACCTCAATCAAAATTTTGTGAAAAAATGTCACAAATTTCGACCTGTAGATTGAATATACGAAAAACATAAAATCGCAACAAATCACTCAAAACAACTCCAAAAATTCTGAAATTTTGATTGTGCTTCTCTTATATCTTCTTACATCTCCAGTAAAAATTTCGAATAAAAATTCCCTATATTTCGGAAGATATAGCGAAATTAGTATAAAACCTAAAATAGCAATAACTCCCTCAAAACTAATAAAAAAATCTCGATTTTTTTACTGTGACTTATTTTAAATATTCTCCATATCCAGTAAAAAATTTGTGGAAAAATTCACAACCAATCAAAAGATATAGACAATTCAAAAAAACTAGGGTTTCGCTCCACACAAATTGCCCAAATCGAAGCTCTGATACCACTTGATATGATTCAAATATTCAATATATGCAGAAATACCCTTAAGGTAGGGCAACACCATATAATACTCCTTCAGGAAGGAATAACTCCACAATGTCTCTTTGGGGGGACAACCTCCAATATCCTCTTACAATAGAAGACTCAATGCTTACTTGATATCTTTACCATGATAATCATCTCCTTTATATAGACATCTATCTAACCAATGGATGGGTAACCTCCTAATCCCAATGTAGGCCGACCATTACCCAATGTACTAATTCCACAAGTTACTTCATTATCCTAATATATTGTACCCATATAACTAACTAAGAGGATGTGTGCCACATGTCGGCATCTCCATCAACCCATATACATTAATATATCATATCCCTAGGTACATAGCAATAAGAGATGCCACATACCACAAGGAATTCCTAAGTTATCACTCATTAGTGCCAAACAATGCAAGAAGCTTGTCACTTCTAGTAAAAAGTTTGTGCTTTTGATGGTGAATCTATGTTGGATTAAATTGTTAATTACACCTTAGTGCTTAATTTTACTTAGACTAATTTCCCTAGGTTGTTTGATAATCTAATCTGGAAATGCAACTTGCACTAAAGTCCAAGTTGCACACCAACATAGACTTTATACATCCACTTGTATTTATGCAACCACTTGCATTTATGATTGTAGGCCAACTACATGCATTTATGAAGGCCTTCACACTTTATAAATGCAAGGCTCTTCTCCTCTCATTTGTGAGAGAAAACAATGAGAGTGGTAGAATTGTCAGGGAACAATATGGTAGAATAGTAAGAGAGCATGTGATAAATGACAACTCATCGAGGAGGTATGTAATGCAAGAGTGTTGCTTGTACTCTGATTTGTCTCATAATATGAATTATATGATTATGTTGTCACATTTTGTTCAGTGTGAGTTAGTCTTGGTTTATTGATCATGTGATCAGACGTTGTTCCCTTTTCCAATATGGTATCAAAGCCATAATAGATTCACTCTTGGTTTGGCCGACTACCTCCCATTGGTGCTCACTTTATTATTTAAAAGAGTTTACTGTTGTTTGCTATCAAAGCATTCAATACTCAATATCTATTTTTTCTGATCTTGTACCCTGAAGATGGACACACATATGGTGTCCGAAATGTTGGTTTTTAATAATCTCGACATGATGAATCCAAAAGTCTCTTCAAGCCATCATCATCATGGAAATCTGCATAATTTAATTCCAAAGGCCTTCGTAGTCAAACATCGCCAAACTTTAAACTGTGTATTCTCTGCATTGCGAACACCTTTTGAGGTGTCGTTTTGAAAGTGCATGTTTTTAAACTTACAATCCAAATTTCTAACTAGAATTGAGTCATATCGTACAGAAACAAAAAAATATAAATATGTTTCCCATTTTCAACTGTAAGTAGGTTGAAAAAAATTGTGAACTATGTCATTATAAGCAGTTAGGGGGTTAATTATTTTGTTATTGCACTCATTATATAGTGCCAAGAACTCTTTTTGGGGGGTAAACACTTGCTTATGACACTCTTCAGCATCATGCCTTGTTCCTTCTTGGGGGAACCTTATTTGTCCACTGTGGTTTATGCCATGTCCTTTTATTAAGACATTTATATTTTGGCACACCTGTGGTTTGTGCCAAGTCTCCTTCAAGGCCCCTTTCTTAGTGCATTGCCTTCTTCTCTAGAGATTTCATCAAGGCTCCTTTCTTGGCACCTTGTCATTCTTTTGTTGCTTGCAATGGCTTTAGACACCCTAATGCAAGCAAATAATAACTTGAACACAGAGAGTGAAATGCTCTTGTCTAAAGTCTCCTCGCTTCAGGAAGATATTGTTAAGTTTGTCAAGGAAATCCGGGGCCTCAATACATAGAACGCACACCTCACAAAACTTGCAAAACATGACTCACTCATTCACACTTTGCAAGTTAGAAATGCACTATTGCAGCAGCACTCTGACCATGTGGATCCCACACCTATTCCCTTGCTCCACATTCAGTACATACTTCCAACTCTGGCACGCATCTTTTGGATGCTCTCCTAGATTGTGATTTGTCAGACCATAGGTCACATTGTGATCTAGCTACACCTATAGTTGCCTTTGTCGCACCCCACACTTTCATTGATCACAATGTTGATGTGCTTGCCTCATTTGAGAAGCACAAGTATTGGTTTTGGTTCTCGTCTTCTTCACACCATGGGTTATTCTAGTAGAGGTGTTGTAAAGCACGAACAAGGCATTGTGTTGCCCATCCAATTTGTTCATTGGATTGCTCGCCATGGCATTGGCTATCGAAAAAGTGCTTTCATTTCTTCTTTGGGACCATTCTGTCTAAGCTATACACCAGTTTTTGTTCGCTCTACACTTCTAGAGGACATCGAGTGACACATCCCTATTGAATCTGGGCATTCGAGCTCTTCATCATATCTTTGTTCAGAGGCTATACTCAAGGATGAGTGTCTTGTGTCATCTTCAAATTTATCAAGCAAGGGAGACATGGTCTTTCACTCTGGCATGTGAGACCTGAGATTGTTTCTGTAAGGCTTACACGGCCTTGTCCTTCCCTCAAGGATGAGAGCCCTAAGCTTTCTTTTGTTAGGCATGAGAGTCTTGAATCTGATCCAAACATTTCCTTGCATACACTGTTTGTGCACATGGCACCAAAACACTTGTAGGCATCTTCTTCCACCATCTGTGTTCATTTGGGATGGATTGATGATCGCTTATGGCAACATCGTCAACACTCTTTGTGTGGACTCTACCGGCATGGTTTTCCACTCTTCAGCAACATCTTTTGCACACCATTCATATAGCCTAGAAGTGCTCCCTTCCTGGAGGAAATCACATTTTGTGATGGCTTCTTCAAATAGACTGCTCCTTGTGAGTAATTTCTAGTGTCCCCAGCATCTGTTCGAGTTTTTAGTGTCTTTTGGATCCATGCGACATATTTCTTAATTCCAGCAATGAGATTCTTCTAGCGTATCTCCTATTTTCATGCCATCCTATTGTTCTAAGATTTTTCATCCACCTCATCCAATTCAGTGTTAAGGGGGGGTGTTGTGTACTGCTTTTTTGGGTGAGATTCTTGAAACCTCACTCTTTATTGTCAAAGATTTTATGTTGTCCTATTTTCTAGGTGAGATCCTTGTGGCGCATCTCTTTTCCAAAGTAATCTTTTGCTTTCATTATCCATGAGTACTTCATCAGGCCTAGTGTCAAGACCCATTTCAGAAGTTTTGCCTCATTTTTGTACATGCTCTCTAAGTTTACTTAGGCTAATTTCCCTAGGTTTTCTAATAATCCTATTTGGAAATGCAACTTGCAATAAAGTCCAAGTTGCACACCCATATGGCAACTTGCATTAAAGTCCAAGTTGCACACCAACATAGAATTTATACAACTACTTGTATTTATACAACCACTTGCATTTATGATTGTAGGCCAACTACATGCATTTATAAGGACCTTTGGGCTCTATAAATCCAGGCCTCTTCTCCTCTCAATTGTGTGAAAAAACAGTGAGAGAGTGTGGTAGAACTATGAGAGAATAGTATGGTAGAATAGTGAGAGAGCTTGTGACAAATGACAACTTATTGAGGAGTTATGTAATGCAAGAGAGTTGCTTGTAATCTGATTTGTCTCATAATATGAATTATATCGTTATGTTGTCACATTTTGTTCAATGTGAGTTAGTCTCGGTTTATTGATCTTATGATTAGACTCCATTCCCTTTTCAAATAATCTAAATGTAAGAACATGCTTGCGGCACCAATTCATACCATAGTTCCTCCAGTAGCAACAAAGATCTCAGAGTTGGACTGCAAATTGAAAGAATACAAAGATATCTTTCATCTACCAAAGGAAGTGCCTACGCACTATGATGTGAAGCACACTATTGATTTGATTCCTGGACTACCTCTGTCTAATGCCTCTTTAGACCACAAATCATTTCTGGAGAATGAGGAGATCAGACCACAGATCTTGGAACTCGTGGATAAAGAACATATAAGGCCCAGCTCATCGCCTTGCGACAACCCAATCGTTTTTGCACCAAAGAAGGATGGCACGTGGAGGTTGTGCATCAATTATAGAGCTCTCAACAAGATCATAATGAAGAACCGCTATCATCTTCCAAGGATTGAGGACTTGCTGGACCAACGCCTTGGTGCAAGGTTCTTCACCAAAATCGATCTTAGGTTTGGCTATCATCATATTCCTATGGAACCTACTGACATCCAAAAGACAACCTTCAAGGTGAAAGAAGGTTGTTTTGAATGGTTAGTCATGCCCTTCAGCTTAACCAATGCTCCAACGACCTTCACGCAAATGCACAAGAACTGCATGTAGACCTAGCCAAGATTCAAGTCATCCAGGAATTGGCCACAACCAAAAAATCTCAAAAAGCTCTGCATCTTCTTGGAATTAGCAAATTTATACAGGAGATTTGTAATTGGTTTTTTCACATAAATTGGCCTCTAAACCAAGTTACCAAAGGTGGCACTAAAGCAAAAATCATCTGGTCAGCTGCACAACAAAAAGCATTCAAGGAACTGAAATGCAGACTATGTTCCGCATGAATACTTGTGTTGTCGGACCTTCAACAACCATTTGAGATTGAGACCGATGCATCAGATTATGCACTTGCAGCAGTCCTCACTCAATATGGTCAACTAGTTGCTTACCACAACAAAACATTCACGCACTGGTAAGAAACTACCCATCCTATGATCGCAATATTTATGTTAATGGTCAGGGATGTAAGCATTGGAAGCATTATATATTGGGCAAAGAGACTATGATCCACACAAATCACAAGCCACTTCAGTTCTTGCAAACTCAAAACAAGTCACGACAAGAGTGGCATCGTAAATGGTCTTCTTATCTTCAACACTTCCATCTAAACATCAAGCATAAGAAAGGAAGTGCCAAACCTATCACAAATTGTCTGGGTTATTCCCCAGTTCAAGCTCTCTTTTTTGTACTTGATGCATTAGGACATGAAGTCAGCACATGGTCAGAATTGTATCCATCTGACATAGACTTTGCAAATATCTATGAGAAGTTGCTTTGTGGTAACTCAATCCTAGATTTCTACTTGCGAGATGGACTCCTATATCACCTTGGACACTTGTGCAATCCGCATAAGGCAGAGGGACAAACTAATATGGAAAGATCATTTGAGCAAAGTTGTAGGGCACTTTGGAACTGAAAAGACTCTTTCAGCGTTACAGAAGTACTTTTTCTAGGCACACCTAAGGATCGATCTTACAAAATGCATCAAGTCTTGTACCACATGTGCAATCGCCAAACCAATCAACAAGAAGCAAGGTTTGTACGTACCTTTGTCGATTCCAACGAGACCATGGGAATCTGTTTCCATGGACATCCTCTCAGGGTACCCTACCACCAAGCATGGTAATGATTGTGTTTATGTTATAGTTGATAGATTCTCAAAGATGGCAATTCAAAAACCTTGTAAGAAAGCAATCTCAACTCTAGAAATAGCCCAACTATACTTTCAGCATATTTGGATTCACTTTGGAGTCCCAGAACTATCCTTTATAACAGATATACAAGGTTTTTAAGCAATTTTTGGAAACTGCTTTGGTCAATGCTAGACACAAAGTTGACCAACTCTACCACATTCCATCTGCAACTAATGGACAGACGGAAGGGGTCAACAAGTTGATAGTGCATCTTATTAGAGTGTACAATTCAAAGAAGCAATGCACTTGGGATGAAAGCTTACCCTTCATTCAACACAGCTACAACAAAACTTTGCACAACTCTATTGCGCATAACCCATTTCAAGTCTACTTGGGTTTCCAACCTTTGGCACCCATTGACGTAGCTTATCTTGTCCCACCATCAATGGCAACAACTCCTTCAACTCAAAGGGATGTTGACAAAGTTGTTCGATTCATTCAACACATTCAGCTACAAGTGCAGACCATCCTGCAGCATGCCAATGCTAAGTACAAGCAACGTCATGACAAGCATTGGACATCACATACCTTTCAGGTTGGTGATTAAATCTGGCTACACCTACAAAAACAAACACTCACATGACCTTACTGACCTTACCGCAAGCTTTGGCTAATTTGGTACTGGCCCTACACCATCACCAAAGCAATTAGGAGAGAATGCTTTCGAGCTTAATCTTCCTTCCTACCTTGGGTTGCATCTAGCCTTCAACACAGAACTCTTGCACCATTACTTTCCACCTCTATTGGATAGTTTAGATGTTGTTGAACTTGAGACCCTTAAACAAATAGAGATCAATCCCAATTGCAGCATTCCCATAGAATCGGATCCAGTCATATTGACACCAAGTCAAATGGACACGTCAACAAGAGATTCCCCTCTTCCAGATCGTCAAAGCAGATCAAGTGCCTTCCCAAAGAAAATGGTTTACAAAAGTGCAAGTTGCTAAATTATTTTCACATCTCTTACTGCAATTGCATGAGATGAGGACCATTGCTCTTCAAGGAGGGACAAATGATCCAAGAGTATCTGGGTCACTAGATCTTACCACAGTTTATCGTTGTTGTTCATCTGGCCTTGTACTAACATCAACAACTAGTTTAGCACCCACATGCCAATCCATAAGATCTAACTCTTCTTCAACATTACCGCACAACTCCTATAGTTTCAGCACTATGCTACATAGTCTATTAGTAATGGCGGTTCATTATGTCACCACACTCATTGTTTATGAAATGGTTGATACCAACCTTTGTAACAGTTCAACCAATGCTTCATCTCTCTCCCCTATATATTAATGTACATTATTATTCTTTGTAGTTAGACAAAATATACAAGAATGATGTTAGGGAGTACTTAGACACCATGCATCTGATCTCTCATATATTGTACAAAACTTCCAATAATACAACTTTGTTATTTCTACATCAGTTGTCAATTGTCTTATGCTTTCCTTGTGTGCATATCCAAACCTTCATCATTCATAAATCGCTTTCCATATGCAACCCCCCTAGCCCATTTAGGTAGGTTGTTTACCGGGCCTCCTCTTAGGCCCCAGATCAGTGCACGTCACACTAGCGCCCTTACCCCGACAATCAACTTGTTAGTCATAAGACCAACAGTTGTCGGTTAAGACACAACCATTGACCCAACCGTTCATGACTAAAAAGTGACTAATACACTATGAAAGCTGTCAATATAACAATTAACATAACTAAGTCCGCTGACAAAGCATTTATATTATTTGATAAAAATGTAACATGAAGGACTACAAAAGGTATTTAGTTGATTGGCTTTAACTATGTTATTTGAGTTTCAAAACTCTATTATTTAGATTTGATAACCCAAAGGTGCATAAAGAATTTGAATATGGAAGCTTTGGCAGATTTACTATTCTAAATTCAAGATAAACCCAATCCTAACTTATATAATTACCTCTATATGATTCAACCTTGCCTCCCATATCATGTCACATTCCATGAGAACAACTTTTAGTTTTAAATTATTGATCCCTTCTCGAACTGTGGTAATCAAATATATTATTGCATTAAAGATTGATTCATCTTTCCTAAACGACAAGATGAAGTGTCTCTCGTTTGCCCCTGCTCATCCCTCTCCCATGGACCATTCTCCTCTAGCAAACCACATTGGTGCTCTTCTAGCTTCTGTTGCTAGCGCTGTGAAGTTCTCTACAGACGCATTTGCCCTTGGTGCTGACCCTTGGCCCTCTAGTGTCCCCTTGGTTCCCTCTTTGTATGTTGTCTATTTTGCCCGTTTCTTGTCTCCTCTACATTATTTCGCCATCTGCACCAGCAATTTCAATTTGCAAAGTTAGATCGATCTCTCACGACATGCCTCCCCCATTGCCGAGATTTCTTCATACGATGCTTGAACCTAGGGCTGCCTTGAATACCTCCTCTGTAATGTCTCGACCCTCCATCCATCCCTTCGATTGCTTGGTCCGTTGGTTGTGTGTATAGCCCCTTCCCTGTCCTTCAAGAGTGCTCCCATGCGCCCTATTGTTGTCTCCAAGTCTTGTATGTCTGGCCTAGAGTTGGGACAAGATGTTGTTGACCAAGCAACTTCCTACAAAGTCCATTGGCTTATGTAGATTCAATGGGCTCTGGCCTAGGTTGGTTGACCTCTAGAGGTGAGTGTCTTCTTCTTGGAAACCCTTGTTTTCTTATTAAATTTACATAGACCCATTTGCTATAGGTTTCTTTTTTGTGGAGCGCGATGTTGTTGAAGACAAGGACCTTATCCTCAAAGTTGCTTTGTTCCCCTCTTTTGATCCCTCTATGGACACTATTTCTTCTGCTCCTCTTTGGATTAGACTCGTGAAACTCTCCCTTCATTTCTGGACTCCTGCCAGCGTTTCTTCCATTGGCAATTCCCTAGGGGAAAAAGTTTCATTTGTGCTCCCATGAAACTGTTTTGTGGCATTTCACTACTTTTCCTAGAATTTGTGTTGAAGTAGATTTCACGAAAGGCCTTTCATATGAGATCAGGCTTAATGTGGAGGATCATGTCTCAAAGCAAAATTTGGACTACTATTAGGAGGCATTTAAATGTCAGGCTTGCATATCCCATGGACACCTAGTTGTTGACTACCCTGAGAAGGCTGACGAAAAAACCACCAACCTTGATGGTTTTGAAAGAAAGAGTAGAAAACCTCTTCCTACCTGGTGACATCGAGCTAAGGAACACCACCATTTCGTGGAGCCAATTTTCAATTCCTTTGAGGTAGAGGTCCAGCCTTCGCCCCTGGAAAGGAGGATCTCTTATCTTTTATATTGGCTTAAGCAGATTTGAATACCCCTAAAGAAGGGGCCTTTGTTTGCAAGAGCTTTGTGGTCTCTTCATTCAAGTTTCAAGAGCTTGAAGTTGAGGTTTCTCCTAAACTTCTAGCTGTTGTTTTGGTCTCTTGTCCCTCCGGCTTTATTACCCCCTTGCAACCGTGACCTCTAGCTAAATATGCTTGGGTATCTACCAATCAAGGGAGGACCAACATTGTAAAAAGGAAGGACTTCGACAAACATCCTTCTAGCCGTATGACACTAATTTCTAAAAATGTTTCTAGATCTGATGTGCCCTGTTGATGGGCTTAGCTGTTTTTTGTGTAAGAAATTCTCTGTTGCATGGTCACCTTTCCTCTATTTTCTTTCTATTTTCCTCTCCTCTCTTCAGTTATTCCTTTTCTTCTTCCTTTCTATGTTAGTTTCTTTTCCAACTTTTCTCCAAGGATAATAGAAACCCTCAATTTACCTATCCAAAAAAAAATGATTGATTCATCATTCACAATGTCCATCCACTATTCCTTCAAAGATGCCTATGCTTTTAGTTGCTTGTATACCAAGTAAAGCTTGCATAAGTTGTAATCCTCTTGGAAGCCAAAGGAGCATCCAATAAGTGTCCTCCACTAACAAGGAATAAGCTCTAGCTTATAAGCAAAACTAGTTCTGCAATGAAAAAAATGGCAAAAGTGATTCTAAATATGCACACAAAGAGCCAAAACTTGGATGGAATTTACCCTCTTCACCTATTCCTCGCTAAATGAAGACCATCCAGCTGTAGAATACAATCTGAATTCAATCATCCTCCAGCTTCTCAATTACCTTTTTTACTGTATATTCAACCTCTAAACATCTCTTAAATCTTATGATGCTACAGAATTTCCTAATACAAGAAATGAATCCCTTGTAGGGTCAATGTCTCCCTCCTTTAAACACTGAAAGTCTTGCAGCCATTGCATTAATACATCTCTGGCAAAGAAACGACTGCCAACTTCAATGTCAACTGGATTCAGAAATCTAAGTGAAGAAAATAGAATTAGCAAGTAAAATGCATCTAGGCAGAAGCATCTGCCTTTACGACCAACCTACTAATACTGTGAATACAACTTGTTTAGAACATATATATTGAAATTACTTAAACTTGTATAAAATATATAAGCATTCCATGAATCCAATAATTGCTTGGAAAGAAAATGAAACAAAGAAAAGATAGTAATGTCAATAAACAAAAAACATAATGAATGGGAGAACCAACTTTTCAAGTCACCTTACGATGTGCATGTGCTCAAAAACCTATAACAGAGGTAGTTCCAGTCTATTGACAGCTCTGAAGACCATGTTCGGTACAACAAAGTGTATGCTTACAGAGTACATTGTGTTGTTCAAAACTTACATCCAAAGGGTTAGTGGTGAGACAAACATTTAAGAAGGCTGTTATCACAAAATAAGGATCTACGGCTTCCACCCTTGATAGGATTGATATGTGGTAAATTTCCTCAATCAATATTTTTCCAACCAAATCGTAGTCGGAGATACTGATTAGTTTCACATCAGATTAAAGAAATGGTGAAGCAACATCTCAATCAGAACTAAAAGATTTGAAAAAATTATATTTTCTAATTCTGAATAAGTCCTACAATATTATTGAACATAAGAAAAAGAATTTGAAAACATAAAACATAAAAAAAGATACAAAATTACTCGCTAAATACAAAGGATGCAATACTTACTGTTAATCAAAACAAGTACATGAGACATGTATATTGTGTTTATTTATAAATTATAAATCACCTGTATTCCATCATAACTGCTTGACAATGTCTATCTACTACTTGCCAGCTAATTTATTTTCTTAAGTAAATCTAACTAAAATGTCATAATTATCACCAGCTCATTTAGTTTTTCAAATTAACTTTTAAAATTCTCAAGAAAACCCTAGAGCTCAAAATTTAATTTTACATATTAACTTTTCAAACTATCGATCAGAAAATTAAAATTGACACCTCAAATTAACATATGCAGCCACGATACATACCTTGTAGCAGAAAAAATATCATCAAATTTTTTCTTTAGTATTGAGGCTTCTGCAAGTGGCCAGTTTGCATCATCCTGATGCACAAAAATTACATTTTCTAAAATAGCTTTTGAAACTCCCATAAGAGTAGGAACCTCTCTGTCCATATCAGCACATCTGTAACTAAGGCATACCTTCTGCAAAATGCAAACAAAGTAATTTCAATCACAAAATGTAGACAACAATTAATGAGTTTTACAAAATCCAACATAAGAACCAACAAGGAATTCACATAAGAATACCTTAAAACACAAGTGGTTTGAAAATGCTCTGAAGAATGGTTAGGCTCAGACTCAGTACGATCTCGGCAGACCAATTTTGGACTTGGCCTCAGGTTCAGTAAAAAAACATGGCAATATATTAAAAAATGTAATATATGGCGAATTTTTTTTCCTGTTTTTCTTTTGCAGACTTGCTTTAGTGAGCAAATCAGTTCAGTTGGGCTCACAAAGCCCATCTCAGCTTGCAGTTTGGCACCTACTCGCTAAGTCTTATGTCTATGCATTAAAGCTCTGTTTGGATCATTACACAAGGCAATACACTAGACCATTATATAGATTCGCCGCATTGTACGTTTTTTACATTGTGTCAAGGTGATGTTTTCTAAACAAACACCTTGTATAGGTGACACGTAGAATGTTAGGCATCAATGTGTAATCAGTATTAGTTCCAATACTGATGGGACTTTAATACCATGCTCTCCCCATTGGAAGAAAAGGGGGTTCTCCTCTTAGGAAGCAAGATCGTGAGTCAATGCAAGAGTTTTTATTTGAGGGGAGTCTATGGTATATTCCATCCTCTTATGGCCTTGCGACATGGAATGATTGGAGATCAGAAGGAGAACACATATGTGAAGGATTGAACCGGTTTAGGGATCAATGGACTGATTAGAGCAAGGCTTCATCTTAAAATTGGAGGTTCCTCAGGACGGAGGCTTGGACCATTGGCCAATCAGGCTTGGTATTCATAAAGATGCTCCCCCTAAAAAGTATCTAATTAGATTTGGAAAAATGTGGTTGGTACATCCAGAGTTTGGACAAAGAATCTCGACTTGGTGGAAGGATGGGGATGGCTACAAATCTCATGTAAGTACAGATTGGCAAGAAAATTGCACGAGGTGAAGGCCAAATTAAAGGAATGGAACAAGGAAGTCTTTAAGAATCTTTTTGAGATCAAAATCCACTCTGAAAATAGAGCTCCCCAAATTCAGGTTGAAATCAAAAAAATTGGTTTGGATGATGAAAGGAAAGAAAAAGAGGATTAAGCCAAAAAGGAATTGGAAGACTTGTACAGTAAAGAAGAGATTTTCTAGAAATAACGATCATGGATAAAATAGCTTCAAGAAGGGGATAAAAACACAGTCTTTCCATCTTTCCACTCTGATGAGGAGAGAAAAAAAACAAAATCACAAACATTGAAAACCAGCAAGGGGTGATCATTGATAGGCCCAAGGATATTAATTAGGGGATTGTGCATTACTTTGAAGATCTCCTAACAGAAGACACGGAGGACAAGAAGGCGGCCCAACAGACACTTGTTGACAACTTATAATTTTGGTCTCTTCCAAACAAAATGATGCTATCATGAAACCCGTATGTCAAGGCAAGAATCATAGAATGGAAATGAACAATAATGTGGTGCAAACCAAAATTGTATTCGATTACATTAAATGAAGAAAAATTACAAAATATATAGCTACAAATGTGACCATTCACTTCACCTTCTAAAGTGACTATTCATCTACTACTATGCGACAAAAGCTCTCCTACACCTATACACCTAGAAATAATAATATTAAATAAAATAATATTACGTATAATAATATTATATCCCCCCCTAAATCCGTTGGGATTTGTGAGACCAAACATGCTTTCGAACTTTTCAAATTTTTCTCTTACAATCGTTTTTGTCAAGATGTTTGTTGGTTGCTCCGCAAAAGGACAATGTAGCAATTTTACACTACCATCTTTCACATAATGCCAAATCAAATGAATTTTTGTGTTGATGTGCTTTGTTCGGTCATGAAAGACTGGATTCTTCGTCATTTGAATTGCAAATGTGTTCTCAACCATGAATGATGTTGACAAAATATGTTGATCTTGCAAATCTGAAAGAATCCATCTGAGCCACAAAAATCTCTGGCTAACTCTAAAGTTGCCGTGTATTTTGCTTCTGCTGAATAAATTGCCAACACTAGTTTCTTCTTTGACTTACAACTGATGGTTGTTCCCAAATTTATTAGAAAAGCCAATGTAGATTTCTTATCTTCAAAATCACCAACATAGTCAGACTATGAAATCCAACCAATTTGAAATCCCCTACTCTAGAGTATTTGAACCCAAAATTTTGTGTTCAATTTAGATATGAAAAGACTCTTTTTGTTGTTGCCTAGTGACCTTCTCTAGGTTGTTGCATGAATCTAGAAAGAACACAAACAACAAAAGAAATATTTGATCTAGTGGTGGTCACATAGATCAGACTTCCAATGAGTTGTATTTAGTGGCATCTACTAAATATGTGGTATCTTCTAATGTCAATTTTAGATTTTGTTCCATGGGTGTACTAAGAGGCCTACAATTTGTTATTCTGAATTTGTTCAGAATTTCACCATATATTTATGTTGAGTGATGAAGATGTACTTTGATTTTTGAATCACTTCAATACCTAAATAGCAATGAAGATAACCCAGATGATAGATATGTCATTTCAAAACCTTTCATCAACTTTACTTCGATTTTTACAGTGTATCTCTCATTATTACCTATGATGAGCATATCATCCACATACACCACTAAAAATACAATTGTTTTGTCAATTGTTTTAACAAAAAGAGTTGCATCTTCAAACTCAAAATGATTGAAATTCATGTTCATGAGGTGCTCAGTGAGCTTTTCGTACCATGTTGTTTTGGCTTGTTTCAAACCATATAGTGAATTTTCCAACTTGCACACTTTGTGCTCTTGGTCGTCCACTGCAAAACCTTTTAGTTGAGTTATGTACACTATTTCTTTGAGATCACCATTTAGAAATACAGTTTTTACGTCCATTTAATAAACTTTCCATCCATTTTGTACTACCAAAGCTATCAAAGTTCAAATGGTAGTCTATTTTGTTTTTGGTGCAGAGGTTTTATTGTAGTCTATCCCTTCTTTTTGAACAAATCCCTTTGCAACAAGTCTTACTTTGTGTTTGTCAAGTGAGCCATCTACTTTGTATTTGTTTCGAAAAACCCACTTGCAACCGATGAATTTACAGCTGATTAGAGGATCAACCAACTCCCAAGTTCCATTTTTTACCCAAAACATCCTACTCGCTCTTCACTGTTTTTCTCCATGCATTAAGCTTTTCAGCTTGTTTGAAAGAAGTTCGTTCAAAGTCAAAAGCAATGTTGACTTCTTCTTCTAGAGAGTCATCCAAGGTAAGCTTTTTATCTTATCTTGAATTTCATATTGTAACTTGTTTGAGTGTTTTGTGGTTGCATGTGCACTTCAATCCCTATGTTTCAAACCTCATCAAGTCTGACATCTTTCAATGTCTATTCGGTCCATTTTGGCATTTTTTACTGAATAGCTTGCGAAATCACCGGTGCCTCATTTTTTTGATTTGAAATTCCTTCATTTTTTGACATAGGACCACCTTTTAATTAAGTTTCTCTTGCTTCCACAGGGGGTGTTTCAATTTCAATTATAGGAGTCAATAGAGATACAACTATTTCCCAATTACAAAACCCCCTTCGCTATTTAGAACATCCATATCAATCTCCTTGAAAACATCAAATTTTGCATACATCTCATGTCAATACAAGTGTCAATTGATGCTTGTTGTGTCTTTTGCAATTTCACAAAAGACATCTCTTGCGACAAGAAATTTTTAATCGTTCTCATCATATAGTTTGTATGCCTTTGAGGATTTTGCATATCCCAAAAAAATGCATTTACGACTCCTGTGGTCTAGTTTATTCATTTTCTCCTTGGGAATCAATGCTTAGCAAGTGGATCCAAAAACCCAAAGATGTCACACTAAAGGGAGATAACCACACCAAACTTCATATAGAGTCTTCATTTCAAGAGCTATTGATGGTGACCTGTTGCAAAGATACACTATTGTTTGAGTTGCATCTGCCCAGAAATGCAGATTTACCCATTTGTAAAACAACATTACTTAAACCATGTTCATCACGGTCATGTTCATCCTCTCAACTACTCTATTTTGTTGAAGAGTGTAAAGGACAGTGAGATGATGCTTGATACCATTTTGCTTGAGATAAGCTTTAAACACATTTGATGTGAATTCACCACCATTGTTAGTCTTTAGTGTCTCAATGCGAGGTTGAGCTTCATTTTCAATCATTGTTTGAAACTTTTGAAAAGTATCGAAGGCTTCTAATTTTTGTTTCAGAAAGTATATTCAAGTCATTATGTTGTAGTGATCAAGGAACAATATGTACTTATGACCACCAGCAAAAAGACTTGGCATAGAACACAAATCAAAGTGAACCAACTGCAATTTTTGTCAGTGTTCCATTCTAATCTTTGAAATGGATCCCTTTCTTGTTTAGCCAATATACAAGCTTCACACTTTTCAATATTTTTGGATGGTGTTGGCAAGCCTAAAACACCATTTTTTTGCATTGTGTGAATGTTGTCATAATGGGTATGCCTTGAATTTGACATGCCAAAAAACACTTGTTGGCATTCCTTCTTTCACAAGATGAGCAAAATTTCTTGGAATTGAATGCTCACCCCTGAGTTTTAGCAACTTTGCTTCCTCAAATCTAGTCAACACAGCTGTATTATCATATTTCCTTGTGATCTTGATTTCTTCATCATCCAGTAGAATGGAGTGGCCTTATTATTGAATGAACACTAGAAACAACAAATTTCTTTTCAATTGAGGAAGGTATAAGACATTGCAAAAAATGAAATCCAGAAGCCCTTGTGACTTGAGTCAAATTGAACCTTTGCCTTAAATATACAAACTAGTTTTATATGCCAAATATACTGGACCACAACTTTCTTCATGAAACTCCTCAAATAAGTCCCTTTGAAAAGTCATATGTTGCGTGGAACCAATGTCTAAAACCCAAGCATTATTCCAAGTTGAACTCACTGAGGCATTATTTGCTTCGTCTGAAATTGAAAGCACATATTCACTTGAAAACTGAGCCGAGTCTAGTTCTAAGCTTTTCTTCTTTTCCTTTCTTCCTTTTGTTTTCTATAGGCTTCAATCTTCTCCCATGACGTTTTGCATTCATGGGTCTCATGACTCCCTTTTCTTTCAAAATGTTTGCAAAACAAGTGTTTTTTGTTGATTTGCTTCTCTTAATGTTGACCATTATTTTTGCCAACTATTCCACCTCACCTTTTATTTTTCCCTTTGCTTTTATCATTTCCAACATTCTTAAAAAAACTGTCCTTTTGATTAGCATAGCAAATGCTTTCTCTAGTGGACTCAATCTTTCTTCCAAAGGTTTTTTTTCTCTTGGCCATCTTCTCAACTCGTTGATCAAAATTGCATCTTCAATAGATTGTTTGTTTGCAAAAACTCGAAGTAGGTTGAATATGTAGGGAGAAAAAAATTTATAAAGATGGTCATATGTACATCAATCTTTACACCAACAGTATCAATATCATGTTTGATTACTCAAAATTATGAAACTCATGACATCATTGTTCTTCAACTCAAAGTTGAATAATTTCAATTGCAATTGTATAAACTCCAAGTCTGAGTGAGAATCATGCAAGTCTTTCAATTTGCGTAGTGTTTTCCAATGAGTGTTACACCTCTATTTGTGATGAAAAAATCTCCATCAAGGCCCACATCAAAACCAATGCTTTTGAATTCTTATTGTTCCAAGATAGTAATTTTTTTTATTCCTTTGGTCCAACTAGTTGTGCATCCCCATCACAGATATCGAACCATAAGTCATTGAAGATGAGTGTTCTCCACGATATCTTGACCATTCTAACCAGGTGTCCTCCCTAGTTAGTGTTATGCCAACAATTGTTTTGATTGAGTACATTTTTGCTATTTAAGGAGATGGATTTGTTCTTTATTGCTTGAAAAAGTCTCATGTTCTATATACCACCCGACCGATATACCAAACCTCTCGATATGTTCGTCCTTCCATATACCCAACGGTATGTGGAAGAAGCTTGTCCTTTCTATAAACCTGGCAGTACATGAAAACAATGTTAAAGCAATTGAGATCAAAATGATATGTGGTACCTAGGTAGTACGTGAAAAGAATTCGCTCTATTTATAACACCCACTTAATGAGAAGTCATTGTCCAAGGGCGTAGCAACCCCATATACTCGGAGTATTTTTGTTTTCAGGGTTTACATCTAGTGATAGATACGAATGAGTACAACAGGAAAATGGAAAAATGAAGTTTTATCCTTATTTCTCCCCAGCGATTTATAGGGATGAAACCTCAAACGTCATAGTTGCAGCTATGTTAAGCATTAGATGCAAGAGTTCGAACGTGATGACATTATTCGTAAACGCAGACCAGAGACATTGTACATATCGAACGTTGCATTTTTACAATTTGTTTGATTTTGTTTGCTTGAATCAAAATCAAATTTATTTTCTTTTGAATTTTTGAAATGGTTTGCACAATGTGTTTATTTTGAAAAACAAAATTGACTTATTGATTATTTTAAAAAGTCAAATATTAAAATCCTCCAAAAATTTATAAATGCTTTTCAAATCAAAGGGTGTGAAAATTATTTTAAGTTTATATATTAAAGAAACTTATCTTTTATCTTTCCTTGTGGATGGAGGGCGTCATGGAGAGAGAATTCAAGAGAGAAATGAGAGAATTTACAGCACCCTCAATGCCTCCAAATTAATTGGTTCCAACTACAATGCTTACAATGCCTTGTAACAAGCATAAGATTGATGCCGTGCAACAAATTGATCGAATTTCTGATGCCAAGGATAATTTCTATGCCCAGCTTAAGTCTGAAAGCTGTCAAATGAATTAAAATGACTTATTACAATTGGAACGCCTCTCAATATAGAGCGCAGATATGAAAAATGCCTTGTGTCAAGTTGTCAGTTCAAAATACAAATAGGAAAAAGCACTCGGTTGGGATGCAAATGCCAAGGCAATGAGAAAGAGTGTAGGGTTTGACCAAAAATTTCATCAAAACAATATCTTTGGATCTAAAACACCAATAAGGTGCAGGGCTTCATTAAGCAAAACAAACCTGTTAAAGAAATTAGAATGCCAATCTTAGCATAAAATCACATGCCCTACTACACTCCTAACAAATTTATGTAGGCCGTAGAGCGAAAAAAATGGAGGAAAGAAAAAATTAGAATGATGAGCCTGCGCTTTGATACCAATGTCAAGTCAGAAATCATGCTATGACAATGGATAATAATTTGTTGCAAACCAAAATTGTGTTCGATTACATTAAATGAAGAAAGATTACACAATATATGGCCTCTAATTTGACCATTCACTTCACCTTCTAAGGTGACTTCATCTACTGCTACAAGGCAAAAACTCTCCCACACCTATGCACCTAGGATTAATAATATTATGTATAATAATATCACATGGAAAAGGAAGTTAAGTAGGTGCTCCTCGAAATGAGAAGCAACAACGCTCCAAGTCTGGAAGGCTTTCCCTCCCTCTTCTTTCAACAATTTTGGGACCTAGTGTCACCATGGCGGTGGAGTCAAAGGAATTTGGAAAGGCGGTGAAGGCTTGGAACCAATGTTGCAAGGAGATGCATCCCGCACCACCTAGGACATGTCTCCAATACAAGTACACATCTCTAGACAAGGGACAGGGAGGGAATCATCTCTTGTACACGGAGACGTCCACAAGAGACTTTCAACATCTCACTCACATAATTTATCAAAAATCATGTTGTTTCCCTTCACAAACCCTAATTGTGTTTTTTAAAACCCTAAATGCTTGATTTGATGTATAAAACATTTGCAAGCACCTCATTTTACCATCAATAGTCGGATTTGAAGAATATTGTCGCAATTGAAATAGTAGTCATCAGATATTTGGTTGCAGTAGTCGAAATCGCAATCAAATTCCCAAGAATCAAAGTCAAATTTGCTAGAATTGCAATTGCAGTACAAGAATCGTAGCCAAAAAGTGTAAGAAATAAGGTGTGGGACCATGGGTTGAATTTATCAGTGAAAGTCAATGGATTTCATGAGTTTATGCTCGGTGTTCAGCGATTTAAATTTTAATATTTATACTTTAGCAATGCCATGCAATGCATTGAAGTGTCATGGCACTTCGACAGAAATGCAGGGCATCGTTGTTCGAAATTTTGAACACCAATGCCCAGCACTTCGATGGCAATGCAAGGCATTGCCATTTGAAATCTCGAACAACAATGCAGGGCATTGCTAAAGAATAAAATATTAATAGTTAACTATAGTTTAGGTTCTTTACTTTTGAATTTTTTTCTTTTTTCTTTTATTATATATTTAATATTTAATGTCGATGAGATGTGGGTGAGTTGGTAAAGTGGCTTGCTTGTTTCCAACCCCACCCAAGTTCAAATCTCGCTTGGCATCTGAGACCGGTTGTGGTCGTATGTGGTGTATTCAAGCCCTATTGGTTGTAGATCTAGTAATCATGACGCTGCTTGTGGTTGTATGCGGTGTATTTGAGGCTTGTTGGTTCTTGATCTAGTAATCATCTAGGGCTTTGGGGCCCCCTATGTGTCTCAAACCAGTTCGTAGCTTCGGTCAAATGCGATGATCGATCAAATATATATAGATATAATAATTATTATTTATTTTATTATTATTTAAGTTTTGAAATTTTGACATGTCATTTTTTTATTTTATTTTTTAAAATTAAAATTAGTATTTTTTATTTTTGGTCAAAATGTCAGGCGAAAGGAAAGAAGCGATATATCGGCTCTAAAATTATGTAATGTCCCCATTTTGAAATTAAAATAATATTATTACTAAAATAAAAAAGTATTTTTAAATACTTCAAATTAAGTAATAATAGTCTAATTTGTTTTTCACTTAAGTTGGGACCTTTTTGAAGGTCGTGGGCTTATTTAGCTCTTAAGTGATTTTAAAAGCAAATTATCATTATAATCCACTAACTCTTCATAACTAAAAGGTGGATATATAAAGGCGATTTGCATCTCATTTGAATTATGTTAATTTGGAACTTAAGTTGGGACCTTTTTTAAAGTCATGGGCTTATTTAACCCTTAAGTGATTTTAAAAGCAAATTATCCTTATAATCCACTAACTCTTTCTTCATAACTAAAAGGTGGATATATAAAGGGGATTTGTATTTCATTTGAATTATGTTAATTTAGAATATTGAATTATTGATCAAGTATGTCAAGCTTATTCATCACAACTTGAGGACGAAAACCTTCAACTATGCCAAGGGTTTGAAGACGAAAACTTCTATTTCTACATTCAAGGCAGCTCTATTCAAGCGTTGTAATTGCACTTTAGATTTGCATGGTTGCATGCAATTGAACTTACAAAAATGTTTTATAACACCACCTTGTTCAAAGGCAAAGTGTATATCTTGGAGAGCTATTTGCATTGATTTATCATTGTTTGCTTGCACAATTGAGCTCCATTTTCAGGTTTGAAGGAACCTAGGGCTGTAACTAGAGTTTTTGGAACTTTGGGACAACTTTTGGGGGACTTCCCATAGAAGAAAAATTATGATTCTAATTTTGTTTGATAGCTATTATTTTTGTGATCATTTTGAGTTAACTTTTGCATTGAAATTCCAAATATTTCGAAAGATACGAATTTCTAAAATTTTAACTGCTTAATGCAAATAATAAATTATTAAGCGCTGAAAATAAGGTAATTAATTCAAAAAATTATTTGTATAATTTTTTTTAGTGGAGCAATTCACTTGGGCAAGTTGTTAGTGTTTTTGGGCTCTAATATTGAAGGGAATAATTTATTTTACATTTTGGAAATTATTTTAATAATTTCCCAAGTGGGGCAAATTGATTTGGGGAGCTTGGAGACTTTGTTGAAAGGGTAGAACAAGGATTTGATTTTCAGATTTCTTTCTCTTATTTTTCTAAGTGTGGCGACTTGTTTAGAGGGGCTAAATTGACTATTGACAGCCATAATTTGTTCTTTAGAAACCCTAATAAATTGCAAGAATTTTTGACATATTTATTGTGAGTTTGTGCAAGGGTTTCAAGGTTGATTGGAAGGGAAAAACGCAATTGTACCAGCATCTTAAAAATCAGAATTATTGAAAAAAAATTCTAGTCACATCGCCATTACATCTTTCCACAAAAAGAGGTACTTTATTGTATTGTAGTTTCATATTCATTGATTATTGGGGTTATTGTGGAGTGTTATTGCTTAGAATTTGGACATCTATTATTGCTGGGGTTTGCTAGTTTTTAGGGTAAATTTCAAATTATTTTCAGTTTCACCTAAGGGTTTGTTGGGAAACCCCAACTTGTCGTAATTGTCCCATTTGGGGACATTACAAATTATTGTGATCGTATTTGCAGGAGTGGTGGAACAACAAATATCATATGTAATCTTTGTGAAATGCCCTTTCAAGGCACTTACATGAGGGTGAAGGCTCATTTTTTTCGTATGCCAGGAAAAGGGGTTTGGTGCAAGCACAAAGAGAGTATCCACTTAAGGACATGCTCTAATTTTGTTATGCTTTGTTTAGGCACACACACAAAAGACCAACTCATAATTCTACTTGTGGACATTCACCACAAAGATCACATTTGTTTCATATATTTAAAGACACTACAATGTTTAAAACAATAGACACACTATCAGCTACATTACTTACAATTTCTGGAGAATATCAAGGAGAAAAACATCTCCAACAATGGTCCGACATCCGACTGATTCACCTACATCTTGTTTTTTTGTTTCTTTCTTGCAGCTCTCTTTACTCCCTATTGCATCACGTTTTTCTCCTCTCTTCTCTCCACTTCATGAGATTCTTTCCCTAACCCCTTCTAACATGTACGATGGCTCTTCACGTCCCTTTCAGTCCATAAAACACTACAAACCCATGTGTTTTCTTCAAAAACCATTTATGTTGATGTTCTGTTGCTAACGATTTGTTGTTCCCAACTATTTTTTTTCTATTTTCTATTTTCTGTTATTTTTTATTTTTTTTGTTGACGCAAGATTGCACAAACCTTTGGATGCCCCTATTAGATACGCGAGGTTTTTTAAATGTGTGTCCCTGCTCACATAGATGGAATAAGTGGTAAAACCACTCTTTTGACCATGAAAGTTGATGACCATGGCATTCCCTTCCAACACAACAAATACTTCAGCTAATTGTCTCTCTTTTTCTTCCATGTCCAGCTCCCTCTTGTTGGTTTCAATTTTGTCCTCTTCTTGACTCCACTATCTCCTTTTATGGGGTTAGTCCCACCATAGGCTGTCCTCCTCTTCCAAAGGCTTATCCTCTTATTTCTCTATCATCTTGTGTGTTGAAACCCACCTTCGTCCGACCAACTCCACCATAATGTTTTTTCTTGCATCTTACTTTCTCTTGTGGGCTTAAACCCACCGCTAACCGACCACCTCTTCCTAGAGCCTTCCTGGCTTTGTTTACTCACTATCCAACCTATTATTGGAATCTTCCTTCTATCACCCTTCTCTAATTGCAACTCCTATTCTCTCATGGCTGCCATCTCCTCTCTTGCTACCTTCATCTTGCTTGTGGCTTACTCATTTATAAGAGTTAAAAGACTCTTTTTCTTCCTTCACTTCTTCTTCACATGCTTCCATTGATATGCGAATCAATTGCTTCTCTTCACATCCGGTGAACTTAAGTGGTTCACTCTCTTCACCTTGGAAGGCCTCTTTGAACACCTCCTTTCTCTCCATATCTACACCTGCAACCTCATACTCTTCATCATATGCTTGGGTTGATAACAAACTCAGATGTCGCATCTCACCCTTGTCTTTCTCCCTTCTCAGACTCTTTACATCAGCTCTAAGCTAATTATACTCTCCTTCATTTACCACAACCACACCATGTGCAAATAACTTTGCATTCTCTTTGTCCATATGATAACTAGGCATACCTTGATTCATAAGAGTATGTTCTCCAATACCTATGTCTGTTGCTTTCACGTGCAACATCACCTTTATTCTTCATTCCTCTTGGTAGAAACAAGTTCATCATCTCAATCTTCTTGCTTGCCTCTATGCCACATGAGTGACATTCTTCATCTCTCCTTGTCCAAATGCTCTTTCGACCAGCCTCTGTCACCAAGTTCTCAACTTTTCCAGCCACCAATCTGCTCACTTTCAATGCATATCCTTTTCTATCAACTATTGTCCTATTGAGAAGGTCTTCTTCCTCTTTCCAATCTCTTTCACTTGATCTTGTGAGAATCTCCTCTCCCACCTCTAGTTGCTGCAATTGAGCTTCCCCTTGCATATTTTCTTGAGTACATTCTTGTACACACACTTTCACACTCTCTTGTCTCCATGAAGACTTGAAGACAATCTTCTATTGCTAGTATATCCTTACCAACCAGTTCTTCAGCTACCGCTACCATATTGTCCTTTTGCTTCACTTCTTTTTGTTTCTCATACAAATGAGCATGTTGGACTAAACCACACTTCGTCCTTTTCTTTGTCATCTTCTTCATTGCTAGACCTACACATTGAACAAACACATTAAAGGAATCAAGCATTCCCACAAACAATTATTCAACCACTTCATCATGCCTCATAGACATGTTGTCCACCTCTTCTCCATTGCTTGCATGCTTCTCGCAACTTGTACTCGCATGATGGACTCCAAAAGGCCTATTCTCAACAGTTGCCATGGCTGTCCTCTCCTCATTCTTCTTTCTATTTCCTGCTTCACATCGATGGTCTTCAACCATACTCCACTAGTGTGCATTAACTTGCACATCAACCATCTCTATTGTTTCCTTCATGGAAGCCTACAACTCCTCATGGCTGCCTTCTTCATTCACCTCTATTGTTTCCTTTAAGGAAACATGTAGATTTCCTTGGTTGTCCTCGACCCTTTTTCCCTCCAAAAGAGAAAAGACAAATGCATTGCCTTCATTCACCAAGGAAAATTGTGAATCTTTCCACTTATAAGATATCACAAACTCCTCATCATCAAAAAATGGGTTTCCTTCTTCCGGTTCAGTAACTATCACGTCCAAATCCTCTTGCATGAGAATTCCTTCCTCTATGGGCTGCTCATAAATCTCTTTCTCCTTGTTCTAAAAATCAAATTTGGGCTTCTTACATAGAAACCTCATTCTTTGTTGTCTTTCAAGACAACCTTTTTCTCTCCACTCACATCCTTCTCCTCATAGATAACATAACCGATGAGTAATCACTGAGCACTTGGTTACTTGCCAGGAATGTGCCAAGGCAATTAACCGTCACTCGAACTCGCCAAACATTAAAAACCGTTTGTTTTTGACCTTCCATCGAGTACTCATCGGGACTCGCGAGTACTCGTCAAAAGGCCTATACAAGTGATGTATGCATCTGGACGCGTCGAGAATGCATTCAAACGCGGCCAACCCCCGTCCAGGCCTGCAAATGGATGCCAAACGTTAATAAAATATTGATAAAATGTTGAAAAAACATATAGGTTTGTCTTATAAATTGACTCCTCAACAAGCAAAGTTCTCTTTCACAACCTACAATAGACTCAAAAAAGAGCCTCTCTCACTTCCTTTACACTTGTAGGACTTCTCTCACACCTGGAACAAACTTATCCTCTCTTCTATGCAAGCTTATTTTTCACAAGTTGCAACTAACTACAGTAGACTTCTCTTATACAGCCTAAAATTGACTCGTACAAGAGACTTACAAACTCAACCCAGCAAGGAAAGACCTTGCTCTAATACCAATTGGTGCAAGCGCAAAGAGGGTATTCACTTAACGACAACCTCTAATTATGTGATGTTTAGTTTAGGTGCGCACACATACAAAAAACCAACTTAGAATTCTACTTGTGGACATTCACCACAGAGAACACACTTTTTTCATTGAGTTTAAGACATTACAATGTTTAAAACAATAGACACACTATCAGCTACATGCCTTACAAGTTTTGGAGTATAAACATGGAGGAAAACATCTCCAACAATAGTCCAATATACGACTGGTTCACCTACAGCTTGCTGTTTTTTTTCTATTTATGTCTTGCAACTCTCTTTCCCCCCTCCTGCATCACGTTTTTCTCCCCCACTTCGTGAGATTATTTCCCTGGCCCATTCTAACACATACCATGTCTCTTCACATTCCTTTGAGTCCATAAAACACTCCAAACCCATGCATTTTTCTTCAAAAACCGTTACTTTAAATTGTTATTTTGTTGTTGATGATTCACTGACAATTTGTTGCTCTCAATTCTTTTTTTTTTCTTTTTTTTTTTTTTTTGTTGATACAAGATTGCACAAACATTTGAATGTTCTTGCATCAGAGTTGACCCGTTCCCAAATGAGGGAGTGTAGTATGAAGCTATGAGGGAACAAGAAAGGATTAAAGGCAAAGTGACTCCTTTAAACTCACGCTTCAACTACAAATCAAACTCAGAGTCATCATATCAAAGTAACCACAAGAACAGAATCAAAGCTAGATGTCTCTTTTGGACATGCGACAGAAGGTGTAGTGTCTTCTCGTAAAAGACCACACATTGGCAATTCGAACCCCATTCGAAACATGTTCAATATGCATGGTCGAGATGTAATTGATGAAACAATTGCACGCTTCTTAAATGCGAATGGAATACCATTCAATGTTCATCTCTCACATTATTATGAGGAGATGATTCGTGCGATTAGCAATAGGTCAATGGGGTTTAAACCCCCTGGATATGAGAGGCTTCGCATGACTCTTATCGACAAATGAAAAACAATGATAGAGCAACAAACTACATCAATCAAAAGAGAGTGGTCTATAAAAGAATGTAGCATTATGATAGACAGTTGGACTAATACTAGAAACTGTTCACTTCTAAATTTATAGTAACTTACTCCAAGAGCATTTATTGTTTTTAAACAATTGACTCTTAGATGCAAGAGAAAAATGTAGAGTTCCTTCAAAACCAATGATGTGATGCAATTGAAGAGGTGGGGGCATCACATGTCCAAGTTGTTACAGACGCTACCCCGGTTTGTAAAGCAATTGACTTGGTGCAAAAAAAATACATACATTTTGGACACCATGTTGTGTGCATGCATTGAATAATTCATTCAAAGACATTGAAAGGTTTCAATGGACTTTTGAGCCCAAGAAAACAAAGTAGAAAAATACAAATGTTCATATGCTATCATCACCAAATGCAAGTTTTTTATCGGAGATTTGCCAAAATGGAACTTCTCAAATTTGCAAACACACAATTTACTTCTTTATTCCTACCTCTTGATTGTCTTTATACTGTTATAGGGGCCTTACTTTCCACTATAATTAGTGATGCATGGGCAGACTTGAAACAATTTACACCAAATACCATGATTGAGGTGAGGCAAGTGGTCCTTGATAACCATTTTGGACTGATGTTAAATTTGTTGTTGACTTCATTCAACCCATTTATGAGGTAATCCATTTTGCCGATTCAAACAAGCCATGTCTAAGGGAGGTTTATGAAGCAATTTGTTGTATGTGTGAAAAAATAATCTATTGGGTCCTTGAACTATCAATTTTTAACTTCTAGGGCCAAGCTATCATTTTCCTAAATGGTTAAGTCATAGTTTAGGTGATATTATGCCTTTTTAGGTGATATTGTCATTTTTGTTTTCACAAAAAATGGTGACTTTACCTAAAAATGGGTGAAATCACTATTTTGGAAATTTTCACCCAATTTTGGAATTTATATCATTTATAGGAATGATGACTTCACAAAAAGTGACCATTTTTCTTGGCAAAGCCATCATTTGCCCTAAAAAACAATGGTGACTTCACCATTTTCTGATCTAGAACTAGAATTAAATGCATAATAAATAGCATTAATGACCAAGTTGACATTACTATAAGAAAAATCATTAACTTAAAAGATCCTTCTCTAATTTATTTGATTAAGGAAAAGGTATATGGAAGATGGAACAAGCTTAACACACCTCTACATTGTGTTGGTTATACTTTAAATCCAAAGTGGTATGATTTAGAAGTCACCAAGAAGAGGGCTCCATATAAGGACAGAGAAGTAATGAAGGAATTTTGGGTTGCAATGAAAACAATTTATGGTCAAGGAGAGGAGGCTTCTACTATCGGGACTTAGTGGAATATATTTTCACGTGGCCACGAGCAATTTTCTACAATGGAGGCTCTCTATCTTATGCGTGCAAAGGACCCAATAAAGTGGAGGTGGAACCATGGCAGTGAAACACATGAATTGCAATCATTTGAAATACGATTACTCTCACAAGTAGCTAGTTTTTCTATCTTGTGAAAGAAACTGGAGTATTTATAGTTTTATTTATTGAAAAGGAACCGACTGGGATCAAACAAGGCAAAGAACCCTACTCTTCTAAAAACCCTTAATTTGTGTCTAATTAGGCTATGACCAAAGATTTGCAGTTGGAAGAAGTTAGGTTGAAAAATGTTGGGATTTTCTTTGTATCTCTCAATCAGAATGCTCTGCCTTCTAAAGGGTTTTTTGATAATTGGTTAAATGCGGTTTGAGAGAAAAAATTGGGCATGTATGTTAGTTTTGGTAGAATGATGCAAAAAGGGATTTTTTTTGTTGTATTCAAAAATTCTAATATGCAAAGACGTGTTATCAGCAAACCCTTCGGCAATATAGGGCAGTCAATTTTTAGGGGAATCCCTTGGAATCCTAGTTTGGACTATAAGAATATTTTGCTAAAAACCATTCCTAGATGGGTTGAAATCAAAGATGTGTCATTACAATTATGGAACTTTTTGCCCCAAGACCTTAAGCCGTTAGGGGAGGTTTTGAAAGTTAAAGACACTAGGATTACTCTGGCCCATATGCATGCAAGAGTTTTATTTTCCTTGAAACCCTTGGAAGTTTGCCCTAAAACCCCAGTTTTCAACTTGAAGAATGAATCCTTTCCGTGCCCTATAGTGGGTCTAGGAAGTCTGAATTCTTGTTTTTTGTGCAAAAAAGATAGGCATGTTAAAAAAAGTTGCCCTCACATAACCTCAAAAAGGAAGCCTAAGATTGCTTTTGTTTCAGATAGTGATATTAAAGGAATAGTAGATACGGACATCAATAAAGCGCAGAACACACCTAGTATTGATGTTGAAATGATGGACAATCCCTAGTTTGAGGAGGATATGAATCCAACTAACGATATTTGTGATTATAATATACCCATGGTGTGTGCAAATGTTCCTAGGGATGATATTATCCTCATTCCTTCCCTATTGGACACTCCTCCATCCCTTTCCTTTGATCCGCTTGAGCCCTCAACCCCTCTCCCTCCCTCTCCCTTGCTCGACCCCCCGCCCCAAGAAGACCCTCCCTTTGGTGGCCATGTTGCACCTCTTCTTAAAGGTATTTTTGAGCCCCATGAAGAAGATAGTTTGATGGATGTTACCCCTCATCTTGGATGGGTTTTTGATGAATATACAGTTATCCTAGCTAAACCCTTGATCATAAAGAAGTGTCACCCAAGCAACCCTCAGGTCTTACTCCATGAAGAGATGACTGAAAACCCTTCCGTTGATCCCTCCTTGTTCTTGTCTCCACAAGAGTTAGATTTGAGAGAAAAATATGCAACTCTACTTGAGGAGGAATTTGGCAATCCAATTGGTGATAAGGGATCCCTCCTTGTTAAGATCAAGTTCAGATCCTAGAGACTTAAGACTAAAATGGCAAACATTGCACTCAATGGCATTGTTAGCCACACAAGAGACCAAGAGAATGAAGGCTACCCCTCCACTAAGTGGGGATGACTCCATGAGGAAAAGTAAGGATAGTAAAATCTTACCTTGCTTTAATAGACTATATCAGAATGAGGGGGGCCCTAAACCCTCATTACAATAAAAATAACGTCTTTGTCTTTATGAAGATCATAAGATGGAATGTGAGAGGGTTGGAAACCCAAGTTAGGAGACCCATTGTTAAACACTTTAGATGCTCTAGGTATCAAATGCATTTTATCCTTCTACGATAAATGAAAGAAACTAGGATTGGTAGAGTTTACATTGAAGTTTCTGTGGCCTAATGATGTGTATATAACTCTCCACTAAGCACCCTAGAGGGAACGGGGGAGCCTCTATTTTACTTGATCACAAATGGCCTCTAGTAAGGGTTATGTTGAAGCACAAGAGTCAGTATTTTGGGTTGTGCTCTATGTATGCCACAAATGATTGCATAGGCATAACTAAGTTATGGAACTGCATTGCTTCTGTAGATACATAAATTAGCATTTATTGCTAGAATAGTGCACTTGTGATGACTCCTTTTGTGCACTTAGCTCATGCCTCATTCCACAGCCCTTGACCGCTTTTCCTTCACTCCTATTGCAAATGACCTATTCCCATAAGCAACCAATGATCCCAAAATAGCCCTATCCAGCATTCTAAACAACCTAAACCCACTTTGAGACTAATCCTAGCTTTCAATTTAGTTGTTCTTTCCCTCAAAACAAGGCTGCCCTATTTGGACATTAAAGCTCCCTACTATTGTTCGGTTCCGCCAGTAGTGTCCTCCCGCCAAATAATGACTAATTGCTCAAATTTGAATACATGTAACAAGTCATCCCGCAAGTGTAGCAATCCCCATTCGAAAAGATTACAAAAATATCACCATAAAGCCACATTTCAAACCATTTTGCACACAAGAGCCTTCCACATTAAAAAGCACCAGAATTCTAATTTCACATTGAGAGTAAATTCCCTATTTCTCCCAATTTTGAATACATATAGCCCTAGTAGCCCTAAACTAAGATCTGAGTACATTTCCAAAATCACAAGTCACGGTTGAAGAACTTAATCACACCAAAATTGCATAAGCATCTAACATTACATCAGTCTTTCACACAGACCACCATAGAATGGGAGAACTACATGGAGTTTAATCTCTCTTCGGAGTATTGGTATGTAGGCAATACTCAACACAAGAGGCTTTGAGGTCAAGTACAACTTCAACTGTTAACCCCTTTTGATTATGTGGTTGCATTTGGCTTATTCATCTATTGAGCTAATGTTACAAGTGATGGATAAGATATACAGTGGTTTTCACAACAAATCAAAGGCTCCCGCATAGGCAAAAAGAACATATAGGGGAAAGCGAAGCTGTCACAGCAAATTCAGAGAGCTATCATCTACAGAACGCTTGCATCCCTAAGGACACCAGCGCACCACACCCCTATCCAAATCCAGCGCTATTGTCCAAAGATCCAACAAAACCTTTGTTTCAGACCCACAATCAGCCAACACAGTCACACAGCCTATTTTCCAATCTTAGTCACAGTCTGGACGCAAGCGCACCACACCCCTGTCCAAATCCAGCGCTATTGTCCAAAGATCCAACAAAACCCTGTTTCAAACCCACAATCAGCCAACACAGTCACACACCCTGTTTTCCAATCTCAGTCACAGTCTTGCATTCCGGTTTTCCAACTAAGTTGTATTTCTTTGGTACTTCCCCTTTTAACATTTTTTCCAAATTTAGCAAGTTCCAAATCAGTTTGTGTCGTTTATTGCATATTTGTAGCGTTTTGATTATACACAACAGTTTATCTCATTTAGATAATTAATTCACTTATTTACCAAATTTGATAAAATATATTAGTGAATCTGTAACCATAGATATTTCTATGGTTTCTATCCTTCTTTTGCTATTTCCAATTGTTGTCTTGGGGTTTTTAGATTTGATAAATCTTTAATAGCAACAACATTCCAAGTTTTCATTTCTTATTTTATACAATTTAAGAAAACTGTACCTAAATATCTTACATATCGTGATCCACTAAGTTATTCCAAGTTGAATCTTTTCTAATTTCAGATAATAATACCATAATGACAAAACCTATTAATAGATTTAATGATACGGATAAGAAATAGTTACAAGAATATCTTTCAAAGAATCAAGATATTCAAGATGTATTCATAAAAATTGTTCGAGAGGAAATTAAGAAGGCATTTGAAGACCAATCCTCTGAAGCCTCCAATCCTATGAATTCTTTACCTTTCTTAGAACCATTGGATACAACTTTTATGCCACCATTTTCTATGGGGGCAACCCACGAACTTCAACAAATTAATATGCCAATTCCTACTCAATCACTGAGAACATTGCCTTTGGTTAGCACACATTCTTCTTCTCCCGATGTACAATCCCTTATGCACGAGATTCAATCACTGCAAACTAAGGTGTTATATTTGGAACAAGGTGCTTCGAAATCTACTCAAGCGCTTGATTCTCACACTTTATTGCAAACTTCATTGGCACAACACATAGCAGTATATCGTCTAGCTACAGGTTTTGTGGCACGCAAGCTTACACTCTATGATGGAAAGAATGATCCCAAACAGCATTTGAGAGCATTCCATGCAGCATGTTTGGACTATGTGTCCAATGACAGGTTATTGACTAAGTTATTTCCAAGAAGTCTAAAGAAATATGCTTTACAATGGTTTTATGACTTACCACATCAATTGATCCATGCGTTCAATCCCTTGGTCGATATGTTTTTAGCACATTTTTCAATCAATATCATTGAGAAAGTTCTATATGCTCAAATTTCTCAACTCAAACATATATCTAATGAGCGTATCGCAAAATGTATTAAGGTACAAAACAATGCTATCTAAAATCACAAGTCCTATGGTAGACAGAGAACCCCAAGATATCTTCCAACAGAGTTTGCTTCCACCTTTACATGAGCCCATCATGTTTAAGAAGTTTCTCTCATTCATTGATTTGTGCCACACAGTAAAGGAAAGGGAAGTAAAATTATTGGCAATGAATAAGCTTAAGTATGCAACCTATAGAGATTGAAATACAAAGAATTCAAGCAAGCCACCATACAAGGTGAGGCCAACTTATAATAAGAATGATCAAAAGGCACATTACATGTTATTTTAGAACCAACTCCACACATTGTATTATCAGCTCCTCCAAGGATATAGTTTACCAATCTACCGAAAACTCCATATAAAGTCCTCAAAATGCTACTAGAATGCAATCTCATCTCTCTCCCACCCAGTAAAGAGATTGTGTGAGTAAGCCTCTTCCAAAGGGATTTGACCATAATGCCTTTTGTGACTTTCATAGAGCACCAGGACACACTACTAAAGCAATGAAAATATTCAATGATCCTTTCCTACGCATTAAACTAATGAGATAGTAGACACATCAGGAGTGTATTATGCATACAATGCACACCCTCCTCAAGTTTCATATCATTCTCATACAGAGGCACCGCATCCTTTGAATGTCATCATTGGTACCTACCATACTTCAGTGCCCTCTAGGCCATTCATCACATTTGCAGAGCATGAGATAGTAGATGATGATGCGGATTTGAACTCTTTGTTCATTTGTGCACACATTGATCACCAGCCTATTCGGTGTGTCATGGTCCATAACCGTTCAAGTGTGAATATGTGTACAATCACACACTTCTTAATCATCTTGGATACACAGATTAGGAGTTACTTCCCAAGACCATGGTAATAAGAGGATTCAAGGGTCACATTCAAAGCTCCATTGGTGAGATTACATTAATATTACAAGTTCGTCTAGCACATTTGGCCACCAGGTTTACCGTCATACCCAATGCAAGGGTCTTCAACATATTATTGGGACACCCTTGGATTCAATAGATTCAAGTAGTTCCTTCTATAGTTCACAAGTGTTTAAAGTATATATATGTTAGTGAGGTCACCACAGTTCAGGGTAACCCATATGAATACCCCCTAACACAGATAGATATGGTTCCTACACAACAAATTGCAGTTGAGCCACCTAAAAGGCCTCAACCTACTCAAAAAATAAAAAGCAGGTATTTACCCTCCCAAGGAGGCCTATCCTTGAAACATCACTTCAATAGAGGTTTGTCATAGATTTGAGAAGCCTCTCTCTACTCCTATCCATCCCATATTGATATTACACAGTACTCAGGGTGTCTCACATAGGGCACCAACACAAAGTACATACACTCCATGATGGGTTTCCAAAATCCCTAAGGTTCACCATGATCTACAGCTTGCACATTATAATACAGATCATCGTTATGACAGTGCCTCTTGTAGTATAGAGGGAAATCAATTTTCAAATTCAAAGTACAACTCAGTTCAGTCACAACAATATGGAACTTTCCATTCGCGAAAGGTCACCATTTCGATGCTAGACACAAGACCCATTGATTGAGAGTCCCTTGCAAGACTCATTGGTTAGTTCTTTCTCCCTATTCCTTTTTCAGTTTGTATATTAAAAAAAAAATCCAGAAAATTCAAAAATCAGGGCCTTTGCATGTTTATGTTTAGTTTGTTTACATCAATTAATTTGTGCATAGTTATTTAGTACTTATTTCTGTCCAGTTTTATATCATATATGCTTCACAAGTGTACATGAGTGAATGCAAAGCATACAAGTTGCTATCTATAGACACACTTGTAAGAGGTCCTACTATCGCAGACTCAAAAAACTACAAACGGACATCAATGCCCTATTCAGAGAATAGCATCCTATGCTATTGTCCTATTTCATCGGCTGTGTCCCAGTGAGCATAGGCTATCAATTCTCAAATCCCAACCAAACACAAGGCTCTTATAACTTGTCTATAAATCAACATGCCTAGTGGGGGCATCTCATACAGGTTCTGTCATTTTTTTGGCTATCCCTTCTTGTTCATATCTAGTTCCTTATACTGTATCAAATCTATCGATATTGCTCGCTCACTTACACATTGATATCTTACCGGTTACCTAAGTTGTTGAATATACTAGTGTGACAAATTACCTAAATTGATCAATTACATTTATTCTTGCATGCTTGTCATGTTTGTTTTTCTTGCTTCATGTCTTATGTGTATTCTTTGTTTTCAATTGCAGACATTTGAACATATCCTTGTCTATGGCACAAAGCCTTCATTGTATGTTTCTATGCATGAGAATGACATTTGAACATGTCCCTTGTATCTGGCCCCTTTGTCTTTTCTTGTGTGCTTTGTATTTTTTGTGTACTCTTTGTATGTGTGCGTCATGGCCATGACACTAGTTTGTGCAGTTTTCGATGCCATAATAGATATCATGCATCTTCCCAGTGTTTTAATGCCATGATGAATATCATGCATTCCTCCCCTAGTAGTTCTATTCATTTTTTAGTACTTCGTTTTGATCATTTCTCTATGCGCTTCATAGCTAACATCTATCTTGATAATGTCACCTTGTATGCTTGTTTCTGCATGCATCTCACATTACTGTTTTGTTCAATTTACTTATGATGATGCCACACTCCTCCATGTTATCAATACTACTCAAATTTACATCTTTTCATAACATCTATTGCATAACTTCTTATTTTGAGTTAAGTTATTACACAAGCTCAACAACTCACCTCAAACAAGGGGGCATACACAGTGGCTTGTCTCAAAGACTAAGCTCTTATAGTGCAGTACATAGACAAAAATTTGTAGGTCATACACAATGGATCATAGTCCAAATCCAAAAATTACCTAGAAATTAGTGTTGGACAGCACCTCTCCATTTGGATAGTCGCACAGGCCGATCGTGTCCAAAACAAGGCACTATTGTTCCAACAACAGAATACAATCATTTTCAAAAAGTCTCAGAATCACAAGTAGAACAAGACAGTTAGCAATAGGTATACATAATCATTTTCCAAAATATACTCAGATTTGCTCAATTTGTAGGCATCATGCACGACATGTGTTCTAGGTTAGCACACTGGTTTTTGCTCAAAATTTCAGTTGTTATTAATCAATCTCAAAATCCATATCCACCCAAATATCAGATTGGGGGCATGTGCATGGCATATGACTACCTCCTTGCTCAGATTTGCACCAGTTTCGTAAATGGAATGGCAATCCATGCCATTTTCCACGTTATATACACTAGACCCATCATACTATCTTTTTGCACTAGAAATAAGCCTTATTTCGTTTGCAACAATTGGTTCACCTTTCGCACCAATTTTTGCATAAGAATGATCTATTGGAATCCATACATGGATTCCAAACCACACTACTACTCTAATTATGAAATAATGGAGTCAATCACACCTTGAGTTCTTAAGCAAACTCTTCCTATCAATGAGGATTGGGGTGTATACACAGTCAAATCCAAGTTATTCAATAAAAAACAGATCTCCAAGGGTCCTACCCTTTTCAATCCCCAGTTCTTTGCACTAGAAAAACACAATGGTTCACGTACCTAATCAGGGGTATTCGTTCCTCATTATTTGATCTAAAAGTTTCTTGTCTTTTACTTTCAAACTTCCATCTTAAATAAGGATTGATTGCAAGTTTTTGCATGAAGTACAATTCAACGTTGTAGCTTACATTCAAGATTGTTCTTCATAGGTAAGTTCAGGTGCATATTTTTCTTTTACTCTAGTACTTTTGCTTTGCTACATTACTAAAATAAAAGAAGGGCAAATGTAGACACATAAATTAACATTTATTGCTAAAATAGTGTCCTTATGACCACTTCTTTTATGCACTTAACTCATGCCTCATTCCACGGCCCTTTACCACTTTGATTTCACTCCTATTGCGAATGACTAACGATTCCAAAATAACCCTATCTAAACTCAATTTGAGACTAATCCAACTTTAAGTTTAGTTATTATTGCCCTCTAGGCAAGGCCGCCCTATTTGGACATTGCCACTCCTCGCTATCGTTCAATTCCACTAGCAGTGTCCTCCCACCAAATAACGGCTAGTTGCTCAAATTTGAATTCATGTAACAGGTCATCCTAAAAGTTTAGCGAGCCCCATTCGAAAGAATTTCCAAAAGAAAACTATAAAGCCACAGTTCAAACCATTTTGCACACGAGCCTTCCACATTAAAAAGCACCAAAATCCTAATTGTACATTAAGAGTGAATTCCCTTATTTTTTTAATTTTGATACATACAACCCTAGTAGCCCTGAGCTAAGATCTGAGTACATTTCTAAGGTCACAAGTCATAGTTGAAGAACTTAATCACACTAGAATTGCAAAAACATCTAGCATTACACCAATCTTTCACACACCATTGTAGCATGAGAAAACTACACAAAGTTTGATCCATCTTCGAAGTATTGGTATGTAGGCAGTGCTCAACACAAGGATTGTTGAGGTCAAGCACAACTTCAACCGCTAACCCCTTTTTAATCTATGATTGTATTTGCCCTGTTGATCTATTGAGCTAGGGTTACAAGTGAAGGATAAGATATACAGTGGTTTTCACGACGGATTGAAGGCTCCAACACAGGCAAAAAAAACATACAAGCGAAGGCGAACTTGTCACAACAGTTTCAAAAAACTATTATCTACAAGGCGTCAGCATTCCTAAGGACACCAGCACACTGCACCCCTTTCTAGATCTAGCGCTATTATCCAAAGATCCAACAAAACCCTATTTTGGATCCACAGTTAGCCAACATAGTCACATAGCCTATTTTCCAATCTCAATCATAGTTCTACATTCTATTTTTCTAGCTAAGTTGTATTTCTTTGGTACTTTCCCCTTTTAGCATTTTTCCAAATTTAGCAAGTTCCAAATCAGTTGCGTCATTTATTGCATATCTGTAGCATTCTAATTTTACACAGCAGTTTATATCATTTAGGTATTTTTTCACTTATTTATCAAATTTGATAAAACAGCTTCCAATATGATGGATATCCCCTGGGTGATTGGCGGTAATTTTAACATGATTGAAAAAAGGGAGGACAAGCAAGGAGGTGCCCCTCCTTGTTGGAAGGGAAATGAACTTTTCTTTTGGTCTAAATTAAAAAGAATTCATTAGTTTTAATGCCTTGTACAAGGACAAAGCTAAAAATAAAGGTACTTGGTTACATGGTGCAAAAATCAGCAAGGAAGAAGTCTTGATATACTTTATCTCGATAAAGATTTCTTTACCCTACCGCCTTATGATAATAGGAATCTGGTTAGAGTGTTGCCTTTTAATATCTCCAACCACCATCCCATAGAAATGAACTTTACCCAGAGTACTATTGCTGCTCAAAAGGAGGAGTGGAAAGGTCTTTATAAGCTAAATGTTTCCCATCTCTAGGACGGGGAATGTCTGGCAGGTGTTAGAACCTCATGGAAAAGATGCTAAAGCTATTTATGATTCATCCTCCAGCATTGACACTTGGAACAAGTGCATGGAACTTGGCAAAAAAATGATGAAATCTAATAGGCAGGCAAAGCTAAAAGAAGGAGGAAATTTTCTAGGGAAATTCAGGAACAACTCATTAGTACTAAGGGAAACTTACAAAATGACCCCACTAACTCTAAAATTTTAGAGGATATGGTTCAGCTCAAACAACACCATAGACTTCTTCAGCAATATAAGGCTAACGGGGCTCAAATCAGAGCAAGAAAGACTTGGCTCAAATTGGACAATAAAGGGGCTAAATATTTTTTTAGGATCCTTAAAGCTAAACAAGTCAGAGAGAGAATTGGAGCTATTGATATTGGGAGAGTGATTTCTGAAGACCTTAATGACATTAGAACTGCCTTCTTCTCTTTCTATATCAATTTGTTTACTTCCAACGGCTCTAGCAATCAAATAGAACAGAATAGGAAACTATGTTCTAAAATTATACCTAAAAAAATCTTTGCAAAAGATGCTACTTCCCTTGACAATGAGCTCTCAATTGATGAAGTTATCTTTGCTATTGAATCATTGAAAAATGATAAGGCACCTGGCATTGATGGGTTCCCAGCAGAATTCCATAGGGCTAATAAGAATTGGATTGCTATGGAAAGTTTGGAGGTGTATAAGAAGGCTATTCAGGCTAGCTCTCTTGGTACTGGTATTAGCCGTGGTGTCATCAAATTAATTCCGAAGGAAGGTGACTACACTGGGTTCAAAAACTAGAGGCCTGTTACTTTGTTAAATGTCTCCTATAACATTCTTATTATAGTGATTGCTAGAAGAATTGCTTCCCAGCTTTCATAAGTTATTTCAGGTACACAAAGTTTTGTTGAAGGTAGGTATATCTTAGGCAACCTCATAACCAGTTGGGAGAGTAAGTATTGGGCAAAAGCTTCTAAGCAAAATGTTTGTATGGCCCAACTAGATTTTGAAAAAGCATGTGATAGAATTGAGTGGCTGTTTATTGAGATGGTTCTGAAGGCTTTTGGATTCCAAGATGATTTGCAGAATGGAAAATGTTCTTTTCAGGGATGCCTCTGTGGTGGTGGAAGTGAATGGGGAACTAATTGAACCTCTTAAGCTTCAGCAATCTATTAGACAAGGGTGCCCACTGGCCCCTACAGTATTTGTAATCGCTAATGAAGCTTTACATTTCCTGCTTGGGGATGTATTTATAAGACCTCTTGTTATTACTCTTCCCAACAAAGATGAACTTATTGGTGTGTTGTTTTTTGATGATACCACACTTTTCCCTATCCTTAAGGAGGAATATTTCCAGAAGGTTGCCCTCAGATTGGATCTCTACTGTTTTGCTTCTGGTTCTAAAATAGCTCTACATAAATCTATTGTAATTATATGGGATGATTCTCCCCCTGGTTGGCTTAGCAGTCTTGGATGGTCTTGGCAAGGCCTTTCTAGGTTGGTTTGGTATGGAGGGATTCATTTTTGCCCTCTCCCCCTCCTTTAAAAAGATGTGGGAATGGAACTTTATAAATATTAACGAAAAGGTTTCTAAGTGACATGGGCATTTACTGTCTCCCCCTGGAAGAATTCAGGTGTGCCAGAAGGCTCTCTCATCTTTCAATATCTATTTTTCTTCTTCTTGGATGTTTAGTAATTATTAGTTTGACAAATTGCACAAAATGGTAAGGGACTATGTTTGGTTTGATGGTAAGGGTAACAGAAAAAGACATGCAATTGCTTGGGATGCTTGTTGCAAGCCTAAAATATTGGGTGGACTTGGCATAAAAAATCTGAAAATTCAAGCAATTTCTCTTGCTGTCAAGTGGATTGTTAGGGCGGTAAAGGGAAATGAGCCTTGGAAAGTGTTAGTGAGAAATAATACTTTAAGGAGAGACCCAAAAGGTAAACCTTAGTGAAGGGGATTGCATGTTTCGAATTTGTTGGTGAGTTCCTTCTCAGTTAGAGTTTCAGGTACTCCTATCTTCCAATCTCTTTGAAGGCATGGGAGATGGTGAAACATCTAGTAATTGTAAAGCCTCATTTTAGTGGGTTTGGCTCTAGGTGTCAGGGCTACAGGTATATACGGTGGAATTTGAAGCATAATAATACTCCTCTTGCCTTGACTAGAGGATGTTCTACCTTTTATTGGTTCTCTAAGGGGATTAAAACATTCAAATATATTCACTCTTATGGTTGCTGCCTCTCTTGAGCAGAGCTGAGAATAATGTACAGCATTCCATTCTCCCATCTTAGAATCTATGCAAGGATGGCTAAGGCCATTAAGAGCTCCTATGTTGCGTTGATTATGGAAGAAGATGAAGAATTCTGGAATATTGATAAATGGGTGAAAGGTCCTCCGTTCGGAGAAATCACTACTAAGCAGCCCTATGTTAAACTCTTGTTCTCCCAAAAGGTTTACCTTGCCTGAATAAGAAGTGGTCTTTTATTGATCCTTTGCATAAATGGATGTATAGACTTGTTGTTGTGTGGTCCTCAAGTTTAGAGCCCAAAAATCATGTTTTTGGTGGTTGTTGATTCGACAAAAGCTTGTTGTTTGGGATGTTTAAACTAAGTCTGGTGTCAATAAGCCGTATTGTACTTGATGTGAGGATTTGGAGTCTATAGAACATGTATTCTTCTTAAGTCCTTTCGCTGTTGCAGTTTGGAAGCATTGTCTTACTCTTTGGTCCAAGTTATTTTCACATGATATTTCATTGATAAACATAACATTTGATTAATTTATTCTGAAAAAAAATTGCACATGTTCTTTAATAAGCTGTGGCTTGTCTTCTCTATTAATGTTCTGTGTTTTAATTGGAAACAAAGGAGCTTAGAGGTGTTTCAATATAAGGGCAAGGTACTTATTAACTTCTCAAGAGAAGTTATACTGCATATTGTACATGCGCAGATCTTTTTACAGCATAGGGTTCCACAAGTAGAAATGGAGAAATATTGTGAGACAGGGATGATGAAAATCATCTCGAACTTCCTTAGAGATGCAAGAAGGTTTCCAAGGCATAGCCCCTCCCCAAATTATCACATTCTCCATCCCTATGCAGCTAAGGTGATGATCTCTGAGGCCGAGTGGGAACTGTTAAAAAACTCTTATTTCGAGCAGGCTAGCGTCCCAAACCCAGCTTTGGCGAGAACCTCTGAGTCGGAGCAGAGTGTAGAGGAAGCTGTTGATAGCAGTGAGATTCTCCTGGATATACTTCAAGTATCCCTACAGCATTTTGGGCAGGTACAGGAATTATCAAGATCGAACAATGGTACTCTGAATGATGGTGCAATAGACAGTAAGGACAAGAGACCTGTTGAAAGCAATAGTTCTTCACAGTCATCTACAGCTAGGCAACCTCTTCTGGAAGTGTAATATGGAGGTGTTCTTGATCTAGGGTTAGAAATTTTTATTGAAGATAATTTGAATGGCATTTTGGTAAGGCTACAGGATTACATTGAAAAAGGAGGACTGAACAGAGAAGATAACCTAAATGTGCAGATTAAAGATTTCAAAATGGGCCAGACGTTAAAACAATTGCCTGAGAACAATTCTAAGGAGGGAGTTGTTGGAACTGAACCAATGATACAGCCTAAGTGGAGTGAAATGGGACCTGGTACAATATAGGTGGGACCTATAATTTGAGTTTGGACCTGAAGATGTTAGCATGGGACCTATGAATGATGGTGGTGCTATTCAGCAGGGTGCTGCCATATAAATTCTGTTCTATTTGTTTGCGTTTTGTTGATACTTACTCTCTTTAACCTTTTTTATATTGTGATGGTGTTTATATTGCCCTAGTGTGGCTGAAAGTGATACCGTGTTTGTAGTTTTGGATGTTGCTCTTATGTGAGTTGATATAGTTTTTACTTTTTGTTTCATCGATTGTCCGTTTTGGACATATATTGTCTTTTGTAAAGGCTGTTTCAATATATAAAAAATCTAGTTTGCCACATTACACTTCAAGGGACTGGCTTTTAATTGCTGTCAAAGGGTCATGAATGAGACGAAGCCAAATATTGATGATGGTAGTCACCAAGGCATAGGCACCTAGGAAGAGTTTGTAATAGCAATATTTCATATTTTTTAGGCTTCTATCCAAAAAGATCATTTCATGACCCTCATAAATATTAAGCAGCAAGGCATAGTGGCATATTACTCGGAAAAGTTTAGTCAAGCAATTTTTTTGGTTACAAGGATCTCTCCTCAATGGAAAGTTGTTCTTTATATCGATTGTTTGAAAGAGTCAATCAAAGGATATGTTAAGCTTTTGAAGCCTAGTATCGTGAGGAGGCCATTCAACAAGTGGAGACCTATTCATAAGTTGTAAGGTGTTGATTTACTAAGTGTTTAGCCTTCAAACTTCTCAAGATAGCAGCGGCCAACCCTAAGGGTAATGAAAACTCCAAATCCTCTTTAGTTTACTCTGGCCCATTAAAAATTAGATTCTTGAGCCCTACTATCCTTGCCTATTTGCATTCAAATGAACTTTTCTACACTTGCATAGAAACCTGGTCCAAAGGATACACGTAAGGCTTTTGCGAAGATTTACATGAATTAGATTTTAGATGTACAACCCGAAGCGGTTGATAAGGTTCAAGAGGAATCAACACCCATGCAGGAGCTCATTGTGGATGAAGAGTCAGGACCAAGGAGAACAAGAAATGCCATCCCTTGCGGCCATGTTGAGAAGTATCCAATATCAGAGTAGAACTGTAGTGACCTTTATTGATTTTGGAAGCACTCACAACTTCATAGATGCAAAGCTAGCAACTTTTGCAGGCCTAAATGTTGTCCCATTACAATTTTTTCAGGTGCCGATGTCCAGTATTAGTATGATGGGGTGCAAAGGAATGGCCAAAGGGATGAAATTGTAAATATACAACTAAGAGTTAATCTATAATTTTCATGTGGTGACTGTGCAAAAATAATCATCTTATTGCTATATGTTCTGTCTACTCTTTGTTCTTCTCACAAATGAATGCCTGCTTACACATTTTGCATGTTAAACATCACATGTAGCAAGGAAGGCTAATAAAACTCTGAATAGAACCGATGAGAATGTGCTAGCTTTTTCATTTTGTCTATTTTCATTAAAACAGGAATGTTCTGGCATCATAAAATACACAGAAGCCAGAAACACCTTTAATTAACTTACAAATGTTATTCCTCCACATGGGTGAGACTTGTATCATTATGCACTAAGATGTTGACTGGAGCTTAATGCACTTTACAACACCAGCCTAGCTTTCTTCTGAACATGTATACATATAGTAGAGACAGGCAGTCACCACATGAACATGTATACATATAATAGAGACAGGCAGTCACTCTTCAGTGTCAGCCTAATTTGTGGTCAGTCAGTGCTCTACCACCACAAAGCAATGCAGGACTTCTAAGAGAACAAGTGGCCACCTCTCCAAATAAAGCCAAAAATAACACTAAGTATTTTAGGTTTTATGTCAATATGGCGCTCTAACTTGTCATTATAAAAAGAAGCTACAAAATTCTTGTCTACAATTTTTTGGGATTGGATTTCCACTGCAAGATTATACATGGAACATACAATAACAAGAGTTGATGCAAAATTGGATGTTGAACTCAAAAGTTTCTTTACTAAGGAAACAAAGACACATACCTCACCAGTATGAGGGTTGATTGTCTGTAGAACACTCTCAATAGCTTTATACTCCATCTTAGATGCTTTTTGTGTTAGTTGAAATGATCGTATGCACACTACATCCTTCCCTGCTGCTGTCTTGAACCTAAGTTTAATCTGGGCCTTTGTTTCCGTCTCCCCTGCAACCTGACACAAAAGCCAAAGGTTTTATCTTAGTGACATCAAATTAGGCTTTAACTTAATGGTTAGGACTTAACATCTACCAGCCTAAAGTTACAAATCACTCTGTCCAGGCATAACGTCAACCTCGTCTCTGTCCCAGGTTTACCAAGTGTGACTACGCCACATAACGACATCAGTCAGTGCCCAGATGGGTAAGGCAAACGCTCTTGCCAGGCACCCAGAGGTGACGGAATTTCGGCTTTACCATTTGCAGGCAAGGGCAGTTAATTTAGCAGTGGAACCCACTCTCATCTTTGATTGGATAATTCCCCAGGTTGTCAGTATCACATGCAGGTGCAATCAGCACAATAGCGCACATTAGGGGTGGTGAACTGTGGTGTGAGCTCAGGGAGCCCCCTTAATAGCCAAGGTTCGAACTCGGATGATGTTAAGAAGCAGGCGCAAGCATTGAGCCCTGAGCATCACCAGCTCAAAACCAAAAAAATATCAGCAATTTCCCAAGAATAAATCTACTAAAGTGTGCCTGATATCTTCAATTTTTTTAATAAAGTTTGACTTGTCTAATTTAGGGCTGATTTGTACAGATTAATGTCTCCAGGTAAACTGTATTTAAGATTGCCTCAAGATATAATTTAACTTGGAGAATCAATTTTGGGTCCCTTAAGATCTACTGCATGAGAGAATTCATTGCAAAGCAGCAAGTCAATGAAACAGACTTTGTTTAATTCAGAAAACCAAGGAAACTGGCCCTTGTTCAAATAGATAAACAGAACTAGATATCAAGTTTACATATTGGCCCATAAAACGAAAAAATGAATTCTCATAATATATTGTAGAACTAGTGCATCAGCTAAAGAACAGAACCACATGACCCAGAAGAAATTTAGAGCTCCTGTTTAAACCAACTTTATTTGGTACTAATGGGCAAAGATTAAAAGACAAGCCATACTTATGGGAAAGGATTTAAAGATAGCACACATGCACATACACGCCCACACACACACTTGAGGCTCATAAAATAGTTGCCCAGCAAACCATGGTCTAGTGGCAAGGTTACCCAACCTCCCAAGAACATGCTTTCTTGACTCAAATTTCCCTCCACCGTTCATCCTTTATGTAAGGTTTTGATCTGGTGAGACTCAGGGTTCACAAGCTGATTAACGCTGATTAAAATGTCTGAGATCAGACTCAACTGCAGAGAAATGCTCAGGCAGGAGGTACGCAGAGGTGTACAGAGACCGGGCAACCCCTGCAATCTGAGGTATCTATTTTCAGTGCTAATGCTGTCTGAGGTGTCTATTAAAATGCCTGAGCTCAAACTGAACTGCAGAGAAATTCTCGCGCAGGAGGTGCACAAAGGTGTCTTTAGACCAGGCAATCCCTGCAAACCGAGGATTATTATCAATCCTATTCGCACAAGGATAACACCTTAAACACGAGAACTCACCTTCTGTGTACCAACCAAAAAGTCTTGCCCAACCTAAAAGTTAACAGAGTTCAGTGCAAAGTCTCTTCAATACCTATCCTAAGCAACATGTATTTGCAAAGCATGCACTATTTTATGTTATAAATACTCAACACATTCACTGTAAAAACAGTCAAACCAAAAGGCCTAAGCCAGCTAAAAATGCCCTCTTTCCATTTCAAATTCAATTACCATTAATACCAATGTAATATTTACTCAAACAAGAGCACACACCTTGGGATCATGAATGAAGCTGTGGCCAGACCTTGCATTTGGAGGCATCTCTCCAGTACAAGCATGCTTCAGGCATTCAATTATAGTCTGTACACATGTAATAAATAATTTAGCAAAAAGCTTGCAAAAAATATTTTGGAAAAAACTGTGTAACAATATTCAAATTTAACATATCAGTTCACACTTTGTGATCCGAAATCAGGACCTCATTATAATGCAGATTCGAGCTCACTAAATGGATAACTCGTTGCAAATGTCAATAAGCAATCTCTAACATGTTATACAAGTGTTTATAATTAGTTATTTATATAAGAAGCTCAATTTTGCAATTTAATCGATCAGGGGGATGAGATGTCACTAAGTATATATAAATAAAGCTTCTAGGATATATACGTGATCAACATTTAGAACCATTCCCATTTCTGATCACACTACACAATCCATCATCAGGATGAAGGTGTGATTAAAACATGCGCCACCGTTTTTTCCGTAAATTATTTTTGTAATGATTCTAGACTTTGGAACTTAAAATCCCTAGAAATTTTGCAAGAATTTGGAAATACTGGCAAATATTTACCAGCACAAAAGCACATAAATTAAAAAAAAGTCTTACCGTCTTGCCGGCGCCATTAGGACCGACAATAAGTGTTAAGGGCCTATAGAATGCCATGACAAGGGTATTTTCCGGACTGAAGCTCCGGATTCCCTTTATCAGCATCTTATCCACGGTACTCATTTCTTTAAGCTACTGTATCAAACCCTTGAAAAAAAAGATTGTCTGATTCGGCCCTTCGATGTTTATTTGTAAAATTCCCGCGCGAAAACGATACAGCGCGATGACATTAAATGCGAAGAAAAAAAATATGGCTGGTCATATTGCTAAGAATTTGAACAGACAGGGCTTGCATAAGCGAAATTGCAAGCCTCAATGAGTTCAACCAGTAAATTGGCTTCTGTTACTTGGGTTCGTCCTGCTTGTGGATATAATGTGGCTAGCATTTTGTTTTGTTTTGGGGGTTGTTGTTGCTGTGTTTGAGAAGGAAAGAATAATAATAATAATAATAAAAATTTTAACGTCCACGAGACTAAAAATAGTCTATGGGACAGCAAGACAACTCAAGCAGATTTAAGTAGCACTGTTCGCTTCTTGTGTAGGCTGATGATGAGTCCCCCTAATTGCTCAATGTGCTCTTCGTTGAATAGGTTATGCCAAGAACTGTCACATATAGTATCCGCAAATTTATCTCTGCTATCTTTGTAGGCCTCACATTCTAGAATAAAGTGCTGTTCAGTTTCCACTTTCCCAGAATTGCAAAATCTGCAAATTCTCTCTTCCCAAGCCTCCTTTGGCCTCTTCCAACGCCCGGTCTCACAACGAAGTTGGTGAGAGTTGGTTCTCCGCTGAGCAATAAGAATTTTAGCCCTCCAAGAAATGTTGGCTCCTATGTACGCTTTTTGGAGTTGATCACAAGTGGGGTTGAACTCATTTATATAATATAGTTTCTTCCTCCCGATCTCGCTTCCCCAATTTCTCTTGTAAAATTTCTCCATAACAAAGACTTTTATTTCTTTATTATTTGTGGGGCACATATTGAATTGAATATTCCATTTACTCATCCATGTGATATTTTGTTGCATCCATGTCCTTTTTCGCTTACATAATGTATCACTAAAAACAACTTTAGGCCATCTATCCTCTTCCATTTTTTCGATTCTTTTTAAATAGCTTAAAAGACGAACCATAGCAAGTGCCTCGATAGGAACAGCTCCCATTTCACTTAGCATGATGTCATATGGAACCGTGCTTTTGATTTTAATCTTGCTTGTAATCAAGCGCTTTTGGATTCCTTCAATTTGTTTCCATTGTGTTATAGTAGTGCTGCTGGCCCATAATTCACACCCGTAGAGAACAACTGGCAGCACAAGAAGACCGAACAAGGTTTGAATAGTTTTCCAATCCCACAACTCCGCTTCACGGCACTTATTCTGAAGAGCATAGAAAGCCTTCCACCCACCTAGTGTCCTTTTATACCTGCAGCTAGACCAGCTTAGCTTTTTGTTGAAATCGATGCCAAGGTATTTATAATCCGCAACCTCTTTGAGAAGACTTCCATTGTAATAAAATTCATGTCGATGTTGTTTTTTATTATTAGAGAAAATCATAACCTTAGTCTTGCTGATATTGACCTGCATCCCCACCATTCTGCAAAAGCGCTCAAGAGAAGATAGATGGTCTTGCAAACCACAGGCAGATTTGGTAATTAAAATGAGATCGTCCGCATATAAGAGCAACTTTATAACAAATTCACCTAGCTGAATGCCTTCGCCCGTTTGTATGTTTAACCACTCTTCCATTTTATCAATATATAAACCAAATAAAGTAGGAGACAAAGGGCAACCCTGTTTGACCCCGATATCGCTCCTGAAACATTCTGAAATGCCATCTGAAGTTCTGATTTTCACTTTCACCTCTTCGTACATCCTATGAACAGCAGCTCTGAGATGCCTAGGAATCCCCAATTCTTCCATCCTAAACCAAAGCTTGTCTCTCGGAACAGTATCAAAAGCCTTTTTGAAGTCAACAAAGCAACAAAAAACCTCTTCCTTTTTCTCCCACTCTTTTTCAATAATGTGTCTCAGAGTGACACAGTGATCCACTGTCGAGTGTTTTGGCCTAAAACCAGCTTGCCCTTTAGCACGTTTATGGTTTTCTTCTGCCCATTTCCTGATCCTAGTTTCTATCATGCTGCCAAAAAGTTTAGCAAAGAGGGGATTGATCATTATAGTCCTGTAGTTGGAGGGATTGTTAACATCACCACTCTTAAAAAGTGGTATTGCAAGGCTGATTGTCCAATCTTTCGGAAACCCTTCTTGGCAGATTTTGTTGAAGATTTCAGTGATGTACGGTGCAAGAGTTTTCATGCCCCACTTCAAATATTCGGCTTGAAGTGCAACAAGATCTTTTGCTTTACCTCCACCCAACTTCTTAATCCCTGTCTCTACCTCTTGCACAGTGAAAATGTTTGTAGTATCGTTGACCAAAGGTGGGTGTCCCACTCCACCCTCTTGTTCATAAAGTTTCTTAGCATATTCAAACCATTGGGTGGCAGTAATATTATTTTCATTTTGCTTTCTCCTTGGTTGGAGTTCTTTCCAGAAATGTTTGGGGTTATTTTTGCCCAAAAAAATTAGCTCCTCTCTCCTTGTGAACATAAAATCAGTTTTTTTCTTCTTTAGGATCTGTTTGTAGGCCTTAATGTCGAGTTTAGTTTTATTCGACTCCCTTAGGTTCCTCCTGGCCCTCTTACATTCCTTGTCAAACCATGCATTGGATGGAAAACAATTAGTTTCAGATTTTCTATTTTTTGCTCTCTTGCATTTTGAAAGAGCCTCGTGAATCAGATTTGATAAGTCATGACTGTTAACACCATGCTTATACATAGGGTGTCCCATACAAAGTTCCTCAAGAGTAGCTCTAAAAGTGTTACTGTTTTCTGAAGTTAACAAAATTCTGCCCTGAGAAGGTGGGTGTTGAGGGCCTTGGATTTTTGAATGAACTAACTAAATATTTTAATAACTTTGAGACTGAGCAGTTTATGGGACTTGTATTAATACTATTTTTTTCCCAGGGCCGTCTTATTAATTATGCAATAAGAAATTTCAAACCTCTTCTTGATATTAACTTTTTTATTATAAATTTTGCTTGGAATTGGGTTTTACTTTAAAAATTTTAATTAATAAATATTTTTTTATCGTTGTATTATATTTTATTATTTTTAATTTTAATTTAAAAAAATAAATAAAAATGAGAGGTTGTTTTGGAAATGTGTGTATATAAATATTGGAATTTTTTTTGTTAAGATTATAAAATAATTTTTAATTTATTTGTATTGTGGAGGTGGGTTTTTTTAATTTGAGACATTGTATTTCTATAATTTATCATTTTGTTGAATGATAAGATTAGTACAACTATTTTAAATATATTTATTTGAAAAATATTTAGAAATATCAAATTCGAGTTGATTTGCCACATATTATATTGATTAATTACTCTATTACTTTCTCAAAAACTTTTTATTGATTGGTGATAAATGACCTCCATCCAACTACACAGCTTTGTTAATCTTGAAAAACATTTTTAGGAAAAAAAATGAGCCTCAAAGTCCACTATATGCTCAAAATATTATAATTTTTTATCGCATTCTCTAAGTGAGAAGGAAAAACTTTCATCCTATGACAATGAAATAGACATCAAATTTAAGATGGTAACTAATTGTTAACATCTCGCAAACATTACAATCCATCACCACCCGGCCAATCAATTACCATTGTAGAATGCATATTAATGTAATTATACATAAGTGTTTAACCCTAAATTCATTGTGGATCCTACTTAGGTAGATAGGGTTAAGAATATATAAATAACAATGTACAACGTTGATAATCAAATCTACATCAAGCCAATTAAATGTTAAACTCAGATACACCGTATATTGAATTTATTAAATTGAGATAGGTTAAAAATAGAAAGTACAATTGTGTTAGATATAAAAATGATAAAGGAACAATGCACTCAGCTGGTTCTGATGCTAACACAGTACTAAATCTAGAATAAACAAGAAACAGACTAAAAGAGGATTTTAAAACAACCACCAAATTCTAGATTGAGTGCTTTTGGAGCCGCAGATACTAGCATCAGCATTGGATGTTAGCATCGATGCTACTATCTGAACAGGATGAAGGTGTTATGTACGGAATACCTGTTGGAGAATAATGCTACCACTTGGATGCTTTTGGATTTGTCTTCACCTTCACTCTAATGCTTTCAAATTTGAGTCATGAATTACCGCTCATGAAATGGTAAAACTTTAGTTCTTCATCTTCATAGTGACCTTAGAAAAAATAGTTTAGTGGGCCCATGATGTCAAGCTAACCCCAAAGACCCTTCTATCAATGGGTGTTGCCTATACAGCCACTACTCCGAAGAAGGCCTCAGACTGATGTAGTTTTCCTCTGATGTGTTGGATTGTGTATGCACGAGGATGCAATATGTGGAAAGCAAGTACAATAATGACCTAGCTTGTGTAGACACCTAAAATTGGTCACAACTGGCTTTCGATCGAATCTCAGATTGATTCCTAACAACCATTACAAATTAAGTCTAGAAATCACTAAACGTCTCAAATTTGTTTGTGCATCATTCATCAAATCTTATAATCATATTGAGACATCCCTAATTAGGGTATCCTATTGGATGTAATAATAACCTCTCACATATTCATCTCTAATCACCTTGTGGCATCACAACTGTTAATTTAGCCTATGAACCTATTAAGTGGGGCACTTGCACACTTAAATCAAATCTTGAAAGAGTTAAAAAGCTAATCAAAATCAATTAAATAGTTAAACATTATTAAATGCCTAGTTGAATTATCTATTTAAAATTAGTGAATATCTAAAAAAGGAAATTTAAAAATTTAAAATGTATTAGCCTTTCATCATTGCCTTTATGAGTTGCCAAGCTCTTTGAAAATATCTTAAAATATCTAATTTTGAGAGACATGCCTAGTAATTGCAAATCATAATTACTTGAAAACTATTAACTCTACTGGAATTAGATTTGACTCACTTAGGTTTAGTTTGAACCCATTCCAAGCCTTAACTCAACCCTAACTCACCTTCAATGAGAGTTAAATCCTTAGGCTATAAATACAATACCATGCCTCTTCATTTTTAAGCTCTCATAAGCCAAAGTTATAATACAAATTTGGAGAGATACATAAGTTATTTTTTTGCAAGTAGTGTTATAATGCCTAAATTTTGAACAATCATAAGCCACATCAAAGCCAATGGTGTCAAGGAGAGAAGGAGCCAACAAGCTTCATTTGCCAAAGAATTCTTGATGCACAAGCCAAGTAAGCCACTCAACAAAGCATTTGGAGCTCCTAAAGAAGGTAAAATATTTGTGTCTTTTATGTTTTAGTTATGCTTTCATCTAGTCTTTGTTACTAAGCTCTTCATAGTATTTAGGCTAGGATTGTAAGTGTTAACATATTTTTATTTGAGTTTTTGTTACTTGAACTAACACTATACTAACCTCCCTTTTTGGATTCCTATGATCACAAATGGCACATCCAGTGGGACTTCAAGCATCCCATACTACCAAGGAGATTAATATGCAGCTCTTAATTTTTCTAATGAATGATTAAGAATATTCAAAATTCAAGTTTAATTTTATTTTTCACGTATTCTATTTTTTAGCGACACACAATTTACATAGAGACCGATGTTGATCCTGACAGAACCGACGTCAATCTTGCCATAACTAAAGTCGATCCACCCAGGATTGACATCGACCCTTGTGTGCAAAATAGAGCACAGTAAAAACATGGTTGACAAGTTTTTTCTTGAGTTTTTTTGGTTTTTTTGGTGTCTAATAGCCTAAATGTTGTTTGACTGACTAGTTCCCTGCAGGATCTAGTGTTATTTGATAGTTTTTAAGTTCATTTGGTTAACAATATTCTTGTCAAACCACACTATTTTTTTTTTTTTTAATAGGAAATCAACGTCGATCACTTTGTGACCGATCGACATCTATTTCTATAGACTGACATTGATCCTTGCATAAATCGACATCGATCTCTGAGACAGGAAAACAAAGAAACCCGAGAGCAAATTTTGAAATGTTGTTTTCTCATCCACTTTTGAGCTTCTAAGCAAGCAAAAACCCTTTAACAATTTTAGGTCCTAAGGTGAAAAGGCTAAGTTTGAATGTGGTTAAATATTGCTCACTTTGTCTTTGGTGTTTAAAAATGAACCTAGTTCATTTTCATGTCTTAGATGTTTTCAAACTTTTTGCAAGTTTTTCAACTAATGCCAAGGGGCCAAAAACTTCACAACACATCTCATTTTGGTGATTAAAATGAACTCTCGCACTAGATAAATGCTCTTAAAATTTTCATTTTCATTGTTTGTTTGCTCAAAGTTATTTATTTGCTCAAAATGATTGATGTGTGTATGTTATCCCCCCGTCCCCTTTAGGGAACTTGGGTTACCAAAAGTGCTCATTCATTGCCTCGATCACTTTAGTCCAAAAGTGTGAAAAAAACAAAGTTAAGGCCCTCTTCAAATCCATAGGGTTTGGGTGACCCAAATACGACCCTAAATTCTTTTCACTTGTCTTTTATTTTTATGCATTTTGGCTTATAAGTGGGAGTTAATCGCCTCCTCATAAGTTTTTTAGGGAAGTGTTGACCTAGGAATTCATCTCCCGACATCGTTTCAACTCCACTCCACAATGGGGTATACAAATTAAGTTCGACTTACTAAGATGCTTATTTGAATGATGAACTAAGCTCCGTTAATAAGAGACTGCCTCATATCATAGGGGTAACTTGAACATCATACTACATTGAGAAAGTAAGGGATGTAGTGGTTGTGAAAAGGATAAGACATTTTCATAATAAATCGGTTGATGTGGATCTAAATGACATATATCTTGTGTTAGCTACACTTGGGACCATATAAAAATGTGTGAAAAATGATAGTTTAGAACAACCCCACTTGTTGCAAACATACTGTTGATGTAGGGTGAGTAGCCCAAAATTCCATGTCATTGTACAAACTCTTAAGAGAAGAAGGGGCCTAAAACCCTACTTTTCATGCACTTTTATTTTTACATTAACAATTAAAATCCTCTCAAGAGAGAGTATATTGATGAAATTTGATAATATTCTTCCACCTTGTCAGTTTTAGGATCTAAGACGTTATACTCAAATGTTTTACATCATTTTATCTTTTATTACATGGTTTTTGAGTCTAATATATTTTATTTGTTATGCCATGACAAAATGAGTTTTGTTTATACATCACTCATTTGTTTGAGGAGGCATTATATCACCCATTTAACACCATACCTTTGCATTAGTCTTTTGTCAAATCTTTACGTATGTGTCACTTGATTGGAAAGGGTAATGTTATGTTATCCAATTCATTTAAAGTTTTTGTGCCTTTAAGTCTTGAAACCAACCGTTGATTACATGTTTAGACCATGATAACATCATTACACTGCTTGAATCATTTCATAGACTTGTTTGACTTGTGTCCAAAGTTTGAATTTCAAAACCAAACCCATGTATGCCTTTTGGATCTATGCCTAGTGTTGTTATGTCATTTATTTTTGTCTAGTTTATTGTTTGTTCGAAGAAGCCTAGTTTTCCTAAGTCGAATTTAAAATTAATCTTGACAAGATCAAATCCAAACATTGATTGATTTCTGCCTATGCCTTATGTAATTTTGGCCTAGATATAGATCTTTATCTTTTGGATTGTGTATCTTAGGTTAATTATTTACCTAATTTGAAAAGTATTGTTTGTGCCTTTATTTGGGAGTAATAACCTATCTTCCATATGCCTTTTATTTCATGTCTTATGCCATTTGACCAAGTTTATGTTTGATTTTGAATACCTAGTTTACGCCAAAGTACTTTAGATTTGTTAGGTTAAATCTTACCTTATTTTGTTTAAACTCTAGCTTTTGTGCCTTTTTCAAAAGACATAGCATGTGCCTATTCTGAGCCTAGCTTTTGTGCCTTATTTTGCCAAAAGACCTAGCAAGTTTTTCCCCTTAGATTAGACTTGTTTGGAACACTTTAAACCTAGAGTTGGGCATTCTAATTTTTATTCATCCATTTGACCATTTGTTTAAGACATTTGATGTTAGACATATGACATTAGACTATTTAATACTAAGTTTTAGCACATACCATTTTGGAGATACATCTCCATTTTTAGACCAAGTTAGACCATGTTTGGACCATTTGTCCTTTGGACATCATTTTTAAGAGTTTGTAGAACTCTAGGCCTATTACAGAACATTCATCATCGATGTGGATATGTCTCGTTATACTCATAATGGAGACATGTACAATCCAAGTTATGATAGAATGGTCACATAAATTGACTTTGTTCAAGACCCCTATGGTGAATAAGTGGTTTGTGATATGGATCCTTACCCTCCTCACAATCCTCAAATTGGGGAACAAAGCCAAGATCCTCAAGAACAATATTCGATGACACCTTCTTCGGGGTTGTTTGACGTATGATCTTCTCCCTCTCACTACTCATGGTGTCTAATCCTCCACCTATACCATTGACCCTCCTTTGGATTATGTGAGAAACCATGCTCTACAACATCTAAGGATTACCATTCCAGGACCTCATCCTTTGGCTTGTAATAACAACCAAGCTTCACGATGCCCTACCATTACCATTATAGGACTTCATCCTTTGGCTCACAATAGTAACCAAGCTTCATAATGCCCTACCATTACCATTTCAGGCCATTCCACATATGGTAACTCATTATCCTAACACGGTTGTGCAATCACGACTCAACGAGTAACATTTACTGGCCTAAGCCATAAACCAACCTTTGTTAAGCCTATCATTATCCAGCTACCAGCCATCCCTCATCCGTTGCCAACCATCCCCAACTTTATAAAATACATGCCAAGTTTTTAGCCACACTCGAACCAATCATTACCTCTCCAACTGAGCCAATCATTCAAAGACTAAGATATATTCAAAATTGGTATTTATAACTACTTGTAAACCAAGGCTAAGAGTATTAACCATTCCATGATGTTTTTTTTTTAAAAAACTCAATTATGATGAGTTAAACTATGAGGAATCACCTTTTAATCCTTTATCTATTGTTGAGGATTCTCACTCTGACAAGCTAGTCTTTGATGAGCCACTTCTTAATGATTATAACTGCCTTTGGGCAAATCATTATCTCAACCATATGTCTTTTTTTAAAGAGCCTACCTTTGACAAACCATTCTTTGTGGAGTTGTCTCTTGACCTTTTTCCCTTTATTAAGGAATATCACTTTGACAAACTAGTCTCTGTGAAGCCCATTATGCCATCACAGGCCATTACTAGTCTAATACCAAACATTCAACAAGATATAATTATAACAACATTCACACCAGATGAAGAATTTGAATTAGAGTTAGGTTTTGTTCTCGAAACAACATCATATTTAGTATCAGAAGTAGAATCAACATCAGATTCAGAGTCCCTTGAGTCAAAATCAACTTCAAAATTAGTATACATTTGCGGTTGTTACAATATTGGTTACACATGCTTCACAAATCAATTTGAATACATTTGTGATCCTTCCATAGTGTTTAAGAACAATTAATTTAGCTTCAACACAAGTTCTCCTAGTATCTTATACAAGGATTGTGTTGCCTCTCTCCATCCCATTACCATTCCACATGCCTTAACACCAGCCAACCTAACCATTATATTGACATTCCACCTCCCAGAAGTGTTGATTGGGACTGACAGAATCACACCTTGTTGAATTGCATCCATGGTGACATATCAGTTGAAGAATATCATGGGGACCAAGACCACATTCATGTAGAAGAGGAACAATCTCCTTGTGAAACCTTTTTGGAGGTGCTAAGGGATAAACAAAGTTCAAACTCAACATCTTATAGTGAAACCTTTTTGGAGGCACTAGCAAACAATCAAATTCAAAAGTCAATATTCCTTAGTGAAACTTTCTCAAAGGTGTTATGTGATAATCAAGATAATATTATTGGTGAAAACCTCTTCGAGGTGCAAATAGCTTAGCACAATAGTTCTTCACTTCTTGATGAAGACATTATCAAAGATAACATTCATACAACTTCCAATCTATAGCATAATTAGATGGTAGTTATTCTCAATTCTAAACAACATAAAAATATGGTGGTCCTATCGAGAGTATATTTAGAAGTCTTTGGCCCCACCATGACCAAATTTATGTCAAATTTAGAATCAACAACATTATGTGTGCTTAAAAACCCCTCTCTTCATTTGTTGCCCAACCATTATATATTCCATTATCATTCACCTTTACATTGCCAAATCAGACCTATCATCAAATATTTATCTGTAGTTCCCATCCCTGGATGCACTTTCTTTTGTAGAGGCTACAAAGATACCTTGTCTAGACGTTCAAAGTAAACATAATCAATAACCAATGAAGATCACAATAACATTATCAGAATCCAAATTAGTAGCAAGTTCTTGATAGATTAGCTATTCATAAGAGATGTGGGCTAGCAATTATGATGATTGATTATTCTCGTTATATCATATACTAATCAGGATGTGCATATCCACATCAATAGGAATAATAAAATTATACACTTGGCCAAAAACATTTACCTTGCCTTTATCCTTTACCATTTACCTTGTCATTTTCATTTGCCATTTATCTTATTGTTGTTTCATACCTTGCCACTTACCCCACCTTACCACTTGGGGGAAACCCTATTATCATTATAGCTAATAACAAATCATCACCATCCTTGAATAATGCCGTACCATGTATCATTTTACTATACCTTTACTACTGATCAAAGCTTGTTTTGACCTACCCTACCTACCCATTTTGATATTGGTTCCTTTGGTTCTTCTCACACCTTCTGTGAGGGGATCCCAATCCAGTTTCAATAGTTTTGAAATTCTATGTTTCAATGATAATCTATTAAAGTAGTGTGACAGTGGATCTAGCAAGTTATCTTTCATTTATGATTGATCAGTGCCATTGATTATAACCACCTATGGGCAAATCAGTGTTTTACTTTATATTACTAATTACAACCTCCTATGGGCAAATTAGTAACATAGACCTATGTTGTTGTTTCCTAATTATAACTGATAATGGGAAAACTAGGAACAACACCTTTACCATGCATTGTTGCATCACCTTGCCATTATTATTCTCATTTGCCTTATGGTTTGCCTAAATTTATGAACTCATTGTTACTTGGTCGGGTCTCATCGCCTTTTGTGTTGGTGGGATTATTGTGACTTGAGGTCCTATTGGGACTATGTAGGTTGTGCTTGATTCATGTTGAGGTCAGCTCAGTCCCCCTTTTTGCATATGCTCTCATCATTTTACGAACAACCTAAGCCAATGTTAGAATTATTTTACAAGTGGTATATTGTCAATCTCTAACGAGTTGAGATACTTCAAAATTCTAAAAATATTCATAAATTTTCAAAATCCAAAAACATTTGTCCTATTTAAGCCTAGTCAGTCATCCTCGATCCACCCTATTGGGGCAAATCCATTATTAGGATGCATTCTGGTGCTTTTTCTTTCAATTTTTTTGTGTGTTTGTTTGCTTAGTTGTAATTTGTTTATTTGTTTGTTTATTTTTATTATTGTGCCTCGACTCGGTCTATATGCATTCATTGGGTGATTCCTTGTGCATTATTTTTGAGTCCATCCATATTCATACGTCAACATTGTCATCATGGTTTTTATCATTGGTGCATTATTTTCAATTATTTATTGGATAAAGAGTCAATATTAATGCATATTATGGATACATTATCATGGTGTTTTATATCATGATGCATGCTATCACATGCTATAGCAAAAATCAGCTCAAGAAGTCTTACAAATAATGGAACCACTAAAAATTCTCCTTGGTAACCTTGGCAAATCCTCCTAATCTCCTCGATCAAATCAACCTATTGACCATTGTAGTTGTATCAATGCTAATAAGGTTGAGCATATTTGCATTAATAAGTACAACTAAATCATTCACATTGATCAATTTTTTATTATTTCATTCATTTATTTCATCACTTTGTACATTCTATGTTTGGTTGTTTGTGGCTTCTTCAAGCATTAGACCATCACATCTACATTTGCGCTCACCCATCTTTAATTTGTATGACATGTTACATTTTTGAGTTATGCTTGTTGATTTGCCCTAATGGGGCACAATCAAACATCTTTATTCAATCTAGGCTATCTTAATGATTATAATTTGATGTGGGTATATCATTATTTTGACTCATTAGTGTTAACTGGGGCATATGCCTGTGCCATTGATTATCACCACCTTTGGGCAAATCAATGTCTCAACTTTTGTTACTGATTATAACTACCTTTGGGCAAATCAATACTTTTTAAAATAATGCATGCAAGAATTATCTCAATTGGATTAATCTAACCCATGGGTTAATTTAATTCTTTTTCTTGCTTCTTTCTAAGGGGCTGCCCATCAATCATATGTGTCAGACACTCCCTCAAGGGGGAATCATTGTAGACTTCCTAAACATCATTTGTAGCTTCTTCTTCAATCATCACTATCTTCATGGCATGTTTCATTATTTGAGAAGGTGTTAATGTGCCTATACCTTGCAATGCCTTCCAAAATAGGGGCAAACTATAATCACCTAAAACTGGCCATAACTAGTCTTCAATCGGACCTCAGATTGATTCCTACCAACCAATATAAATTAAGCCTAGGAATCATTGAACGTTCCAAATTTGTTTGTGCATCATTCATCAAAGCTCATAATCATGTTAATACATCTCTAATTAGGGTATCTTATCATATACAAGAATAACCTCTCACAGATTCATCCCTAATCACCTTGCAACAACACAACTATCAATTTGGCCTATGAATCTATTAAGTGGGGCACTTGCACACTAAAATCAAATCTTGAAAGAGCTAAAAGGCTAATCAAATCAATTAACAAATTAAACATGATTAAATGCTTAATTGAATTATCCATTTTAAATTTGTGAATATCTAAAAATGGAAATTCAAAAATTCAAAATATCATTGCCTTTATGAGTTGTCAAGCTCTTTGAAAATATCTTAAAATATCTAATTTTGAGAGCCATGCCTAGTAATTCTAAATCGTAATTACTTGACAACTATAAACTCTACTTGAGTTATATTTGACTCACCTCGGTTTAGTGTGAACCTATTCCAAGCCTTAACTCAACCCTAAATCACCTTGGGTGAGAGTTAAATCCTTAAGCTATAAATATAATGCCATTCATCTTCATTTTTAAGATCTCATAAGCCAAAGTTATAATGGAGATTTAGAGAGAGACTAAATTATTTTATTGCAAGTAGTGTTGTAATGCCAAAATCTTAAGCCAAGCAATCACAAGCCACATCAAAGTCAATGGTGCCAAGGAGAGAAGGAGGCAACAAACTTCATTTACCAAAGACTTCTTGATGCACAATCTGAGCAAGCCACTAAAAAAAATATTTGGATCTCCAAAGGAAGGTAAAGGATTTGTGTCTTTTATGTTTTAGTTGTGATTTCACTTAGTCTATGTTACTAAGCTCTCCCTAGAATCTAGGCTAGGAGTGTAAGTGTCAGTGTGGTTTTATTTGAGTTTTTGTTACTTGAACTAACACTATACTAACCTCCCTTCTTGGATTTTGTATACACCCTAAATTGTTCAAGCAAACACACATATCATATCTTTTCACAACCCTTTCATAGGAGACTCCTACTAGAGAATATGAGCTTTTATTCACATCTAGCCATGTCCCTTTGTCTGACTAGTCTTAGTCTTACTACATTCCCTAGACATCTCTTTGCTTGTCCCTAGTCATCTGTAGCTTTTTGGACTTAACCCTTATAGACATAGGCAACCCTTTTAGGCCTATATCCATCCCCCTAGGTCCCACACCCCTTAGACAACAACACCCAAATAGGACTACAATGCTGAAACCTAAGGTGTGTAGATTCTGATGTTGTTGTCCAAGTGTAACTTTGGTTCCAATAGTTAGTTTTTTTCTTAGGATGAGTCTTACCCCTCTTCTTTGCTTCATTCCTAATTTTTTCAATGTTGGCCAAATGCGAATAAATATCTCGAATTCAAAACAATGAGTCTCATATATAAAGAACTACACAAGGAATTTTATATATAGTATTTACTACTTTGGCACATTAGACATACTAAAAATTAGTCAATAATATAACTCATCTTCTCTGCATCATACATAGACTTACATGCTTGATTAAAGAAGCACCTAAGAAAAATTCATGTTGACATCAATCATGCATGTTAATTATGCATGTTCCCTAAGGGAGAACTACATCAAATCTAAGAGCCTAGCCTGAGGGTTAATATAGGCAGTAATCAGAATAACAGGGGTTATTTATTGTGTGATTATTCTTCCTCTAACCCAATTTTTCCTCCTTTTGATGTTGATCTCTTTGTTGTTCCCATGTGTGTAGACAAATATAGGTACTAAAGATTGAAACATACCCGCAATAAGCTCTAATGTCTCCTAAGATGTGAAATGTGGTATGCAGGGTCATATTGAGCAAATGAACAAAACCCAGAAAGTTATTAGTCTCATGATAATAGCATTAAGAAAAAACTATAGCGCTAGACACCAGGGTGTCTTGTTTTTTATGCTCTTATCCAATAAGAAAATGAAAGACAGATTCGAGTTCCAAATAGTATCTAAGTCCTGTGTGCGAGTTCTTAAACCTTGACTCATCTGAATCATCCTACTTTTCAAGATAAGTGTTCTTCTCCCTTATGCAAGTTAATTTGATCAAATTGGTATAAACTTGTGTTTAATTGTATTTAATCAAAATTCTTCGCACATTCCAAACCCTTATTATTCAAGAATTAAACATATAATTTCCTAAAACAATAATATATTTGGTGAACCTAACTTACTTCAAACAAACATAAAACCCTAGCTACACTTAGGGTTTTTCCTTCATATCTTGTGCAAAAATTTAATTTTTAAAATTATAAATTTTGTATTAATTTTTCTACATTTATCCTATTCAAAACTATTTTTAGAATTCAAAATTATTGCATAATTTCAAAAAATTCTAAAACCCTGGATTTCAAAACTAGGCCATCAAACACTAAGCTTTTCCTCCTTGCAAATTTTAGAACAATGTTTTGAAATTTTTACAAATTAATTACCTTGTAAAAAATTATTTCAAAATTAGTAGTTTCTTATGCCAAAATTTAATTTCCAAAATTCCAAATTTTGTATAAATTTTTGTGCATTTATCCTATTTCAAACTATTTTTAAAATTTAAAATTATTGCATAATTTTCAAAAAATCTAAAACCCTAGATTTCCAAACTAGGTCCTCCAACCTCAAATTTCCCTCCCTTACAATTTTTAGAAAAATAATTTGAATTTATTGCAAAATATTTGGGTTATCAAAAGTAATTTTCAAAATTCAATGCTAGAAGTTCTTTGTGTATTTATTTGCTGCATAGTACTTTTTAAAATTCTCTTTGGTGATAAATTAGCCATGAAGGCAATTCCTCCTTCTCATCTCATAGATGAATTTCTAAAATTTTCTTACAATTATGACAATGATTGGATAAATTTACAAAATTGTACATTAGCTAAAATTATAGAAAATGATTTCATTTATAGTGAAGATAATGACTATTGTTATAATGAAGGATATGATGATATACGTAATGATGAGGGTGAATTACAAATACATGAATCTTTTTCTCTTAAACCCACATCTTTTAATCCTTCTTCTAATGAAAATAATTTTGATAAATGGGAAAGATACTTCTCACCTCATTCTCCTAAACACAATGCACCAAATGCATAAATTAGTCATACACTTTGAAATTAACCTCTAATAGGTGATAATTTACTTCTATGTGAACCTAATCTCTCTCCACCTTTTGTTATTGCTATGTTCAAAATACAAAAATATAAATGCAATAAAATCAAATTACCAAAGCATAGTTCAAATGAAGCATTTTGTGTTCCTAACTCTACTCTTTCAAAAGATTGTTCAAATGATAATTATTCTACTCTTACTTCTCATGTTGAAAATGAAGAAAATGCATACACTCCATCCATGGATAACATAGATACACATGATATTCCACATTCCAATGATAACTTTTTGCATATTAGAAAGGAATTAAATCTTTATCTTACACCTCTCCCTATCAATGACGGAAGTGATAATGAATATGATAGTGAACATTCAAATGAATATGAGAATGAAAGTGAATATGAAAATGATACTTCAAATTCTTCCATTTCAAATAAACAAAATGCAGATTATGATAATGCATGGAATAATGATGACTACTATGCATACAGTGAAGAAGAAAATGCATCTCATGCTTCTAACCCTTCTCTCACTCTCAAATATCATGCATGTCAAAATATTACTCCTACTTTTATTCATGATTCTATTCCAAATGATGTTTCTACTTCTATGAATGATTCTATTTCTAATAATGCATATGTTAATGTTAATAACACATCTTCTACTACATTAGAATGTGATTCACTAAAACATAAAGATACCAATGAATCTCCCAAGCCACCCCACACTACAATAGAATCTAGTTCCCACCATTCACCTAAATAGAATGGTAGCCCACATCCCTCTAGTAAGGTCTAAGCTACCATTACTACTAAGGTTCAAGTGAGCACACCCCCTATTTATGATCTAATTGCTAAATGTAGCATTCCCATGGTTAAAATTAACAATAAAATTCAATGATTAAATGAACCACTTCAAGATACTAATGTACCATCCTAGGAGATCATCTTGTTGATGCATGCAGTTGGTGAACTACAACACCAAGTACATCTCCTTACCTTGGAAAATAAAGCTTATAAATCTTAGATGGATGCCAATGATCTACATTGGAAAAGAAATTGGAATTAATTGAGGTATATTCAGTTGATCAGATCACTCTAGACTTCACAACAACATCTTCAGATACAACTTCTATCACTCAACATCCACCATGTATTAGACAAGATAGGAAACCACAACTAGAAAAGCAACCAATTAAGAACAAAGAGCAAGTTTCCAAAGCACAACCTATAGTATGTACAGCAGAGAACAAATGTAAAGCACCACTATAGTTTGATTGAGAATGGGATAGTCCATCTATCAGTTTATTAGCACTAATAGATAGGAGGTTAATCACATTACCTTCTATTCATCGATGAGATCCACATCCCTTCCATAGATAGCCACATCGACCTTTTTGTAACTATCATCGTATCTGTGGACACAAGATAATGACTATTTTTGACTCAGAGATTGCATTACTAGATGTGTTGATAATGGTATCATAACATTCACATAGGGGGCACAAAGATCTCCAATATGATACCCTAGACCTCATTCCTCCATGACTGAGTCATACCAGGACATTTCTTTATAGGAATCATCTGTCACTCGTCATGAGCATAATGCAGGTTTTATGACAAAATATCATAGGAGATCTCCTATGCCAACTATTCAAAAGATTTGGAAATTAGTACAACACAAACAACCCACATATAGTAGTGTAGTACATGGAATACATAGTGCAGTTCCATATACATATCCAACAAAGTCACAAGCACCACAATAGAGTAATGTTCTAGAGAGATATTCATTACAACCAAGTTTTTAGGGTCCTATCTCATGTAACAACCTAGTATAATTAAGATTAAATGAGCCCTCGACATAGGTTTGAGCTCCATCTCCACATATTGCTCAATCATATACATTACAATAGAGGCCACAAGGTATTCGGTTACAGATAGATGAGTCTTCTTCGCAGTAGACAGTATCAGCTACAAAGCACATTCCTACACAACATGAATAGTATGGGCACTTGTTCACTTGGCTAATAGGATTTAGATAGTGATATAACACATAATAATACAATGCACAGTCATACTAGTTTTATTTTGTAAGCTTCACTTAGCAGGGCAATGATGGAGCCAAAGGTTTCATTATCCTTTATATTCTTGAGCCACTCTCAAGAAGGTAATACACACGCAATGTTATCTTACTTTCCCCTCTTACTAACAACTAACATTCCTGACTCTAGATCATCATCCTTAGCCAAAACCAGACTATCAAAGTTTAGATATTACCAAATAAAACTTATCCAAACACTTTTACACTTAAACCAAATCAAACATATCCAAATCCTACTCAAATTTATCCAAATAATTTACCAATTACCACAATAAACAAATTTTTGCTCACATATGATTACAATTTGAAATCAATAAGCCTAGCATCATAATTATCAAAACATTAAACCACATATCCTAAGTACCATTTACCAAGCACATGCAACTTCAAAATCATTACTAGTTCAACCATTTCTTAACTCATCTACTTACAATCAACATACCAACATATTTCAGAATCCATAACACAAATACACATGAGTTCAAAATTAAACCAATATATATATATATATATATATATATATCATGAAGTTTTCAAAACATATACATCATGTCAAGGTACAATTAATCATGAATGGGTGTCATTCCCTCACGCTTGATCTCACCCTCTCCTCCAGTGTTAGTCCTATAATCTTGTCTAGCACTCGATGACCCTGCACCTCCTCGAGCGTTCGAATGCCTCTTGCATCGACTATCCCACTCCAACAACCAACCATGCTCCTCATGTAAGTCTACATATCATCGTTGAAGATCCATATAATCATCCACAATCTTTATGATCACCATGCCATAATCAAGTGAAGGCATCCTACGCCTATCCAAATTAGCTCTAAACTCGTCCCTCTCTCTTACTGCCCTAACATATGCAGCTATAGCTATTATAGGCCTATCAAACAAATGAGCATAAACGTCAGTCATAACTATTGCTCTCTCTATCAAACCCTCCTCCATAGCCTCATTAGGAACATGCCATGTGAGCTTTCAAAGTGTCAACTCAATGATGGTCTCTTAGAACTCATCATCTCCCCTGGCCACCCCAGTAGGTGCCTCATCCTATGCACCTCCCATCCCACTTGCACACATAAAAAGTACAACACTACATTATATATATACTTTTAAATCCAAACTAAAGCACAAACATAGGTACAATTCAAATACAATTATTGATTACCTCTCATCATCTAGATCAACTCAAGCTCTTGATATGTAAGAACATCCACTCCATCCATAGGATACAATGAAGCCCATCATTGCCTAGTCTACCATGTAGTATATGCCTCAGTGTAACCCACATCATCTACATCAAGAATATCTATAATCGCATCTCATGCATCTGAAGGTAATGGTGCCAACTCAGCCACAGTTAGTCTAATATGAGCCCCTACTCTCGTTGATGCATGTGCACTCCTCAACCACACCCATGTTATAGGGGGAACATCCCATCGAACTCCAAACTACTTAGTAACACACTTATACTGAAAGTGCTCATATACTCCAACCCAATGATCATGCAACCAATAATTTAGCCTCGTATACAATAGCTGCTCTCCATTCTCATGGGCCACCAATCTATTTAACATCCTCTTGTAGTGATCTATCCCAATAGATCAAATAGCTAACTCACTCATCCATCACTTGCCAAATAACTATGGATATGCCCAACTCACCCTCAATAATCCAATAGGTCACACAACTACTATGTGCTTATACGCCCAATAATGTAAAAAAATGACCGCACCAATACCACCACTAAATGCCTCCTATGTAGATCTATATAAATATCTGTATAATTTGGCAAGCATAGTCCTACCCCATGAAAACACAGTACCATACATCTCAATGCTACAAACTACCCTATGCATCATATAAGCAATAAACACCTCACTGCTATCCACTGCAATAAAAGAATCTAATAATACAACTAACCACTTCTATAGGCATGAAACACTCAACTTCACTATTATTGACAATAATACATCACTATCACTACCTCGATGATGTACTCTTGAGGGTGCCCCAATAAATTATATGGATGCATGATCAATGGCAGTTGTACCCATGTCATCTTGTAATATAACTTGTTGCCCACTAATTGACAAATGCAAAATATGGTATACATCCTCTAGAGTAATAGTGATCTCTCTAGTAGGAAGCCAAAATATATAGGTATCAACATTCCATCTCTCACATAAAGTGGTAATCACGTACCTATCCCATTGCATTGTACCCAAGTCACATACATGACCCAATCCAACCCTATCCATAATAACATGTTCATCAATAGACAATGGTAGCGTCCTCATTATCTCCATCACCTAACCTCTATGGAACTCTTGCATCCATATCTCACCCTATAAACACCAAAAAATAAACTATAAATCATATAACCATGCCAACTAAACAACCAAGCTATACAATAACATGCAACAAATTAGAATCTCAGAAAACCATCCATAGTGGACAACAACAGTATAAAAGGACACTAGTGCTAGACTACAGTGCTGGAACTTGGATAACAATGTTGCATCCTGGACAACAACATTGACTCCAAGACAAGAGCACTGAAACTAGACAAATTTTTTCTAGACTACTTAAAACAACTGAAAACTACCTAAAATAGGATTCTAAATAGATACAAATCAAGTGTTAAGCGTACTGACTAGGCTAATCTCCTTGTCGGCCTCAATTTGGGCTACCAACTACTCAAAATGGGTCGCAGAAGGTGCTCATCTCCTAGGCATTTTTCACTCCAGATCTCCAATATCTCAAACTAGTTACTACACAAATGAACCCAAAATAAATCAAAAATCCTATATCAACCAACTTGTCTATTTAAAAATAAAACACTATTTTGCTCATAACAAGAGCTTCATAGCTCTGTTTTACAAACCATTTGATTCAACAAAATTGTGACAACAATACCTTCAACATCACACAACCTTTGCTCTCTCTCTATGACATTTGCCTACAATAGAATTCAAACATCCCTATACCTCATTTTTACCCTAATAATACATATTAATACCTACTAATCAAAACATACAAGCAACCCAGCTTATTCAAGTAATCAACCATTTACTTCATTCAATCTATTACTACCTCATTTACCTACCGTGACACGAACATTTCTATATCTCTACTATACCCAAATACAAGCTTTAATCCTAATCAATCAAAGATATCTTTCACTCCTAGTATTTTAATCTCACCCATTAAACAATAGACTTTCGATCTATTTAATACATACCAACCAAATTACTATACATTCCACCACTAGTCATCACTTTTGGCTCAACCTCCTCTATGACAAATTTCATCCCTCTCCCCAAATGGGGGGCATCATTCATACTATTCCTATTCCTGCACTTATCCAACACACTTATCCACTCACATAGATAGATACACCATGGTTTTTACACCTCTAACAGTCAAATTATTAGATTCAGCTCATATCAATCAAAACACACATTGATTTCAGACTACATGGGTCACTTAGCTTGGTTTTTACACCTCTAGTATGTAGATTATCAACATTACTTTGCTCAGATTGGTCAAGATTATATAATGATTCATATCACATTGGGTCACTCAACATTACTCAGGGCATTCAAAGGGATACACCTTAAGTTTATAAATATACAGACTATCCAAATACCAAATTTAGGGATATGTACATTACTACATGTCTCACAGATATAGCTTCATATAGCATTACATAGTTATAGATCAGATAGTAGATTATATGAATAGTGTAGAGCACATTGTTTTGATCTCTAATTTGCTCATGCGATATGACATGATAGATCATATCACATGTGGTTATATAGATTTCTAGATTATCTAGATGCATTACTAACATACTAGATTTTGGGGCATGACTCGAATGTTCATGTCCTTCATCTTCTAGGATTATACATATCAGAATGGTAAGACATGCCATTTTCTTCTTACACATTTACCAAAGTTTTTAGATTACACTCAGACATTACTCAGGTTGTCACTAGGTTAGACCATACGGTCATCTACAGTGATTGATCCATTGCATTACTCAGACCTAGACTCAAGAGTTTGTGTGGGATAAAGGGCAGACATTTGTTTTGGACCTTTGATCACTTCTTAAATCTAGTTTAGATTATGTAGATTTAGTACAGGGGGCATCTATTAAGAGATTCCTTCTTTCTCTAGACATTATTCAGATTTAGTACAGGGGGCATTTATTACAGGGATCGCTTCTTTGTGTAGGCATTATTTAGATTCAATACAGAGGACATCTATTACAAGGATTCCTTATTTCTCCAAGCACTATTTTAGTTCTTCATCCACTTCCCTAGCTAGGAAGGTGGATCCTTTTTTAGCATGCTTATCTTCACATAGATAAGTTTAGGTACTCATCTTCTTTATTTCTTTTACTCCAGTGCTTAATTTTATTACATCACTAGATTAAAATGGGGGGAAATGTATACACCCTAAATTGGTCAAGTAAACACACATATCATGTCTTTTCATAGTCCTTTCACAGGAGACTCTGACTAGAGAATATGTGCTTTTGTTCACATTTAGTCATGTCCCTTTGTCATATTGGTCTTAGTCTTACTACATTATCTAGACATCTCTTCACTTATCCCTAGTTATCCATAGCTTTTTGGACTTAACCCTTATAGACCCAGACAACTCTTTCAGGCCCAGATCTATCCCCCTAGGCCCCATACCCCTTAGACAATAATGCCCAAATAGGAATACAATACTAAAACCCAGGGTGTCCAAATTTTGGTGCCATTGTCCAAGTACAAATTCGATCCTAACGATCAGTTTCTTCCATAAGATGAGTCTTATCCCTCTTCTTTGCTTTGTTCTTAAGTTTTCTAATGTCAGCCAAATGTGAATAAAGCTCCCAAATTCAAAATAATGAGTCTCCTATATAAAGGACTACACAAGATATTTTATATCTAGCACTTACTACTTTGAAACATTAGACATAATAAAAATTAGTAAATAGTGTAGCTTAGCTTCTCTACGTCACGCATAGACTTGCATGCTTGATCAAGGAAGGGCCTACGCAAAATTCATTCTTACATCAATCATGCATGTTAATTATGCACATTCCCTAAGGGAGAACTACATCAGATCTGAGACACTAGCTTGAGGGTTAATTTAGGCATCAATCAGAACAACAAGGGTTCTTGATTGTGCAATCATTCTTCCCCTAACCTAGTTTTCCCACTTTTGATTTTGATCTATTTTTTATTCTCATGTGTGTAGACAAATATAGGTACTAAGAATTGAAACATACCTATAATGAGCTATGATGACTCCCAGAACCTAAACTTTGGTACGTAGGGTCATATTGAGTAGATGAATAGAACCCAGAAAGTGTTTAACTTCAAAACAACAACATCAATAAAGGACTATAGCATTGGACACCAGGGTGTCTTATTTTTGGTGCTCCTATCTAATCAAAAAATGAAAGATAGATTTAGGTTCTAGATAGTGTCTTAGTCGTGTGTGTGAGTTCTCGGTTCCCGACTCATTCAAATCATCCTGCTTTTTTGGATAAGTGTTATTCTCCCTTATGCATGTTAATTTGATCAAATTGATATAAACTTGTATTTTTTGTATTTAATCAGAATTCTTCCCATATTCCAAACCCTTTTTATTTAGGAATTAAACATCTAATTTCCTAAAAGAATAAAACATTTGGTGAACCTGACTTACTTCGAACAAACCTAAAACCCTAGCTACACAAGGTTTTTTTTTCATATCTTGTGCAAAAATTTAATTTTCAAAATTTTGATTTTTATATTACTTTTTTTTACATTTATCCTATTCAAAACTATTTTTAGAATTCAAAATTATCACATAATTTTCAAAAATTCTAAAACCCTAGATTTCAAAACTAGGTCATCAAAGACCAATCTTTTCCTCATAAATTTTAGAACACTATTTTGAAATTTTAGCAAATTAATTACCTTGTCAAAAATTATTTCAAAATTAGTAGTTTCTTGTTCAAAAATTTAATTTCCAAAATTCTAATTTTTGTATAATTTTTTGTGCATTTATCCTATTTCAAACTATTTTTAAAATTTAAAATTATTGCATGATTTTCAAAAAATCTAAAAGCCTAGCTAAAAACCCTAGATTTCCAAACTAGGTCCTCCAACCTCAAATTTTCCTCCCTTAAAATTTTTAGAAAAATAATTTGAATTTATTGCAAATTGTTTGGGTTATCAAAAGTAATTTTTAAAATTCAATGCTAGTAGTTCTTTGTGCATTTATTTGCTTCATAGTAATTTTCAAAATTCTCTTTGGAGATAAAATGGCCACAAAGGCAATTCCTCCTCATCCCATAGATGAATTTATAGTAATGATGAGGATGAATCACAAATAGATGAATATTTTTCTCTTAAACCCATCTCTTTTATTCCTTCTTCTAATGAGAATAATTTTGATAAATGGGAAAGATACTTCTCACGTCATTCTCCTAGAAACAATGTACCAAATGCGCAAATTAGTCATGCACTTTCAAATGAACCTCTAATAGGTGATAATTTGCTTCCATGTGAACCTAATCTTTCTCTTCGTTTTGTTACTGCTATGTTCAAAATATAACAATAAAAATGCAATAAAATCAAATTACCAAAGCATAGTTCAAATGAAGCATCATGTGTTCCTAACTCTACTCTTTCAAAAGAATGTTCAAATGATAACTCTTCTACTCTTTATTCTCGTGTTGAAAATGAAGAAAATGTATACACTCCATCCATGGATAGCATAGATACACATGATATTCCACATTCCAATGATAACTTGTTGCATATTAGAAAGGAATTAAATCTTTCTCTTACACCTCTCCCTAGAAATGATGAAAGTGATAATGAATATGATAATGAACATGCAAATGAATATGAGAATGAAAGTGAATATGAAAATGATACTTCAAAATCTTCCATTTTGAATGAATAAAATGTTAAGGTGTGGAGCTAAAAGCTTCACCAAGTGAGCAGATTGCAAAGTTGCAGGTTTACACAGTCACCAACGTCGGTCAGGAGCAGACCAGGAGATGCTGGCGTCGGTCATGGATCGGTCGATGTCGATCACAGGCAAATAGGCAGGAACCGACATCGGTCACCTGTGCGTCCAGAAAGCTATTTTCGTGGACATAATAGAGTGTTTGCATGGTAGGATTAAGTGTTAGTCTTAAGTCCACATCTCTATTATTAGTAAGACTGTTTAGAGCCATTGATTAGGAGGTGCATCTGATGGTTGTAGTTGTATGCTCATGTTTCCTAATTATTATATAATAGGATAGATCTTCTTAGCTTATTTGTATGAGTAGAATGTTGAACAATACATAATTGTATATGTGTATCAGTTCAGGTTGTTGGAATTGATTGTAATTGAGAGAGAGAGCTCTTGAGGGAAAGAGATCTAGATAGAGATCTGTACATCTAAGAGAGGTGTGGAAGAAAAGAAGTTTCTTCAATTGTATTCTTTCTGTAAAGAGTTTAATACAAGTTTTCAGGGTGGTTTCTTATATCTCTTGTTCTTTACTATTTATCATTCTAGTTACTTATCTTTTTGGTTTAATTTTGCATTTATTGCTTTCATATTGTAATCAACATTGTTGGTTGATCCCCAACAAGTGGTATCAGAGCAAGGTTGGACGTTCTCAGAGCGAGTTTGACTAACAGATGGCCCAGATCTGGTTTGTGGTTTTTTGATTACAGGTTACTCATAGGGGTTTCTGTTTGAGTGGGAGTATAGCGATGGCAGAAGAAGGTAAACTGAGAATGAAGAAATTCAGGCACATGATTAACACCATAAGGAGTGTGGTGGGTAGTCTTCAGGATTCATCTTGAAGAGGAATACAAGCCAGGATGCAGATTAGATAAAGTACTAGTATAGGTACAGGTGCAGCTATTTATCTCTAAGTGGGAGATTGTTAGGGTGTGGAGCTTAAAGCTTCACGTTGTTGCAAACATGGAGGATGCTGAGTATGTAGTCACCGGCGTCGATAAGATCACCGACGTCGGTCAGTGGACAATGCAGAAGGAAATCAACCTCGACAGCAATCGATCGATGTCAGTCACCTCCAGTCAGACAAGGACCAATGTCAGTCACCTGTGCAGTTCTAGAACTGCTGTTGACAAACAGTCAGTTAAGTGAACGGGTAGTTTGCATGATGAAGACTAGTTCGAGTCTTGAGCTGCAAGTCTAATCATTGTATGCATGAGATCTATATAATAGACTCATGGGCTGTATTGTTAAGTGTAGAACTTGGAGAGTTCTTCCCATGGTAGAATCAAGTAGGATTCTTCATGTATGTAAGATCAGGTTTGATTTGCAGGGTGTGCAAGATCATGGAGGAGATCTACATGTGATAAGTAAGATCAAGTTGTTCTGCAGGGGTGTGTGTATGCGAGGGTCAAAAGGAGATTGGCAAGGGAGCAAGATCCAAGGTGACAGCAACACATCAAGGAGCAAGATCATGGTGAGATCTACTTGGAGTACCGGTTCGTACTCGATTGTACTGGCAGTATGATGAGGTGAACAACAGCTTGTGTTAGCTGTGTGTTGTGACCTATTGAGAGAAGATTACTCTTGAGGGAAGATTACTGTAAACCCACGAAGTGGAAGAAAGAGTGTGATCTCTTTGTTGTAATTTCCTTCTAACTGAGTTGAATACAATTGTGTATTATCTCTCATATTCTGTGCTATTTATCATTCTAGTTACTTATCTTTCTGGTTTAATTCTACATTTATTGCTTTCATATTGTAATCAACATTGTTGGTTGATCCCCAACATAAAATGCAAATTGTGATAATGCATGGAATAATGATGACTACTATGCATATAGTGAAGAAGAAAATGCATCTGATGCTTCTAACCCTTCTCTCACTCCTCTCAAATCTCATGCATGTCAAAATGTTGCTCCTTGTTTTATTCATGATTTTATTCCAAATGATGTTTCTACTTTTATGAATGATTCTACTTCCAATAATGCAAATGTTAATGTTAATAGCATATCTTCTACTACATTAGAATGGAATTCACTAAAACATAAAGATACCAATGAATCTCCCAAGGCACTCCTCACTATAATATCTCCCAATTCTCACCCTTCACCTAAAGACAATGGTAACCCACATCCCTCTAGTAAGGTCCAATCTACCATTACTCCCAAGGTTCAAATGACCACACCCCTTGTTTATGATCTAATTACTAAATATAACATTCCCATTGTAAAAATTAACAATCAAATTCAACGATTAAATGAATCACTTCAGGACACTAATGTACCATCCCAGGAGATCATCTCTTTGATGCATGCATTTGGTGAACTACAACAACAAGTATATATCCTTACCTTGGAAAATAAAGCTTATAAATCTTGGATGGATGCTAATGATCTACATGGTAACCCTATTTGAAAGACATTCATAAAATCTTCATTGCCTAAGCATTTTTAGATGCCATCTTTACGTCACTTTGATGGAACTAGATATCCATTTGCACATCTTCAGACCTTTTAGAAGGCTTTGCCACCTCATGTGAGCCCTTTGATTATTCTCAAGTTGTTTCAACAAATATTAGTGGGGGAAGTATAGAATTGGTTCTTTCATCTACTCCCCATCAGTTCATTGCACAAATATGATGACTTAGAGGAGGCATTTCTTAGAAACTACATCGTAAACATGGGCCCTCATGTTACATTTGAGAAATTGACCACACTACATGAGAATTCTTAAGATCTAGTTAGTGAGTATATCTTAAGATTCAAGGCTCACGTGTTAAGACTGATATACAAACTAACAGATCTAGAGATTCAATATATCTTCATCAAGGGACTTCACCAACCTCTCCTTGAGCATCTACTATATCAACTAGAGCCTTATTTCAGACATTTGTGTTACACAGTTCTAACTTTGGAAAACAAATTGGGATTAATTGAGGCATATTTAGTTGATCAGATCACTCTAGACTTCACAACACCTTCAGATATAGCTCTTAGCACTCAACATCCATCATTTCCTAGACAAGATAAGAGACCACAACTAGAAAAGCAACCAATTAAAAACAAAGAGCAAGTTTCAAGAGCACAACCTATAGTATGTACTACAGAGAACAATAGTAAAGCACCACTATAATTTGATTCAAAATGGGATAGTCCATATGTCATTTTATTAGCACTACTAGATAGGAGGTTAATCACATTACCTTCTATTAACCGATAAGATCCACATCTCTTACATAGACAAGATAGGAGACCACAACTAGAAAAGCAACAAGTTAAGAACAAAGAGCAAGTTTTAAGAGCAAAACCTATAGTATGCACTATAGAGAACAACAATAAAACACCACTATAATTTGATTCATAGTGGGATAGTCCATCTGTCATTTTATTAACACTTCTAGATAGGAGGTTAATCACATTACCTTCTATTCATCGATGAGATCCACATCTCTTACATAGATAGCCACATCGACCTTTTTGTAATTATCATCGTATCCGTGGACACATAGATAATGACTATTTTAGACTCAAAGATTGCATTACTAGATGTATTGATAATGGTATCATAACATTCACATAGGGGCATAAAGATATCCTCGATTATGATGCCCTAAACCTCATTCCTCCATGATTGAGTCATCCTAGAACATTCTTTTATAGGAATCATCGGTCACTCATTATGAGCGTAATGCAGGTTTTAGGAAAGAATCTCATAGGAGATCTCCTATTCAAACTATTTAGAAGGTTTTGAAACTAATACAACACAAACAACTCGCATATAGCAGTGTAGTCCATGGAATACATAGTGTAGTTCCATATACATTTGCAACAGAGTCACAGGAACCATAATATACTACTATTCTAGAGAGATATTTATTATAGCTATGTTTTTAGGGCCCTATATCACGTAACAACACATTATGATTAAGATTAAATGAGCCCTCAACACATGTTTCAAATCCATCTCTATATATTGCTCAGTCATATACATCACAACAGAGGCCATCAGGTATTCAGTTACAGACATATGATCCTTCTTCATAGTACATAGTGTCATATATAGAGCACATTCCTACATAACATGAATAATATGGGCACTTATTCACTTGGATGATAGGGTTTAGATAATGATATCACATAGAATAATACAATGCATAGTAATACTAATTTTAGTTTGTAAATTTCACTTAGCAGGGCAATGATGGAGCCAAAGGTGTAGCTATCCTTTGTATTCTCGAGCCACTCTCCGGAAGGTAATATGCATATAGTGCTATCTTACTTTCCCCTCCTACTAATAGTTAACATTCCTGACTCCAGATCTCCATCCCTAATTAGAACCAGACTATCAAAGTCTAGATATTACCAAATGAAACTGATCCAAACACTTTCCCACTCAAACCAAATCAAACATACTCAAATCCAACTCAAATTTATTCAAATAGTTTACTAATTACCACAACAAACATTTTTTTTCTCACATACGATTACAATTCAAAATCAATAAGCTTAGCATCGTAATTATCAAAACATCACATCTAAACATATGAAAACATTAAACCACATATCCCAAGTACCTTTTACCAGGCACATGAAACTTCAAAATCAATACGAGATCAACCATTTCTAAAATAAACTACTTACAATCAATATACCAACATATTCCAGAATCCATAACATGAATACACATGAGTTGAAAATTAAACCAACGTTTATATATATCACAAAGTTTTCAAAACATATACATCATGTCAAGGTACAATCAATCATGAATGGGTATCATGCCCTCACACTCTCTCTCACTCTCTTCTCTAGTGCTAGTTCCATAATTTTGTCTAGCTCTTGATGACCCTACACCTCAAGCTCCTGAATGCCTCCTACTTCAACTATCCCACTCAAAAAATTGACCATGCTCCTCGTGAAAATCTACATATCATCATTAAAGATCCATATAGTCATCCACAATCTTCATGCTCACCATGCCATAATCAGGTGGAGGTATCTTATGCCTATCCAACTCATCTCTAAGCTCATCCTTCTCACTTGTTGCCCTAACATATGCAACTATAGCTATAAAAACCCTGTCAAACAAATGAACATAGATGCCAACCGTAACTATTTCTCTCTACTATTAAACCCACCTCAATAACATCATCAAGAACATGTCGCACGAGCTCTCAGAGTGTTGACTCTATGATGGTCTCCCAAAACTCATCATCTCCCCTGGCCACCCCAATAGATTCCTCATCCTATGCACCTCCCATGCCACCTGCACACATAAGAAGTACAACACTACATTAGATACATACTTTTAAATCCAAACTAAAGCACAAACATAGGTACAATTCAAATACAATTACTGATTACCTCCCATCATCTGGATCGACTCAAGCTCCTAATATGCAAGAACATCCACTCCATCCATAAGATACAATGGAGCCTATCACTGCCTAGCCCACCATGCAGTATATGCCTTAGTGCATCCCACATCATCTACATCAAGAATATCTATAACCACATCTCATGCATCCAAAGGTAATGGTGCCAACTCAACCTCAGTCGGTCTACGTGAGCCCCTACTCTCACTGGTGCCCATGCACTCCATAACCACACCCATGGTATAGGGGGAACATCTTGTCAAACTCCAAATTGCCTAATCACATGCTCATATACAAAGTGCTCATATATTCCAACCCAATGATCATGCAACCAACAACTGACCCTCATATACTATAGTTTCTCTCCATCCTTAAGACATCCAGGGAATCCTCTACAGGGCCTGTATATGACATTATGAGCCACTAATATGTCTGGTATCCTCTTGTAGTGATCTATCTCAGGAGATCATATAGCCAACTCACTCATCCATCACTTGTCAAATGGATGTGGATATACCCAACTCACCCTCGATAATCCAATAGTTCACATAATTGCTATGTGCTCATATGCCTAATAATGTAACAAAGTGGCCACACCTACACCACCATTGAATGCCTCCTATGTAAATCTATATAAATATCTATGTAAGTGGGAAAGCATAGTCCTACCCCAGGAGAACTTAGTACCATACATGTCAATGCTACAAACCACCCTATACATCTTACAAGCAATAGACACCCCATTACCATCCACTGCTACAAAAGAAGCCAATAATATAACTAACCACATCTATAGGTGTGAGACACTCAATTGCACAATCACTGACAATAACAGATCACTATCGCTACCTTGGTGATGTACTCCTGAGGGCACCCCAACAAAGTATATAGATGTATGATCAATGGCAGCTGCACCCATGTCATCTTGTAATCTAACTCGTCATCCACTAATCGACAAATGTAAAATATGGTATACATCCTTCATAGTAATAGTTATATCTCTAGTAGGAATCTAGAATGTATAGGTATCAACATTCCACCTCTCACATAAGGCAGTAATCATGTACCTATCCCACTGCACTATACCTAGGTCACATACATGACCCAATCCATCCCTATCCATAATAACACGCTCATCAATAGACAATGGTAGCATCCTCAGTGTCTCTATCACTTGGCCTCTATGGAACTCTTGCATTTGCACCTCACCCTGGAAACACCAAAAAATAAACTATATATCAGACAACCATTCCAAGTAAACAACCAAGCTATACAACAATAGATAATAAATTAGAATCTTGAAAAACCATCCACAGTGGACAATAGTGCTACAAAAGGACACTAATGCTGGACTACAACACTGCATCTTGGACAACAACACTGACTCTAGGACAAGAGTGCTGTAACTAGTCAAAATTTTTCTAGACTACTTAAAATAGCTCAAAAATACCCAAAATAGGCTTCTAAATAGGTACAAATCAAGTGTTAAGCATACTCATCAGACTGATCTCCACATCATTCTCAATCTGGACTACCAACTACTCAAAATGGGTCATAGAAGGTGATCGTCTCCTAAGCATTTTTCACTACAGAGCTCCAATATCTCAAAATAGTTAGTACACAAATGAACCCAAAATCAATCAAAATTCCTATATCAACCAACTTGTTTATTCAAAAGCAAAACATTATTTTTCTCATAACTAGAGCTCCGTAGCTCCGTTTTAGAAACCGTTTGATTCAACAGAACTGTGACAATGATAAATTCAACATCACATAACCTTTGCTCTCTCACTATGACATTTTACTACAAGGTAATTGACACATACCTATACCTCTTTTATACCCTGATAATACAAATTGGTACCTACTAATCAAAACTTTCATTCAAAACATTTAAACAATCCATCCTATTCAAGCAATCAACCATTCACTTCATTCAATCTATTATCACCTCATTCACCTACCATGACACAAACATTTCTATATATCTACTATACCCAGATATAAGCTTTGATCCTAATCAATCAAAGATATCTCTCACTCCCAGTTATTCAATCTCACCCATTAAACAATAGACTTTCGATCTATTCAATACATACCAACCAAGTTCTTATACATTCTGCCACTAGTCATCACTTTTGGCTCAACCTCCTCTATCAGAGATTTCATCCCTCTCCCCAAAAGGGGGACATCATTCTTACTATTCCTATTCCTACACTTATCCACCTGTACATATAGATATACCATGATTCTTACACCTCTAACAGTCAAATTATCAGATTCAGCTTAGTTTAGTCAAACCACACAGTGATTTAAACTATGTGGGTCACTCAGCATGGTTTTTACACCTCCAATATTTAGATTATTAGCATTAATCAACTTAGATTAGTCAAGATTATACAGTGATTTAGATCACATTGGGTCGCTCAGCATCACTCAAGACATTAAAAGGGATACATTATCAGTTTATAGATATACAAACTATCCAGATTCTAGATTCAAGGACATGTACATTACTATGTGTATCACACATACAAATTCATACATAATGACACTGTTATAGATGATATAGTAGATTATTGGCATATTATAGAGCACATTGTTTTGATCTCCAATTTGCACATGCGACATGACATGATAGATCATATCACATGTGGTTATATAGATTTCTAGATTATGTAGATGCATCACTCACATACTAGATTTAGGGGCATGGCATGGATGTTTATGTCCTTCATCTTCCAGGATTATACAGATTAGAATGGCAAGATATGCCATTTTATTCTTACACATTTACCAGAGTCTTTAGATTACACCTAGGAATTACTTAGGTTGTCACCAGGTTAGATCATATGATCATTTGTAGTGATTGGTCCATTATATTACTCAAACCCAAACCTAGGAGTTTGTGCAGGATAGAGGGCAGACATTAGTTTTGAAACTCCAATCACTTCTCAAATCTAGTTCAAATTATTTAGATTTAGTACAAGGGGCATCTATTATAAGTATTCCTTCTTTCTCTAGGCATTATTTAGATTTAGTACAAGGGGCATCTATTATATGGATTCCTTCTTTCTCTAAATATTATTCAGATTCAGTATAGGGGCCATCTATTATAGGGATTCCTTCTTTCTCTAGGCATTATTCAGATTCAGTACAGGGGGTATCTATTATAGGGATTCCTTCTTTCTCCAAGCACTATTTTAGTTCTTCATCTACTTCCCTAGTTAGGAAGTTGGACCCTTTTTCAACACACTTATCTTCACATAAATAAGTTTAAGTACACATCTTCTTTCTTTGTTTTACTCTAGTACTTCATTTCATTGGATCACTAGATTAAAAGGGGGCAAATGTATATAGCCTAAATTAGTCAAGCAAGTACACATATCATGTCTTTTCACAGTCCTTTCACAAGAGACTTTGACAAGAGAATATGAGCTTTTATTCATATCTAGCCAGGTCCCTTTGTCTGACTGGTCTTAGTCTTACTACATTCCCTAGACATCTCTTCACTTATCCCTAGTCTTTCATAGCTTTTCACATTTAACCCTTACTGACTTAAGTAAATATTTCAGGCCTAGATCCATCCCCCCAAGTCCTATACCCCCTAGACAATAGTGCCCTAATAGGACTACAATGCTAAAATCTAGGGTGTCCAGTTTTTGGCACTATTGTCCAAATGTAAATTTGGTCCCAATGGTCAGTTTCTTCTATAATATGAGTCTTACCCCTCTTCTTTTCTTCAATCTTAAGTTTTCTAATGTCGACCAAATGTGAATAAAGCTCCCAAATTCAAAATAATGAGTCTCTTATATTAAAGACTATACAAGGCATTTTATATCTAGCACTTACTACTTTGTCACATTAGACATAATAAAAATCCACCAATAATATAGCTCATCTCGTCTGCATCATGCGTATACTTGCATTCTTGATCAAATAAGGGCCTAAACAAAATTCACTCTTACATAAATCACGTGTATTAATTATGCACGTTCCCTAAGGAAGAACTACATTGGATCTGAGACCCTAGCTTGAGGGTTAATGTAGGCAATAATCAAAATAGCATGGGTTCTTGATTGTGCGATCAATCTTTCCCTAACCCAAAATTTCCCCCTTTTGCTTTTGATGTATTTGTTGTTCCCATGTTTGCAGACAAATATAGGTACTAAGGATTGAAACAATCCTACAATGAGCTTCGGTGACTCCCTAGACCTAAAATTTGTTACGCAAGGTCATACTAAGTAGATGAACATAACCCATAAAGATTTGAGCCTCAGGAAAATAGCATTGAGAAAGGACTATAGCGCTAGACACCAGGGTGTCCTATTTTTGGTGCTCCTATCCAATCAAAAAACAAAAGATATATTTAGGTTTTAGATAGTGTCTCAATCCTATGTGCAAGTTCTTAGAACCTGACTCATCCAAATCATCCTACTTTTCCAAATAAGTGTTCTTCTCCCTTATGTAAGTTAAATTGATCAAATTGATATAAACTTGTATTTTACTATATTTAATTAGAATTCTTCCCATATTCCAGACCCTTATTATTTAGTAATTTAAAATCTAATTTTTTAAAGTAATAAAACATATTCTTATGATCACAACTTGTAACTTAGCAAATTAGGATCTTAGGTTAATCCTTCAGTACTTCATACCTATATAAAAATAGGAACAAATAAAGAAGCTTTGTTCAATTGAATGCTATTTTGTATGAATGTTAGGTGAGGTATGAATGAGGAGTGATTGAGTAGATATACCACTCGTATCAAGAAATATCTCACATTAAATCACTTAGGCTGACCATTATAATACATTTTGTTTATAAATTAGATGACTTTAAGGCACTAGATACCTACATTAGGGTAAGACATTAACGTCTATGTAGTGATCTAGGATTGACACTTATGTCTTGATAGTTAGAAAATTGGTATAAGTTTAAAACTTGTAGGGGCATAATATAAGCATATTTTAAGCATTTTTGACAAGATAAAAGGCCCGGGGGATCAACATAGGACTGGTCAGACCAAGAGATAGGCTAAAGGGCACAAGATAGTGTAAATTCAAGACTTCTAAATGTGGAAAAGGTTTAGAACTGAGAAGAACAAAAAAGGTCTGAGCTTTCCAAGTGTACAAGATTGAGGTGCTATATAATTCATAAATGTCATCTACATTTACCCTCCTTAAATTTAGTAATGTGTACCTAGGTGTCTATAACACATTGATTTTTTATGAGCCGAACTTGAGTGTTTTTTTGGTGAATGACCTACAACTAAGAGCATGTCATAGTATATAATCAGTGCACATAATATGAAATTGAAAACATTAAAAATATTTAAATTGAAAGAGCAAAGTTTAGGAGTACACATGTGTATTGATGCAATCACCTTGCCTATTAGTAAATTGATTTGAAAATATGTATCATTGTAAATATCTAAAATTGAGATTAAGAAATATATATATAAATATAAGAAGTGCACATATAAATATGGATAGAGAGATATTGAAAGGCACATACCCCCAACCTTGGAGAAAAGGTGAGTTGCCACCTAATAGTTGAGATTATCTCAATTGTGCAATCCAATGATACTTATAACCTAGTGAGCATGAGTGAATAAATTCAACCCATACCATATATTTGGTGAGGTTGTATGATATAATCAAGTCCCACCTATAAACTTAGAAAGATTGAATGATTTAATCACCTCAACCATATCAAAAATAAACTAACTACTGTAGTAAATTGGCTCAATACAGTCCATAATAGTCCAACTTGGTGGGTGATGATAGTTTATATAAGAGTTTTGAAATCTAAAATTGATTTGAATTTTACAATATTAGGTGCACATTGCATAGCATATACACCTTATATATGTCTCATGCTGAAACTGTGCATACCAATGGTACCAATATATATAATTCTACCACAACCATGAATATGAATTATATAATTATGTGATTTGGTCAATTTTGATATTTTGAACAAGTGTGGGTAGCATGCTACCATAATATGTTCCCACTATATATGGAGAAATCTAAAAACTGATATACGTGTCAATGTGGAGGATATGTTTCTAAAACATGCCCCCTCTAAATGTAGGTGTGTTGAATACTGAGTAAGTGTGGATAACACTCTTCTAAAACATGCTCCCATTAAATCTAAAAAATTATTCCAAATTTAGATAACATGACTCTATGACATGCCCCCACTAATATGCCCCCCATTTGAGATGAGGGAAGATAGGAACCAGTAGTTACCTCACCTCAAAAGGAAAAGACAACTGACTAATTTGTGAATGGAACCATATAGAATATAGAAGAAAAATGTATAGGTAGATGTAACATTGAAGTGCATAGAAGAATGTGATTATATGAAGGCTTGAGATGCATAATAAAGATCATGGCAACATCTAGATAACAATAGGACTAGCTCAAAAGGCAAATAAGCACACACACAAGAGCCCTCAAAAGTAAGTCAACATACAATGGTCCTAAGAGACCGAAAATAAGGGGCATATTCAAATGCCACACAATCAAAGGGCATGACTTATTCAAATGTCCACAAAATAAAAAATGACATATTCAAAAGTCCATACAACAAATAATGACACATTCAAATGTCAAAAAAACACACATAGGCATGAGAGTCTCAAACAAAGGAACATATTCAAATACTCGAACAAGCAAGATATTAACAAAGAAAAACACTCAAGGAAGTGCATAAAGGAAAGCATAAGTAATCAGCATAAATGTATCATAGTAGCCCATTGGTCAAATATGTTAGCAAAAAATGTCAAGTACATTGCTTATCAAGTACCTTATGAAAGATATAATCATGGATAAAGGCATGTGTAAGTACATATAAGCTCAAACATGATAATTAAAGATGATCATCGAACCATATAACCTATGATTATTGAGATCAAGGAAACAAATGCCCCCAATGTCCACATAAAATTAGTAAAGGGAAAACCCAACATCTAAAATAGGAATAAATCATATATCTGTGTGTGCCTATATCACACTGAAATAGAAGCATGACAGACATGCATATGTATAATTAACTAATATGCCATCTGATCCAAAACTTAAAAGCTTTGGTTGAAATATAATTCAAGAAACAAGAACAAAACAATTCAAATAATGCTATCTTTGAGAAAAGATGTTTTATTATTGAAATTTGTAGATCCAAACATATGCTTATCTCTGAGAAGAGATGTCTAATTTATTTTTTGGGTTACATCTTCATTTATACATGTGTTGAAGGTGTGGGGAGAATGTGTAAGGTCACCAATCTCGAAGGAGATGAATTGGTTCAACTTCCATGATTTACAACAATACAAAATTCAAGGAATTACTATTTTTAGAAACTTACTATTTTTAGACTACACTACTAAAATTGAAATTTGGGACACTTCCATTGGGTTTTAGGAGGTCAAACCTCATTGATCAAAGTGCCATGCCATCTCACGATGTTCCCCTCATTATTAGCTTTCCAATGGTTCAAACGACGAGTCAATTGGAGCTACAGTGCAAAAGTTATGGCTCCCAAAAGTTTTACCATCAATTGAGGTGGACCCATCACCCAAATTGTCATCTAAATTGTTTCCCGAATCATTCCTACCTCTTTGAGAAGTAATGGTCACCATTACATCAAGATTTTTCATCAAGTGTGGTATTTGTACTTTGATTTGGTTCCCGATGCATACTTGAAAGGGACTGTGATTGATGAAACTGTGCAGGGCCTGATTGTTCACCACTTTTGTCTGACCATCAGTCTGTGGATGGAAGGCCATGAACTTCTTCAACTTGGTATCTACTTGCTTCTATTTTTGTGTTTTTTGTGTAGTCAGGGCCGTAACATCAACCCTTTTGGATTCTTGTGGCTTGACCACCATGAGAACAAATTTCTTGGCACTAATCAGAGAGACAGATGTAGAAGGTGGTACCTCTGGTACCCTATAGCACCGTGTTCCAAGAGTGAGAGTAATCCTTCAAGTTCTTGATTCATAAATGCCATGTCAATCATACATAAATGGCTAACCAAAGAGTACATCACAAACATCTAGATTGACCACATCACATAAGACCTCATCTTAGAAGGCTTTTATTGCATATGAGAGAAGACATTGGTGGGTGACACGGAGGTTTCTCCTTAGACTCAACCACCCAATACTGTATGGCTTTGGGTGAGGCTTCATGGACAAATTTAGGCTTTTTGCAACATGAGCAAAGATTAAATTCTTTTGACTTCCATTGTCAAGAATGAAATGCAGAGGCTTACCTTTCACCCATAACTTAGAGTGAAACAACCTTTCCTTGTCATCTAGCCTCTCCTCATGGGTCTATGATGAAGCAACAATGTCTTTAGGCTTAGCATCTATAATCTCTTCTTCAACCTCTTCAACTGCAGGGTCTGTATGAGGTAGAGTAGTAGATGTTGAGGATTGTGACTCGGAAAGCAAGGACTTTATGGCTCGACATTTTTTTTCGGAGGGAGTTCTAGATTTGTGATAATCACACCAATTTCCAGCCTTTCCTTCCTTTTACTTCCAATTTTGGCCTCGTGTTTGACCTTCTTTGTCACTTCTCCATTTTGAAAGCTGATTCTTCATATTCATTCTTCTATGCTTCTGCTCAATCTTCACTACAAACTTTTATGCCTCACCAAGGGTTTCCAAATTGAAGAGTTCCATTTCTCCCCATATGTACCATTGTAGTCCACCATGATATTTGAGAACCTTATGTTTCTCACTTTCTTGGATGCCCAATCTTACAGATAGAGAATGAAAAATATTAGTGTAATCTTAAACAATTGTTCTTTACCTTGGCAAAGTTGTTGCCACTCTATATACAGATCATCATATGCTCCAATGGGGTAGTATTCTTCCTTCACAACTTCTATGAAGTCATCCCAAGTAGGTTCTATCTCAAGGCTAATATCATTTGCACTGAATCTCTTTTTGTACACTTCCCACCAATTTTTGACAAGCAATGATACTTTCAAAAGAGCAAAAGTGATCTTCTCTTTATCGGTGAATTTATTTATAGAAAAATAAGATGATAATTGATCCAACCAATTTTCTACTACATCAACATTGATTTTTCCTTCAAATGTAGGGATATCAAAATTCACCTGAACCTTGAAGGGTGTTGGGGTACTAAAAGGATGTGCGGTTGCGGATGAGGAGCCAGAATTTCCCATCGAGATTTGTTGTAGAATTTGAGAAATTTTTTGTAACATCTACGCTTGCTGTTGTTGGAGGGCTTCATTCACCATTTACTTGAAAGGATCAGATGTCTCGGTGTTGTTTGTCATTTGAAGTCATTTGGAGCAAATAGGTGGATAGTTTGCTGATTCTATTTTCCACCCAAGCTTCCTGTAATCTGACCTCATTCTTGGGATCATACACTCTAATGACAAATCGCTCTGATACCATTGATCCAAAACTTGAAAGCTTTGGTTGAAAGATAATTCAAGAAAGAAGAACAAAACAATTCAAATAATGCTATCTCTGAGAAGAGATGTTTTATTGATCAAATATGTAGATCCATACATATGCTTATCTTTGAGAAGAGATGTTTGATTTCCTTTTTGGGTTACATATTCAATTATACATGTTTTGAAGGTGTGTCAAGGATGTGTAAGGTCATCAATTTGAGGGAGATAAATTGGTTCGACTTCCATGATTTACAACAATACAGAATTCGAGGAATTACTATTTTTAGAAACTTACTATTTTTAGACTGCACTACTAAAATTGAAATTTGGGACACTTCCATTGGGTTTTATGGGGTCAAAATTAATTTATCAAAGCTCCATGGCATCTCAAAATGTTCCCCTCATTATTATCTTTCCAACGGTTCAAACAACGAGTCAATTAGAGCTACAGTGCGAAAGTTATGGCTCCCAGAGGTTTCACCATCAATTAAGGTGGACCCATCACCTGAATTATCATATGATTTATTGCCTAGATCAATATAACCTATGAGTATCAAGATCAAGGAATAAAATTCCCCCAATGTCCACATAAAATTAGTAGAGGGAAAATCCAACATCTAAAATAAGAATAAATCATGTATCTGTGTGTGCCTATATCACATTGAAATAGAAGCGTGACACAAATGCATATGTATAAGTAACTAATATACCATCTGTCAACATGAAACTAACACATAGATGACAAAGAGGCAATATAACACATTTATGTTGAAAATATTTTTGGAGTTTTGAAGTTTTTTTTTGTATTTTTGAAAAGGTGCTTTAGACTAGGAAAAGTGCCAATATAACATAAGGATCTCATCAATGGGGTGCCTTTGTGAAGGCCCTATATCATGTGTGTCATACTCAAATGTTGTGTAATCAATATCATCAGGATTATATTAGGATTATAATCATTGATGTAATCTTTATTAGAGGAGAAATATAATCTCTTAAGTTGTTCTTGAACACATGATTTACCAATTGAATTACCTATATATGAATGCTAATCCGTGCCATACTATGGTTGTGACCTTTTTGGTGTGGTATTATTTATATCCGTGTGTAGCTCAAATGTTAATACCTTATGAACATCTTGAGCTACATGGTTTTCCTTGCTTGTATTTGTTTGGTTTTGTATTAGGAATAGTATCACCATTATCATAATCATTTGGAATTGTACCCTCTTGTTGTTTTAGCATCGACCAACAAAGGGAACTCACATGGCTTATTTTCTGGTGGTTTTAATATCATTGGTTCCTTTGGTAATTGTATATCATTTACATTTTTAAAAGCCTTTGTTAATGGTATTTGCTCTATTTATTATTTTGACCCTTCTCTTGATTTGAATTACCTTTTGGTACCCATATTTTATATTTTGGCACTTGTGTTTTAGAAGAGGTACTCATAATGTGATTTGGTTTTTTGGTTGATGTATCAATAATATGATCACTAATACTTTTATGACTTTGTAATTTGTTCTTTAATGAAAAACAAAAATCTATACAATGACCATGTATTCTATGATATGCATAATAATATTTGGATTTCTTGATAAGATGTACAAAAGGTAATTTGATCACTTTGTTTCGAAGCATGTCTCTTCAGATTTCACTTTGAAATTTAATATATTTTTGGGCACTTTTGAATCACTTTTTCTTTATGTATTTTGTTTTAGCTTTTCATTTGGATGGGAAACCTTGTTTGACACAACCTTGGTAGATGAGGATGCAAACACATGATTAACACTACCATGTGTTGGATTCTATAGGAGTGTAATATGATTTTATAACTCTTTTATTAACTTGATCATACTAGTGATTTGATATTTTAAGGCTTCATAAGAACAAACCCTAGGTATCTCAGATTAAACATGCATACATGCACCACCTATCTTACCCCTTGAAGGAGTGATAACGTGGACCTAGTTGGAGGGATGGTAGCTATCACCCTCCTTGGGATTATGAGAAGGAAGAGGCTCCTTTATATTCATTTTAAATGTTATAAAAATTGATATGATAATAAGATAAGAAAGGCATATAAATGATAAGGAGCAATCAACCATGGTATAATAAGGATATATAAATTTCATACTATTTATTGAGTTTTTGAAAATCAAACATCGGGTTCACCAAATGTTTAACCCTTAATCTAATTTGGATACTACTTGGGTATATAGGGATAAGAATATATAAATGGAAATACACAAGGGTGATAATCAGATCTACATCAGGTCAATTAAATGCTAAACTCATATATAACACACTAAATTTATTAAACTAAGATAGGCTAAAAATAGAAATTATAAGTATGCTATATATAGAAATGACAAAGAAATAATGTACTTAGTTGGTTCTGATGCTAACATAGTTTTGGATCTAGAATAATCAGGAAGAAGACTAAAAGATGTTTCTAGAATAGTCACCAAATTCTAGGTTGTGTGCCTCTGAAACTATGGACACTAGCATCAACCTTGGGCATTAACATCAATGCTATTATCTAAACTAGATGAAGGTGTCATGTAAAAAATACTTACTAGAGAAGGATGTGACAACATGAATTATTATGGGTTTGTCTTTATCTTTGCTCTAACGCATTCATATCTGCATCATGGACTGTTGCTCTTCTTGAAATGGTAAAATCCTAGTTGTTCATCTTCATAGTGACCTTGGGAAAAATGGGTTAGTAAGATCACAATGCTGAGCTAACCCCAAAGAACCCTCTATCAATAGGTGTTGGCTACATATACATTACTCTAAAGAGGGCCTCAAACTGATGTAGTTATCCTCTAATGTGTTGGCTTGTGTGTGCATAAGGGTGTAATATGTGAAAAGCAAGTACAATAATGACCTAGCTTGTAACTTGGAAAATCAAGATCTTGGGCTTCTCTTTCAAAGCTTCATACCTATAGATGTGCATTCCCTATGACTGATATGGAAATAGGAATAAATAAGGAAGCTTTATTTAATTGAATGCTCTTTGCTGTGAATGTTAGGTGAGGAATGAATGATGAGTGATTGTGAATATATACCACTCTTATCGAGAAATATATCACATTAAAACACTTAGGTCGACCATTGGGATACATTTTATTTGAAAATTAGATGACTTTAAGGTATTGGACACCTATGTCAGGGTAGGAAACTAGTGTTTATGTAGGGGTCTAGGACTAACTATTATGTCATGGTAGTTAAAAAACAAGTACATGTAAGGAACTTGTAAGGGCACAAGATAAGAATATTTTTAGTATTATAGGCAATATAGAAGGTTTGGGTCATCAACATAAGACTATTCAAATGAATATATAAGCCAAGGTGCACAAGATAGAGTAGATGCAAGACTTCTAAAAGAGGGAAAGGTCCAAAACTGATAGAACAACCAAGGTCTATGTTTGCCAAGTGTACAAGACTGAGGTGCTACATAATTCATAAATATCATCTACAATAAGAGGTATTTATATATAACCTGAGATATAATATGATGAGGAGATCAATCCATGATATACATGTTAGCAACCCAAGTTGCATATTGTTGGAGGAGGTTGTTTAGTTCTCCTTCAAACTTGAACTAATGCTGGATTGGTCTACAGGTTGTGGGTTAGCTATAACTATAACAAACCTCTAGATTATGAGGCTAGCTCCTTTGATATATCAAATTTGAATCCTTTTCCTAAATCTATCTGATTTGGGGGTGAAAAGAGTTAGAGAGATAACTGAAATGGAAAACCTATACTAATGATGGTGATGTACCAATACTTTCATCCACTCAAATTGAACTCCTAACAACACTAATTAACTAATCATGGACCAAAAGACTATCTCCATTGCTTCATATGCAATAGAGATTTCCATGGAGGTCATGGTGAGTGGTTTTAACTTGGAGGTGATGTGTTAGAGGTCTATTTTGAGACACTTCCAACTAGGTTACACTTCAAATCTAATCACCAGCCTTTAACACTTCATATAAACTACATAAGACAACTCATCAACATATAGGTTTGCAAAGGACATGTCAAGGGAAGATTCATACCACTTATACACATCTGAATAAGCATATACACACTATAAGTCAATCATAAAGAAGCTACAAAAGTCTATTTTATTAATCCAAGAGATTACAAAGTTCAATCTTGGTAGAGTTTCCTCAAACCCAAGAGAGGGATCCTAAAACAAGGCCTAAAAGCCTGAATATATAGAAGATGAGGAGAGAAGAATAAGGAGAATATGGTGAATAAAAGAGAAGAAAATGTCATCCATGACCAACATTAACTCCAACATTACTTTAGTTACAAACAGTTACAAATAGTCATCCAACAATCTCTCCATGTTTGATGGTCTTACATCATCCTTAAATGACCTATTTAGCATTAAAATGAGGTGGTCAGAGATGTAGTTGACTTATTCAACCTCATCTTGAAGCATGCTACACCTCTATCTTGTCAATTAACTCATGTACTTTGTCACTTAAGGGTTAATTATGCATGGATTGACACTTAAGGACCTATTATGCATTAAATTACCACTTAAGACTAGTTATGTGGCATGATTACTCTTAAATATCAGTTATATATGGATTGTTACTCCGTATTAACTCATTTCATCAATTTTCTATGCCATTCTTCACTTTACATGATTGACCAAGTAGGTCTACTAGACCAATTAGGCCTAATAGCCTATTTGCTAGTGTTTGATGGCCATGAAAACCCTATATGAAACATTATAAACTTGTAAAATAGTGAGTGATAGGCTTGAATCAATGCCTTAAATCATAAAATAGGCCTTATTTGGCAAGAAACACTTGTAAATTTATCAAACTAGGCGACTACGTCACTGTTGGCCAATTTTAGCCCACATACAAAACTTGGCATTGTAGTTAAGATTCTAGGGGTCATGGTGTGAAAAAAGAATGTGGGTAGAGTTCATGTTGAACAAAGAATCCAATTGTAGTAAATATCTCATGCAACCTGTAAATTTTTTGAAATACTTTAAGTTAACTTAAAGTGTAGTTTGTCTAAATTCAAGAAAGCAGGTCTCTATGGTGGTCATAATATTTAGGAGCATGAATCAAGTTTTGCACAAGCCTCAAAAGCCCATTCGAGCCTTGAAAATTAAAGAAAAGTTCCCTAGCATAATCCTAAGTGAGCCAGGCCATCACTAGGATGTCACACAAGAACATACATATTAGTTTACTTGCACATTTTATATACATGCTCAAAAAACCTTATGCAACCAACATATCATGTGCAATCAAAGTTCTTCATACCAGGAACATGCTTTGAAAGTTTCATACCCATGTGAGCTTTTTATCTCAAGATTTAAGTATTCAAAGATAGGCTTTTGGAATGAGATGCTCATGTAAGTGTCAATTTTGAGCTTCGCAAAATGACCATTTTGATTTAAAAAGTCCTTAAAAGGTTTGAAGTTGATCAAGATCTAATGGTCTCCACGAGCTCGCATACTTACAATTAAGATCTAACAGTTCACACTAGGGTCAAATGCATCAAAAGGTCCTTATATTAAAATCCCTTAAAAGGCTATAGTTTAGACAAGATCTAACAATGCAGATTGACCAAGAAGAGATCTAACAGTGTGAGATAACTGACAAGAAGGTGAGTCCAATCTAGATTAATGACTAGCATTAAATCATACCAATGATCTGATAGTGTTTGAGAACTAATAAGAAAGTGGGCCCAGGTAGATCAAAGGCTCATGTTACTTTGCACATTATGATCCAATGGTGCACATTAAAGTTAGAAAGTTAATTAATTTGGATTAAGGGCTCATGTTGCTTCATACATCTTGATCCAATGGTATGAGTGAGGTTAATAGGGTCAACTTATCTCAGGGATAGGTGAGAGATTTCCAAGTGGCATAAATGTGTTAGGTTCCTAGGAAAATTAATGGTTCATGAGCATGTCATACAAAGAAAATCAATTAGTGAGGTTCAAATTAGAAAGAGTAAGGGATCTTCAATAGGAGGTCAAACATGTGACCAAGATTAAACCAAGGAAAGCAAGCCTTGTAGGTTCATCATTCCACCACTAGAGCTTGATCAAATGCCAAAGAGTGGACATAGAGATGTAGTCAAGATAATTAATGATGAAGGGGCACCATTGAAGCTAAATATAGACCTCTAGTTTGAAGGTTTATGGCAGATAGGCTTCAATCTACGACTGTATTTTCCATCCTTTAAAGGGACCTATTTAAAATGAGCTCTTAATTTTTATGGATGCTCAAAGGAAAAAAAAAGTCTTTTAAACCTAATGGAGATCAAAAGAATCTACATAGTCTATAGGTCAGCATCGATATATGTGGCTATAGGAAACCCATTAAAGGAGATTGGTTTTCCATCTATAGAAAAGATTTAGGTCTAGATTTGATTAAGGGTAGATATCTGTGATCATGAAGAAGTTCCTTGTCCTTCAACATGGCCATATTTTTGACAAAAAACCAACTAAAAAGCATAAAGCCATGATTCTATGAGATCCTTGAACATGAAAGTTTTGCATTAAGTGGGAGATGGCGTAAGGGATCTAGTGGTTGAAAGTTAGATATAGGAGCATTCATTGCATCCTCTAAGCCTTAAGGGACCTTTCCCACTTGATAAGCCATGAGCAGTGACCTGATTGATAAAAAGGTGGCAAGGCATTCATTAGAGAAAAAGGTGGTACCTTAATCTCAATTAATGATTTGAGATGGTGTCTTCCTTCTCTGATAGCGTGCTCCCACATTCATTCTCTCTCTCCCTTCTCCTATATATCGTAGTCTCATTCCTATTGTGGGGGTTCTAAGCTCTTAGAATTTTTCAATCTTTTTTGGGATAAGGATACTCATTGAGACTCTTGCAAAAGTGTGCTCATTTGATATGGAAAAACCTATCAAAATATTATCAAAACTACCTTTTGAAGTAACAGGATCAACTCTTTTCCTATTTATTGTCTTCAATTAGTGCTTAGTATTCTTGTGTATGGTGAACTTGTGAAGGAGAGTCTTCCTAGTTTACTATCCTTATACATAACTCTTTAAAGATGGTTTTCAAGCTAACTTGTAGGTTTAGATTAGTGTTCTACTTGGGACCTCTTATATGTAATATTTATGAAACTAGTGAGATTGTGAGGTTGTGTGAGCTATAATTGTCCTATGTTGATCCAATGTGTGTTCAAGCTGATATGAGTGTCCATTTAACTTTGGTGCATCACCTTTTTAGCATTTTTATGAGTCTTTAAACCCTTTCTAACCTTTTCCCCTATAATAAGCATTTGTTTAGGTGAGCATCAAGAGGAAGTGAACCTTCTCCAGAGGTCTAACCCCACCATAGGTGACCCACAACCTTGGGATTGTTACTATTATGTAGCTCAATTGAAAAGTGCTTGAAGAACCCTTTCCAAGGGTGTAGTTTGAGACTACAATAGTTTATGGCACACTTGATAGGAGTACATTTGAAGGAATATTGATCAATGTTGATGCTGGTTTGATTAAATTTGTAGCAGTTAAGCTCCCAAACAATAACATCTGGTGACTCTAAAAGGAAGATTCAACATTTTGGTAGTAGAGTAGTGACTTAATCTCATGCCAAAGGTGACAACAAGGTCATCTTCAAGAGGTATTCCCTTTGAATTTATTGAACTACCTTTAAACTCAATAAAAAGATTAAGGTTTGTCAATACACATCCATATCAGGGAACCTTTGCTCATAAGTCATTTTCAAGACCTACCTTGTAAGAGGACATTTTTCAAATCTTTTCATTGCCATGGCAGCCCCTAGACCTTTTCCTTTTGTGGCTTTTAATGGCCAAAGCCATTTAAACTTGCTTAATATGATCCTATCCAAGTTGTAGCCCTTAAAGGTGTTCTTTATTATACTGGAGACCAAGCTACAACACCTTCTGAGCACCTCATGGACAAAGCCAATTTTTGCAACGTCCATAATGTCACTAAGGAAAATATAGCTATTATATTATTAGCTACCTCTTTCAAAGTAAATGCCCTAGATTGTTTTAGAGGCCTTACTGCTAATTCCATTCAAACATACGACCAATTAGGTGATGCCTTATGCAAAAGGTTTGAGGATAAAACTGACCATTTGTCACTTGCAAAGCAACTAACTACCATTAAGAGAGCTCCTCATGAAGTCATGCAAGACTTCAACTCAAGGTTCCAAAAAAATTGGGACAAAATCCTAGTCTCAGTTAGACTAACCCCTAACTTTGCCTTGCTCTACTATTTGAAGGATTCTAATAGTGACATATCAATGATGATCCAATCTATGTGAGGGAATATACTTCTGGATGCTTATGAGGTAGCCATCAAAGCATAAAATTACCTAGTTCAAATTGACAAGCTTACACCTAGGCCACCAATGCCCTTATTTCTTGAAATCAGACCACCTCCTATTGTTATCCCTCTACTTGATGTCATTCCTCCTATGCTAGCAATTGTTGCAATACCCACATCAAAATAATATAAAGCTTACACTAGTGGATCTAGTGATTCCCAAGAGCAAAATGACTTTCAGGAGCTCGAGAGCATCTTTTAGTCCTTGGAAAATGAGCTAGTGAATGTTAAAAGGTAGCAGGCTTTCAATAGGTCTTATCAAGGTTCATATCAACCTCAACGACAAACTTTTCAGGTAAATAAACCACCATACAAAGGGAACTACCAAGGCCAGGGCCAAGGTCAAAACCAAGGACAAGGGCAACATGGCTATTATAGGTAGAATAAATACAATCCTAATGTTGCAAGAACTTACAAGACATTGGTCTTAGTTCAAAATAATGTGGCTTAAAAAGTTGAGGGTACCATGCCTTGGAATCAATCTTTTGGGTAATCCATTGCTCCAACCACTGACTTCACTCAATAATTCAATGATCAATGGTAGTAGGTTGATAATTTTAGGTACAACCAAGCTCTCATGGCCCAAAATATAGAGGTACCTATGATGACCAAGGCAAGAAAGCCTCATCAAGGTCAAAGCCCTAATCAGGGACCAGACTAGTTGGGTGCTACAATGGTAAACTATGAACAAGAAGAGTGTTATGCACAGCCAAGATTATATTCTAGTGGCATCAAATACAAGATTCAAAAGAAAGAACATGGATGGTAACCAAGAACTAAGCAAGGATCCTCCTACCATTATTCCTTCAATATCCAAGCTAGTTGGACCTGCTATTGTTCTAAAGGTCTTAATAGTTCTAAGGGGTAAAATAAAGGGAAATGTCTTGGTTCCTCAAAAATCACAAGCTCAAGGTACGGTTGTGACCCCTAAATCATAACCTAAGGTTGCTAGTTCACCCATCAACATTGTGGAACAAATGAAAAGGTCCAATGTGTGTGTGTAATTGTGGGACATGCTCTCCAATGTTGGTCAAGTGGACATCCTTCAAGAAGGACTATCAAAGATCAATGTTTTAGACAAACCACTAAGCATGGAGAATGTGGTCCTTACCAATGTAACCAAGGGACCAAATGAAGGGCAATTAGGTAAAGTAGTTAAGCCTCCCCCCTTCTATATTTTAATGATCATTGGTAATTCTTTGGTGCACAATTGCTTAGTGAATAGTGGGCATAGTACCTCAGTAATGCCAATGTCCATAGCTGATCAACTTGGTCTAAAGTATGATTCCCAGTCCAAAGGAGTGTTACAACTAGATGGTTATTCCACCAAGCCATCTGGCATAATCAAGGACCTCAACTTGACCCTGCATGCTTGCCTTAGTGGCTCGGTGGTTCAAGATGTGTTGATTTTGGATGTGCCTCCTTGTTTTGCACTATGTTTATCCAAAGAGTTCACAATAAAAATAGGAGGGTAATTTGTAGTAGATTGGTCATATATGGCATTCAAAATAAGATATGGGGCTTAAGTGTCAATCTATGTTGATCCCATTGCACAATTTCACATATAGCCATATGGATTAGATAATATCAACATCAATTGCACCATCATTGATGAGGATGAATTTACAATGGGGAAGGAGCTGAACACTCATCTAGAAGAGATACCAAACATGTTCTTTCATGAATGATGGAATGATAACCAGTTAGTGGACCCCTTAGAAGGTATTGAAGAAAGGGACTTGGGTGTCTATTCTCTACATGAATAGAGCCAGTCCATGCCATCTCTCATGAGGCCTCAAGAAGATCCTAGTGGTATATGGAAATTGTTCTGTGATGGTTCAAGGAGAAATCACGGTGTGGGTGCAGGTGCTATGCTAGTTTCCCATTCAAATGATAAATTTTTCTCTTCATATAGGTTCTAATTTAGCTTCTCCTTCAATGTAGTAGAATATGAAGGTCTCATCCATGGCCTTCAATGGGCTAGTAAGAGAGGGATTAAGCAATTGTAAGTCTATGGGAATAGTAAATTGGTTGTGAACCAAGTCAAAGGATAGAATGTCACTAAGAACCCCTTAATGAAGTCCTATAAACATAGAGTGTGGGACATATATACAAATAATATTTTCTAACTTTTATTGAGTACTAACAATTTGTATCTTGTAGAAACCTGTCAAGTCTCAATCTCTCTGAGTGAATGCCTTAAGGGGTACACCAAGAAGGGAGTGGGTAGACCATTGATGCTTAATAAGATTGTTTCCATTTTTACCACTTTCCATCTACACACTTGTCTCCTAAAACCATTAACCCTAAGCTTATTCTTCTCGATCCTACCTCCCCCAGTCCTTTCTTCCTTCCATTCCTCCTTTTCTTACCTTAAAATCATTTTTGACTATCGATTATACTAGGTTGACTGGGATGACCCAATATAGTTTAGGGGTATTCTTTACTTTCTTGGTTTGTTAGCCTTTCAACTGACCTAACACAAACCTAGTAAATTATCCTCAAAAATAGACTGGGTCAACTGGTCAACCCTATACAATCAATGTTCTCATAAGGATTTAGGGCAAGATCTACCTATATATATAAGGTTATTTACCACTATTTCATAAGAGAAGAATTATTATCAAAGAAGTGTGAGTGAATATATGCTTATTGACCATTCTACTTGAGGAATAAAGCTTAAGGTTCCATACTTTCCTTGGAGATATAGATCTTGTCTTGTAGAGAAGTCTTGTGGATGTTTAGATAGGTTGTGTAGCCTAGAGATAATTTATCTTAGTTTTCCTTACATACCACAACAATTTCTTGTGAATAACCTTGGACAAGGGAGAGATTGAGGCTCGATGGGTTCATATTCAAAGATAAGTATTCCTAACTTTATTTCTCCTTTGTAAGAGCAGATAGATAATGCATTTGTATTCTTCTCTCCATGTATTAGGATTTTGTGTACATTGACATGAGTATGTCTTCTAATACATGTTTAGTTTAATTGTTTATTTTATTGCTTCTAACCCCCACTTTGTACCACAAGCTTTGGTGTACACTAGATTATATTTTGCTTTCTTGTTATTAGGACAGAGTGAACATTTTAAACCTTAGGACTCCATTAGAGTTATTGTGTGATTGTGTTATATAGTAGGATTTAGAACCCTTTCTAGAATTATATGTTGTGACAAGCGATACAAGTGATCCCCTAATTGAGTCTAGCATATCCCTATATTGGTCATGCTCCCACTTAACAAGTGTATCCCAATCGAAAGTGTAGGTATGATCTATCTTATCCATTATAGGATTAATTCATAGACATGATGTATTTATGATTGCATACATTATAGTGAACCTAACGTGAACTAACCCTTGTAGGATTTGTTCACTTTTACTTCATTTATTCTATTTCTTTTGATCATCATTTTTATCATATATTTTGACATTTTAGATCGATTCTATTGACCCAACTTTTTATCTTTGTGCGTAGGTTTAAAGAAGAAATAACTAGATCAACCCAGTCAACCCAGTATAGATTTATAGCCTTTTAGACATTTAGTTAAACATACTAGGTTGACCTAGTTGAGCCCTTACAGTTTCAACACCATTTCAGTAGGTTCTTGTATAGCTTGATCGATCCTATCAACCTAGTTTATAGGTTTCTCAAGCATACCTCAAGGTTCTTCATTAGTAATGTTCCTGCATTGCATCTCTAATCGACCAAGGTTCCTTTATACTTATCTATTTATTTATTTTCTATATTTCCTTTCATAGTTTGCAGTCTTTAAAACTACCCTTGCATAGTCAACTAGATTGACACTGTCGATCTAGTTTTATGTTTTGTGTGTTGTTTGAAATAACTAGATCGACACTATCGACTTAGTTCATTTTCAGACCTTGCTCCCATAGTATAGGTTCAACACTATCGACCCTATTCTATATTTTGTGCATATAGTGACAACACTATACCTTGTTTCAATTTTAAATTAACTTTATATTTGTTAGTAATTATTACACACATTTTTTTCTTGTTGTTTATATGCTTAGAATAGTTCACATAGTCTAATTAGGGAATTTTTAATTAATAACTTAGTTTCATTATTTCTATTTTATGTACATGTGAATAAATAACATAATCTAAATAAGTACTTTAACATTCTGTCTACCCTAGGCCAACCTTCTTGGATTTCAACACCAAGGGGGAAGCTGACTTAAGGCTCTAGTCAAGTATAAAGTGTGGTTAATGGTATATTTTGGCTAAGCACCTGACACCCTTATCAATACATTGTGTGAATTGAGGGGGTAGGACCCGATACCAAGCCTGTATCATTGCCACTATAGTCACTTTCAGCCTAAACTACCTAAAACCATCCTTATATTTCTATTTAGTACCTTGCTTATAACCAACTTCCAATCATATTTAAAACCATTCTTAATAATCTAATTAACATTTAGGTTAACAAATTAGTTAGCTTTACTTTTCAATTTATTTGCTTACTCTTTATTCAATTGTGTGTACAAAAACTTACATTACCCAGCGCTAGTGTAAGATTTTATTTTATGCGCTCTAATTGGATTGGCCAACATTAATCCAATTGGTTGTCTGTTTCCTTTCAGTACTCACTGCTTTTCATTACTTGTAAAGTTAACTTGTTTCATTTTGAAATATATTTTTAGGATTCCTAAGTTCCCTGTCTTCTATACTAGATCAACCCAGTCAGCCCAATGCTTTTTTTACCTTCTGTACATTGTACTGGATTGAACTAGTCGACCCTATATAGTTTTATAGTCCCTATTTTTGTACTAGGTTGACCCAATCAACCCTATACTATTTCAATCACCTATTTTGACCTCTAATTTCTCATCTCTCTTATTTATCCTTCATCATGGAATTTCTAATTGGTGATGATACTGAGTAATAGTCAATAGACATGATGAGCTTAACCAATCCTAATAGGGTCTCCCATAGACAAAGTAAGGCTCCTCTTTTAGATACTAGTAATGTTCATATTTCCACTCACATAATGAAATATGGGACCCCTCCTCATACCTCTTTTAAATGTAATATTTTTTTCTCATTAGAAGACCAACTTAAGTTAGATTATACTCCTAAAATGCTTTTCTTTATCTCCAAATTTCCTCAACATAGAGGAAAGGATCCTTCTACCATTTATAACCTCATGATTCATGGTCAAGTTGAAGAACCTCATTCACCCACTCCTACATTCTGAACTAGATTTGGAGGTACCACTTTCTTTGGTTCTTAATTTCTTCCTTCAATTTCAATTCCTTCTTATGCCATGACTTCTTCTTCTCTAACCTCTTCTACCTCCATGCCTAGTATCTCAACTAACAAGGTAGGTTCTACATCTAGTGGACCTCTTATAAGATCCATTATCATTAATCCTTCTAGTAGTTCATTATTTTCTACCCAAGGCAATCATGCTTCGAGTGTTTCTTCCTCTCAACTATTCACTAGTCCATCTTTTGCTTCACATGCAAATTTTTCCACTAGTGCCTCACATTCTCATAGTTCTTCTCAATCTCATATCAACACTAATAATGGTATCTAAGTCATTAATACCAACACAAATACCAATTCTAATGCTTTTAATGTTAATCAAACACATCAACTTTTATTACAAACTCTTAATGAAATGAATAACTTTCAAGCTCATAATACAAATCAAATGATGAGAATGCAAAACTACCTTCTTAACCTTCAATATCATCCAAAAGAAATGGCTTGGAGCACACATAACCGAAATGTTCCCTCTCATCCTCTTTGAGATTCTCAAGGTAATCCCATTCCTCAACCTCCTTTAATCAACAAAACCATCAAGCATCTTCAAAATGAACCTCTCACTACTCAAATTACCAACATTGATATTAGTGGTATAACACCTACAATTTTGTATAATGGGTCAATCGATCCTACCCTTCATCTTAAAACATTTGGAAATATTTACAAGGATTAGGTCAAATTAAACACCTTTACTGCTACCAAGCTCCTAGCCAAAACCTTCATAGGTGATGCTTTGGATTGGTACAATCAACTTAGAGCTCATTCCATTTCTAGTTTTGGAGGACTTAGTAAATGCTTTAGTGCAAGAATTCCAAACTAATGATATTCTTGAAAACTCTTTAACCCATTTCATTAATTATAGCAATATGAGAATGAAATTTCCCAAGCCTTTGTTAAGAGATGGAAGACTTTGTCAAACAAATGTGAACATAACATGGTAGATGACAACCTTTTTCATCTCTTTACAAGTGATTTATTTCCTAAATTATAACATCAAGTCCACACTCTCTCCATGTACCTTGGAAGAGGCTATTGACCAAGCTAAAAGATAAAATTTCCTAAATGCATCAATTCGAGCCACCCCAACCTTTGGTGGGTCCTTATTTATTACTTAAGAACAAAAAATACAATATCACCAATAATGGTTTTATCAATTCTTATGACACCTTTCATAATGTTCAAGTTGTCATTCTTAACCCTTCTTTGGAACTAGATCCTCCTCAATGGTGCACCAATACCAATTTATGGGGGCCCTTCAGATCAATCAACCCTTGACCCCATCTCATATATATAGAGGGGGTGCATAAATAAAAAATTCTACACCCATCTTGACCCAACTATATCTAGGGGAACAAAAATATACTAATCCTCATTTCTCTTCATCCAATAACATCAATGTTCAAAAACCTCTATCCTCAGCTGAATTGCTTAAGTGTTTACCCAAGCTTCTTCTGTGAGAACTTGACCCTACTCATCCTATGAAATCTTGGTATGATCTTAACAAGTTTTGTTGGTTTCACATTAGTTGGGGTCATTCACATGATACCTGTAGACAACTTCATAATTTAGCTATGGATTTTCTTCTTGGACCTAATTTCGATCATGATTCTATTATTTGTAAGCATCAACAAGCTGAGATTGATTTCAAGGACTATAAATCAAATGACAAAACTCAAGCCTTAAATCAAGCAAATGCTCATTTGGATTTCTATAAGGATCATTTACCTAATCATCAACCTATCCAAGACACTCAAAACAAGCCCACCCCTTCTATCAATAACATAGAAAGTCTTGTTAAACTAACTTTTGAAGAGGATGTGGTTAGCATGACTAATATGCAAAGGGTGGTGTCTTTAATTGATTCCCAACCTATCTATACTCCTTCCCATAAGACATATCATGTTATCCAGGATTCTTCTCCAACTCATTTAAATGAGTTGGGGCAAAAAGAACTTATCAATTTTGACAACCCAATTTTCAATTCTCCCTTGGATAACACATCCCATTCTATTTCTACCACTCTTCAATAATAATGATAATCAAGCTTCCATTAACACTTTTTATTTTCCTTAAAATCAACTTGAACTAGCTAATACATCATCTCAACATGATTTACTACCTTGTTCTAAATGTTATTCACATTCTTATTAATAAAAATTCCAATGCTCTTCGGCTCCTCCTTCTAAGGACCTCCTCAACCATTATGCACCTATATCTAATAACTTTATTATGGGATATGATGAGTGAGATCCCATTATAGAACTCACTAATCTCCCATCCTAAATTCCATTCCTTGAACTTATGAGGACTTCCCCACATCATAAAAACTACGTCATGCAACTGCTATTCGAGATGTGTGTCCCTCATCCTCCCCTCGTAGGATGGGAGGTATCTTTTTTTAGTTCCAAAGATAGTATTTTACATCAATGTGAAGAGATGTCTATCAATGTTGATGAAACTGTAGACACTTCTCTTTATCTCAAATTTCCCATAGCTTTTATGATTCCTGATGAGATTCTTCTTCATGCGAATGATCTTCCTTTATTTATTAGCATCCAAATTGGTGATATACAAGTTAAGTGTGCCTTGATTGACTAGGGTTTCAACACATGTTTCACTGTTATCCATTTTATTAAGACTTTTGGATATTCTAAATAAAATCTTAAGTCTACATGCAACACATGCTAAGGATAAGATAAAAGGTAAAGACCTCATGTAGGTTGTGTCTGGCTTCCTATTACCATCCCACCTGTGACCATTCGTATGAAGGTGATGATATTTAACTTCCCCCTTTCCTTATAACATCTTTCTTGGTAGGCCATGGACTCATTGCATGAGATATATCACTTATTCTACCTACCAATGCATTAATTCCCTCATAATGGAGCCATTTACATGATTCAAGGTGATACTAACCCTTAGAATTTTGAACAATTCCAAGATCGTGGTGTCTTTATAATTTCTATTCTTGAGCCTTTACTGAGTGTTCCATTTCATGAGTCTCAGGGTCTTAACTTTTCTATCAATTCAAACTAAGGTTATTGTGAACATCTTGAACTAATTGGTAACATTCCTCCTAGATTTTTAGACTCTTATGATGATGAGCCCAATGAGATTAACGTAAAGATCAAAAATTGTGATCTCTTGCCTCATCTAATCTTGTAGCTTCCTAATTTATTATAGCCTCATTCTCACATACTTCCTTTCTATGACATTCCCATAGTATTGACTAATACTAGGCATTCTATTCACCATGCTTCATCAGATGATAAGGTTATCCCTACCTATGTCATTAATCTTCATACCTCAGATTAAGATGATGGCTATTCCTTAGATGATCCATTATTAGGTAGTCTTGTCTAAGCCTATGATGCCGAGACTATTTGTTATCATTCTTCTTTATTTGAGTCTTTTCATGCATCTCAACATTTTATTTCACTTATAGTTTCTATTTTTATCCTTTTACCCCTTTACCATAGGGTAGAGATGGCACTAACACCTCAAGTTTTTGAAGATCCACGTAGGACTATGCTCATAGATCATGCTATGATCAGGCTTTACCATTTTGGTAGGTACCTTGACCCTCATAACTAGTTTACCCCTAAGGTTAGTGCAACTCTCCTTAGAACTTTTGTAGATCCTGCCCCTCCCTCTATAGAGCCGACTATAGTTGAGCCTCTTCTTGATCTTGCTATAGTTGATCCCATTCCTGCTCCTACTATTGTTGACCCTACCCTTGTTTCTGATACTATCTCTCCTTTTGTGGAACCTAGTTCTATTCCTTCCTCATCATCACCCCTTTAATGATGGTTTGCTTCTTTTGCCTAAGATGGCTCCTTTACTCACCAAATGGGTCGATGAGTGCTCTTGAGCTTCTCCCACTCCTATTTTACCTCCTTTTGTGAGTGCTTCTACTAGAACCACTCACAAGCATATTTGTTGCTTTCATGAGATATATAACCATTTTTCTACCCTTTTTCATAAGTTGTGATAATATCTTGATACCTTGCATCCTTCATCCCCATCATCAAACAAAGCCATACCTCCCCTAAAGGTACTACCTAAATATATGCCTAAGTATGGTGAGGTATATTCTCTATGGCATCTATACAACACCCATCACACTGATCATTGTTGTATCTTACAAAAACATCTCAAAGATCACCTTATAGCCATTCTCAGACCTTGTACCACTATGTCCATAGGTCATTCCCACAAGAAGGTTCCTCCTTATTCTCCCATGGTTCCACCTCCAGTGGTTCCATCCACTCCTGTGGTCCCTTCACCACTTTTTGTGCCTCCACCTATGATCCTTTCACCTATGGACCTTTCCTCACATGTGGATACTTCTCCACCAATGATTCTTTATCCTCCAATATATCTAGTTCCCACGTATTCTCCTGAATAGCCTTTACCTAATCTTCATCCTCGACATGATCCTTTGAGCATGCCTAATTTTTTAGTTAAGGAGATCAGAAATGAAGTATTTGCCCAGTATTCATTAAAGATTGACATAACCTTAGCAACAGTTTGATCACAACTTCATAGATATTTATTTGATGTATTGGATAATGTGTGTGGATAGATTTACTAGTATTTATGAGCACACGTAGGGTGTTTTCACATTTTTATTTTGGATTGGATGTGTGCTCCAATTTTATTTCTATCTAATATATCATTTGACATTGTGTCAAATTTTTGCTTATCTTATATCATGATTTCTTACTTGTTGTACTATATCTTGCTTATCTTTTATATTTTGCATATGATTGTCTTTTATTTATCATTACTTTCCCTTCCCTTTTTCCTAGAGTTTTTCTCAAAACTCTCTTTCTTATATCTTTATGATTGTTTTGATTTCTTATCTTTATTTTTCATAGATAATTTGTCATGGTAATTTAGTTATACAAACTCTATTCCCCTTGGTTATTATCTCCCTTTACATTGTGATCAATTAGAAAACAATCTATCTCCTTACTATCTCCTTTTACCAGTCTACTTTGGATATCATTTTCCCCTCTTCCTTTATTCACAAACTAAGCATATACATGGTTGAGACTTGGGATGACATGCTAGTTAATTATCAAGCCTAAGTGTTATAGTCAGTCTTTGTCTTTAGTTATTTAACTTCCTTTAGCCTTAGCCTAAAATGCATTCATGTGTATCACTATCTCTCTCATGATTGGTCATTCCAAATCTATATGGAGGCAAAATCTTAAAAAGCTTCAAAAGAAAATTAAAAGATAAATCATTTAAATAAAAGGCAATGATATCAAAAGGAAAAAACATTCTTAAAAGTCTAATCACACTAGAAGATGTGATTCAAAGCACATCACTTTCTTCTAGTCGAAGCTCAAACTTCACAGTTGGCCTCATGGTAGAGCTAAGGTCCTTGGGGGTGTGTTAGACCAGTAGATTAGAAGAGGAGAATAAAAGAATATTTTAGTGATACCTACTTTCTCATGCAAGTACACAATCTTTACAGGAGACTGACAACTTTGTAAGGGGTCTTGAAGAGTGGGTAACACATCGTGGGAAGGTAGGTCCATTTTGATTTTCATTATACCAATCTACCTTCATGAGTTGATCTTAGTAGCATGCTTATTTACCTACAAAGATTTGTGTCTATAATGAACATGTTTACTTTGTACATAGATGACCACTAATCACTTAGTGTCTTTTCATGTCCTTAGTATGCCTCTTTCCTCCTAAAGTCTTCTCATAGAATGCCTAAGTCTTGCTTTTTACATTCCTTTTTCACTCCTCATTTCCCTTATATTTCCTCTTGAGAAATATTGTCTTGTCTATTGATCACTCCCTTTGGGATTTCATTTGTGAGTTGTATTGTAAGACCGTGGATAGGACCCAACCATCCTCACAAATTACCACATTTTCCTTCCTATTAACCACATCCTTGATTACCCAATTTTACTGCTTATTCCACCCCAGTGGTGTTCTCTTTGTTGAGTTGTAGTGTAAGACCGTGGATAGGACCCGACCCTTCTCACAAAATTTTCCAATACCCAAGTCACCATCCAAATTACATGTGTCAAATTTGAGATAAGATTTGATTGATTATGAAGTTGTATGTCAATTTACGTGCTTCCCATCTTGATTTAGTATGTTTTATGCTAACTTCATCTTTTTTTTACCTTTTTATCTTTTTATTTTCTGAGCATGTGTAAGATTTTAACCATTTCTTGAAGTTTTCATACTTCTCAGCTTGAATTAGTGTGATCAATTTAAGACCAATCTTTTGCAATTTTGTTTTTCTTTCATACTTCTCAACATGATTTAGTATGATTGATTGACTTAATTAATTTTTTTTTTATTACCATTTGTGCCTATTTTACATACGTTCCATTTTATTACTTTGTTTGTCATGCTTCCCAATGCAACATTAGAATGATTTTACTTGTTTTAATTTGGTGCAAAAATCTTTCACATTGGTTTAAAAACAAATTCATTTTTACCATCTTGTTTTGCCTTTTTTTGGTTCTTTATACTTAGTCATTTCTTGTTATTACACATTTTATAGCTTGAAATAGTGTATAGTACATTTTCTTGATTGATTATATTTTTCTAAGTCTTTTTTGCCTGTTTCTTTTTAACCATGGATGTGTCTTTCATAATGCTAGAAAATCAACCACATCTCATATATTTCCTATAGAACATACAACAAAGCTAAATACATTTGCTAGAAAGAAATATATCCTAAGCATCCACAACCTTAACCATAATGAAAAAATAAAATCAATAATAATGACAATATACACATCAAACAATAATATGTCAAGAATGATCCATCGTATATATATATCATAATTTTTATACAACCTATGCAACCATATATAATGCCCTAGTTCTATGGGTGGGTCCCATCTTGTCTATCTCATGGCCTAGCCATGTTGCCTACTAAGGCCTTAGTCTAACTCCTCTAAATGGTACATTTTAAGGAGGCCATCTGAGATCTCAATTCCTCTACCTATCCTTATAAGTGTGATGCTTGCATTTGTGACTCCATCACTTCAGTCTGGATCTCTATCATTTGAACTACTGTAGCCAGATGCACTACTCTCTCATCTACTAGGGCCTCTCATGCCTATAACTCATTAGCACCCATTACTACTGGTGGTTGCATCATCTCCCTCTATGCCTGTATTTACCTTGTTCCCTCTCCAACTAATCTAAACCATCTTTCCTGAGCTGGGGTAGATGGTACACTCAAATATTTTAGTGTCATGGGGTCATATGGCTGGAGAGTCTCATCTAGGATGTCATGGAGTGTTCCCCTCATCAGGGACCCTCATCTCTCCTCCTCATCCTCACCTATGCCTAGAAAATCGAATAAGATGGATATTAGATCACTATCATATCTCATAATATCTATCTATCTCTACTTCCAAATGAAAACTTAAAGCAACAAATTAATCATCTTTTTCCATGTCTATGTCTCAGCTACTATGGTCTCACCATCTACATGACTACTTAGCATAATCTCTCCATCTATATGACCTCCTAGCACCTCCTCTATGGGCCACCTCATCAGCTCAAACTTGACTATCATAGCTCATATTAGTCTCAATGTGTGTCTGAGTGGTCTCTCTATCATCTCCTCTAGCTCATCTATGGGGTCATTTATGATGGTAATAATATCCACTCTCTCCTCTACTTCCTACCTCCATTGATGTCATGTCCTCAATGGCCATTGCTCATCTCTCTATAGAACTAGTAGTGGTGCATCTAGTATTTCTACCTCTGCATCTCTATCCTCTTGCTCAACTCCTCATGATGATCAACTGGTCCATGGTCACTCTTGAAGTGGCCTTAGTGTTAACCTCACTACTAATGGCCCCAGTGCTCTCCTCCCTCATGGCTCCCTCACATGTTGAGTCCACTACTTGAGCATCAGTATTGGTGTCACTAGATGAGGTAGGCCCATCTACTCTGGCACCCATACCAATGAATATGGCTCTCTCCACCAAAAATAGTGTTTAATAACCTTTATCCTCTCTATAACTAGTATAACTATGTCTCAACTGACCCATGTAGCTTCTATGTGATCATATGGCTACCACATGATGTTTACATGTCTCACTGACTGTAGTGCTGGCATGTGGGGCATGACCTACATTACTTGGTCCTCCCTACATCTCTATACCTGAGGTGACCTATCATTGATCACATGGGGTAACCCAACTGACTAGTACATAGGAAACCTCTCATAGATCCAAGCTATTAGTAGTATGATCAGTCCCATGGTCCTCTACCCTCTGACTAATATCTTATACATATCATGCACCAACTAGACCTAGATGACTGAGCCCAGGTCATATAGAACTCACTCCTCTAATATCACCATACTCAAAGCTACCACTAATAATGGTACCTTATTATCTGACTTGTCACATAACACCTACTGTGTCATAAGGCCTATCACAACCTTCTAGATATCCATAATCTATGATGTATAAAAATCAAATATGCTCACTTTCTTACTTGGTAATATCATCTCTGAGCTTATAGCCCACATGGTTAAGGTTCTCCTCTCCTATAGACTATTTAGTATCCTTATAGTCACTTGTGCTCCTACTATATGTATCCCCAAGATGGTATGGACATCCTCTAGCATGATAGCCACCCCTATTTTATCCCCATCCACCTACTATTTGAAGGTGTTAGTCAATCATTCCTAACAATTGAATAACATGACTAATAGGTCAGTATTGAGGGGGATCATGCACATCTCTGTTATCTCGCCTAGACTTATGGATCTTAATATAGCCCTATCTCCATTTATCAACCTATCTAACAAGTTTTGTAACCATGCCATGTCCACAAGTTTCCAAAATCTTTAGTGTCTATACACCTAAAAAATAACAAAGGATGTATTAGTTCTTCCATGTCATAAATAGTTAAAATACATTATTTTTACATTTTTACAAGCAAAAACAAGCCTAAATTACTTTATTTTATTAATTTGAGCTTACATTTAACCTTTTGAATCCTTCTTGACCTTACTTGGTCATTTTTGGCCATTTTAGCCCTCTTTCTGCCTTTTACATGCTTTTTCATATGTTTTTAGCTCTTTGGTCAAACTAGTTTGACCAAAATTTTCCTATTTTTTCACTTGGTTGACTCAAAAAACTGAGTCAACCCCCTTATTTCCCCCTCCATAGTGTTGAGTTTCCATTTTGGACCTTTTAGACCACCTGGTAACTCTAAACTAGGCCTTCATCTTGTAGAATGTATAGGGTCGACCCATACCTACTTGGTCGGCACTATGGATTTTACCTATTTTCTAGCCTATTGGGTTGATTTGGTCAACCTGGTGCTTTTTTCCTATCGATCCCTTGCATTTTTTGAAAAAAAATACATTTTTATTGCTTTTTGCCTAAATCCTTTAAACTAATTTTCCATCTTACTATTTGCTACCCCTATAATCTAATTTTTCCTCATTTTGACATCTAGAAATGCTTAAAATTCAAAATTTCTAAATATTCACTTAATTCAATACAAATTTAAAAAACTGTGATGAGATTCTTAGCTGCATACTTGTAGTACACCTGTTATTGCTTTTAGAGTTCCTCCTCGCCTAAGATTTCATATCCTCACCATCCTAGCTTGTTTTCTCTCTAGAGCTCTTTTTCTCCTCTCTCACAAAGCCAAAATAACAAAATGACTTCTCTTTTTGTTTTATTTAAAAATACTTTTATCAAATTCAAATCTTTCAATTATTATCCTGCATATTCCTTATTTTACTTCTATCTTTGTTTCTACTCATCCATTTTACAAACTGTAAAATGCATTAGACTCATGATGTCAGAGATTCTTTTCCACTATCATATGCCTATCTTCCAGAACAAATTATTTTTGGCTATTTTTTGCACCAACTTCTATAGTTTCATTTAGTTTTCTCTACATTGGACACCTTCACATTTATTATAGTCAACTTCTTTATCTACAACACTAATGTAACTTAAAGGTATATGTTTTTCAATTTAGTCCTTTCATTTATCTTATTTGTTGCTTACTACACTTTACTTAGCATCAACATTGTGTGTTATCATGTTCTATTTCCTAAACCACCATCTTGTGTTGCACTTACATGACATGTGATGAGCTTTGAGTGGGGCATATGTATAGACATAATATTTTCAAACTTTTATTGATTACTGACACTTTATATCTTGAAAGAACCTTTCAATTCTTAATTTATCTAAGTGCGTGCCTTAAGGGGTGCACCAAGAAAGGGGTAGGTAGACCATTAGTGCTTTGTATGATTGTTGTCCTTTTTGCCACTTGCCATCTACACACTTATCTCCTAAAACTATTAACTGTGAGCTTATTCTTCTCAGTCCTACCTCCTCTAGTCCTTTCCTCCTTTTATTCCTCCTTTTCTTTCCTTAACATCCTTTTTGACTATCAGTTGTATTAGGTCCACCGAGTATAGTGTATGGGTATTCTTTAATTTCTTGGTTTGTTAGCCTTTTAGTCAACCTAATACAAACCTAGTAAATTATCGTCAAAAACACACTAGGTCGATCGGGTCGACCCTATATAATTGACATTCTCAAAAGGATTTAGGGCAAGATTCACCTATATATACAAGGCCATTTCTCACCATTTCATAAGAGAAAAATTATATTTTATAATTGTGAGCAAACTCTACTTATTAACCATTCTACTTGAGGAATAAAGCTTAGGGTTTTATACTTTGTTTGGAGATACAGATCTTGTCTTGTGGATAAGTCTTTTGGATGCTTAGATAGGTTGTGTAGCCTAGAGATGATTTATCTTAGTTATCCCTATATACCACAACAATTTCTTGCGAAGCACCTTGGCCAAGGGAGAGATTGAGGCTCGGTGGGTTGTCTTCAAAGGTAAGTATTCCTAGCTTTATTTCTACTTTATAAGAGTAGATAGATAATACATTTGTATTATTCTCTTCATGTATTAGGATTATGTATACATTTATGTGTGTATATGTATTCTAATACATGTTTAGTTTATTTGTTTATTTTATTGTTTCTAACCCCCACTTTGTGCCACAAGCTTTGTTGTACACTAGATTAGATTTTGATTTCTTGTTATTAAAATAGAGTGAATGTTTTTAACCTTAGGAATCCATTAGGGTTGTAGTACAATTATGTTCAATTGTTGGATTTGGAACCCTTTCTAGCATGATATGTTGTGATAAGTGATACAAGTGATCCCCTAATCAGGTCTAGTAGAACCCCATATTGGTCATGCTCTTGCTTAACAAGTGTATCCTAATAGAAAGTGTAGGTATGATCTATCGTATTTGATCTAGTATTAATTCATAGACATGATGCATTTCTGATTGCATACATGACCTAATTGAGAAATTTGAGGCCTTCAACATCCAATAAGTGCCAAGGGGATAAAATTACCCACTGATAGACTAGCAACTATGGGGGCTCATTTTGATATCCCTGCTGAATTGAAAAGGACCAAGGTAAAACCATATGTCAAAGTGGTAATATGACCATCAGTGCTAGATATTGAATCTCATTAGCAGGTATTTAAAAATGACCAACATATTACATGTTTCTTGTAGCAAGAATCAGAGTTTTCCTCCATTAACCAAGCAAAGTTATAGCATCAGTATGGGTATCAGATTATTCAATTAAGGACCAATTAGCTTCCTAAAGGGCTAGTCACCTTAGAAGGTCTTTTTTATGACGAGGATCTTTTTAGGAAATATAAAGTAGTGATGTCAACTAATGAAGAGAACTATTTGAGAGTTCTTATCCTTGAAGAAAAGCTCCTCAAGCTTGGAAAGGTAAGCACTAAAGCTGAAACGCATACTTTCATAAAGTTTTGTAAGGAATATACATACATCTTTTCTTATAAATTTAGTGACCTAAGGGGATTTGATCCTAAATTGGCCCAACACACTATAGAGATAGAGGCTAATGCCAAGCCTACTAGGTAGAAGTAGAGACCCATAAACCCCAATAGTGAAGAGCTCATGAGGAAAAAACTTACCAAGTTGATTGAGTCCAAGATCATCTTTCCAATTAAGCACTCCTTATGGGTAGCTAATATAGTACATGTTAGGAAGTAGAATGGGGAGATCAAGATATGTGTGGACTTTAGGGATCTAAATAAGGTCTCTTTGAAGGATCACTTTCCCCTACCATCCATGGAGAAACTCATTTAAGTGGTTGCTGGTTCAGAATGCTTCTTTCTCTTGGATGGGTATTCAGGTTATAATCAAGTGATAGAGAGGAAGATTAGTATAAGACTACCTTCACCACCAAGTGGGGTACATTTGCTTACCAGAAGATGCCTTTTGGATTGTCCAATGCTAAGGCAAACTTTCAAAAAGTAATAGACATGGCCTTCTAAGGGCTGCTAAATCAAATGGTACTAGTCTACATGGATGACATCATAGTCTTTTCCAAAAAATCCAGTGAGCACATAGACCATCTGAGGCTAATATTCCAAAGATGCAAAGAGTATGGGATCTCTTTAAATCCCAAGAAATATGTGTTCTCTGTGCATGAAGGTAAGCTATTGGTTCACATTATTTCAAAAGAGGGACTATCCATTGACCTTGATAGAATTAGTGATATCTTAGCCTTGTCCTTACCAAATCATAAGAAGGGGATCCAAAGATTCCTTGGGAAGATTAACTTTGTGAGAAGGTTCATACCTAATTTTGCAAACTTGGTCAAATCCATTACCACCATGTTGAAGAAGAGCCAAGTGTTTTCTTGGTTAGATGAAGGTAAGGTAGGCTTTGAGGCCATCAAATAGGATATTACCCAAGCACCCTCACTCTTTATTCTTTACTTCTCTTAGGAATTCATCTTGTACACCTTTACCAATGTTGATAACATATTAGCTATGCTAATGTAGAAGAATGATGAAAGAATGGAGTAGCTAATCACATTTTTTAGTTAAGGCTAGAAGGATATGAGGTGAGGTACACTTTCATTGAAAAACAAGTTCTTGTAACCTTGAGGAGTCTCAAGAAGTTTAGACCCATGGTTTCTAACAATATGATTCATCTTATGGTGCCTCATCTTGGAGTTAGGGTTTTCCTCCTTAACAAGGATTTAAACAAGAAAAAAGTAGGATAGATCACCAAGGTTATGGAATATGATGTAGAGATCAAGGTCACCAAGATGGTCAGGACCAAGGGCTTGTGTGAGCACATGGTAGATGACCTCCAAGAAGACAAAGAAGTTGTTTGGGTGACCCAAGATAACTCACAAGTAGATAGCTTCAAGATATGGTTCATTTGTTGATAACAATGTTGGAGAGTTTTTAAATATGTCATGAAGGTGTCTAGTTGAGTGGACAAACTACTTTGGTAGTCTAAGTGATAATGACAAAGTGTGTAATGTGCTTGTCTTAGTATACTTGAAGGAGGCTTAGTTGATATTTAGTTTTGGCATGATTAGAGATGTTCAAGGATGAGTATAGTGATTTGAGCATGTGTATGGGGCCATATAAGAGGTTTTATATGATTTGAGTACTTGTGTGCATGAGTATATTTCATCTAGTTGATCATTATTTTCATTTAAATATTTTGGGTCTACTAATAGAAAATTTAAGTAGGCAGGTTACTGACATCATAATTGCCACGTGTGGGTGACTCATAGGGAGTTGGTCATATGGTTGTGATCACATTAGTCCCTAGTTTCTATGCATAAAGTCTCAAGTCATGTGATAAAGTGCAACCAAATATATACAAGTGCAAATTTAGGCTCCTAAGCAGTTTGATAGTCTTTTCCCATAGCCAAATTTACAATGGCAAGAAGAGTTGAGTAAGCATTTTGATGAACTTATTTATCACATGTGTGAAGGTGTCAAGATAAGTTGATTATATGGGTTTGTTTAGTTTTGTGCGTAGTTGATATGAGCTAAATTTTAGGTTAGACGATGAAGCGCATTAGAAGATATGCATATGCAAAGTTGGCCTGCTAGACAAGTTCTTGACATAGTTGTCTCTCTTAGAGAAAAATCTGAGTGAGCATTTTAATGTCATTATATCTCACATGTGTGAGGGTTTAAAGAGTATATTGATACATGGTTGGATTATTCTATGTGATGAGATCATGTGGTCAAAATTTTAGAATATGCAGTTGAGCGAAGTAAAAAAATTGGTGGTGCAAATTTAACCTTACAAGCATATAAGCAATGGTCTCCATACTTAGTCATTTTTACATGATATTAAAGATCAGGCCCAGATGGAGATCTAACAATTTATGAGAGTTTATACATCTAGATCTATGGTGAAAAGTAAGTCAAATGGGTTAAAGTGTTCATTGGTTAACAAAGTTAAATATCAGGACCAAACGAAGATCCAATAGTGCATAGGCGATCATATAGATCAAGATCAATGGTGTGTGTTGAGTCAAATGAGGACAAGTGTTCAAAGTTTAATGATAAGTAGAGATAAATACTAAGATTTTTACAAGATCTAATAGTGATCAGATGTTCATACATATATAGATCAATGGTGCATATTGAGTGAGATTATTTCAATGTGTCCAATGTTTAACATAGATAAAGACCAAGCTACATACATGGGATTGATGGTGCACGTTGAGTCAATATTGCAAGATTGCATAAGATGAGGTCAACTATTCAAGGTTTAATTTTTAAGCATTGGCACACTATGAGTTGCAGTTCAAAAGAGATTGATGGTGCATGATTAATCTAAGAAGTGAGGACACGAGTTGACATAATAGTGTTCTATGTTTAACTATGACTGTTTAATTCAAATAGTTGAATTTAATAAAGGAAAGACCAATGCTTGGTTTTTAAGCTGTAAATTTTGATTTATGTAGAATTTTTACCGTGCAATAAAAATAAAATATGTAGAGGACTCCAAGGTGTATTTATAAATATAAATATGAAGGTATAAAGTTTGTATAGTTAAATTTATGAAGGTACAAATTTGATTGTGTTTTTTACTGTGTTTTGTAAGTGACCCGAGAAGGATGTTCGAGCTTATTTTGATGTTGTTTCATTATATAATGATGAATTAACTATTGAAAAATGTTTTAGAATCCATAAGGACCATCTATATGGATTTTAGAGGTTTGACAAATCTATAATCAATATGAACAATTGTTAAGAAGGTAACTGTGTGTTTATTCATGGGGACTGTGTGCACAAAATGTTGTTTGAGAAAATTATGCTTCAGTAGAAGAGTATTTTGGTGAATGTGATCATTTAAGAATGTCAAAGTAGTCATGTGGATTGGGTTCATGCATTCTGGAAGTGGTCTTATGTTTTTAATTTTCTCAGAGAAGTGTCAAAGAGGTGAATGGGTCATCATAGGACCTAAAAGATGACTTAGGCTTATTTGAAAGAGAGTAATGCTTAAGTGTGACCCATGTAAGATGACTTAAGGGTGAAGGCATGTGTTGTGGACAAAAAGGAATATTATGGATTTGATAATTCATGAATGATCTATAAATAGTGAAACCAAATGTCATGATTTCTAGACTTGAGAGAGACTAGTGCAAGGTTTGTTGGCAAAGAGTTGATAGGTTGAGTGCATATTGGATGAGTTGATGAGCATATTGGGTTGATAACTATGTTTATGACATGTAGGTCATATTTATAATGTCATAATAGTGCTCTTGTAGTTTTAGGATATGTGAAGAGGTTTAAGTGTGTATATGAGGACAGTTTGAGTGAAGAAGGAGAAAGATTGTGGCATGCATTTATGAGAGGCCTATATGAGATAGAAAGGGAGTTTGTACATGGGTTAGAAAATTAGAGATCCATCATCAAGTGTTGAATACATTAGTTTCAAGGTGGAGTTGTTTACTTTAAAAGAGGGTCTAAATGATTTGATCTTCCTTAGGGGTAGTTATTCCTTGTGAAACAAGTGTTTTATGAAAGGCCTTTGGTTAGGAGGATTTGATCAAGGTTTTTTGGTCTAAAGGAGTTGACCAATCTCTTGTTTGTAATTTTTTATAAGAAAAGTAGTCCATGTGTTGTAGGCTTAAGGGTGATTTATTCCCCATGAGGGTTTCCCACATGAACTATGTGTTGTGTGTTTGATCTTGTGTATGTATTGAATGAATGAGTTCTTTTGTTAATGTTACTTGCTCAAGTTGATAGATGTTGATTGTCTGATTATTTGGAAGGATTGGGAATGAGATTGAAATATTTGGGATCACTGATTCACCCCCCTCTTAGTGATTATGCCTCTAAAAATTGGTATCAATTCATGTCCTTTAGTAAAGGCTTGACAATTTGAAGGTGATCCTAGGTACAAATTGGGTAGTCATCAAGGAGGTTTCTCTACTAAGCAAGTACTGATGTTCATTGGATCCAATTTTGCATTTTGGAGTACAAAGATGAGGACATACCTTATGTACCTAGGGTTTGATGTTCTTTTAATCGAATTTTCTCCAATTTTCTTAGTTTGTGAAAGTAGAAGTAAAATTGAAAGAAAAGGGGTGTGTAAGGGTACCTGGTAGACAGTACACACGTTGATGACCAGATGAAGTGAGAGCTCTTCTTTGGCTAGGGAGGAAAACCTATAGTAAGAAAGAAGTAAAATAAACTTGTTGATTAGATAATAAGATGGGGGGATTTGCCTAGAATATGTTAGATCTGAGAAAGTGACATCTGACTAGGATGGCTGTCAATCCCCTTTTTGACGAAAAGTTGGATAAAAAGAAATGATATGTGCATAACACAAAAGTAATCTAAAGAAGTAAATACTTTCAAATGAAATACATGTGATATAATAAAATAACATTAAGGAAAATTTTAAATTATTAATTAGAAATGTTTAGGTCAGGTCTGGTTAAGGGTTTGGTTATTATTTTGGTTGCTAGTTTGGTTACAGATAGTAATCGATGGTGGTTAAGGTAAAACATCAATGGTTTGGCTACCCATAAGTAGTTTGGTTGACCGTTTATGGTTTGGTTGACCATCGATGGTTTAGCTGACTGTTGATGGTTTGGATAACTATTAGCAATTACCTATCAAATTTTGAAAAACACAAAAAATGTAGTATAGGTTGGGTAAAAGATCAAACAAATGTTTGGGTAAGGGTTTTAGGTTAGTAAGAACAAAGTACAAATAGAATCTGATCAAGGCATTAAAAGTAGCAAATAGAATTGAAAACAAAGAGAGACATACCTGTTATCAAGGGTAATAGAGAAAGGGTAGAAAAGACCTAGAGAAATTCTACCAGTGTAACAGTACTCTAGTCTATAGGAATGATTTCGGTAGAGTTTTAGATTATTGTTGTTGAATACTTACAAATATATTTTGATAGTATGTAGTTATGGAATTTCAGATCCCTTCTCCTTCCTGCAGCTCTCCTTTTATAAGAAGATGTTGCCAATTAGAGGTAGAAGAAGTTGCTAAGTAGGTAAGGGATAAAGATGCTAAGTTGGGCACCACAAAGCTGATTTGTATCACCAAATAAAAAGTTTCCAAATTGAGTGTGTAATTAATCTCACACTCAATTTGGAAAGTGATTGATACAGGTAGGGGGACCCAACCATCAATGGTTTAGCTAATCATCGGTGGTTTGGCTAACCATCAATAACTTGGCTAACAACTATTGGTGATTTAGCTAATTGTCAGTGGTTTGGCTAATAACCATCAATAGTTTGGCTAACCATTAGTGGTTTGGATATCCGTTGACAGTTGACTATTTAGAGGAAAATGGTTGAAAAGTGGTTAAAGAGAGGTGGGTTAAAATGGTTAAGTTAGCAAGTTAAAAAGTGGGTTAGGCAAGGGTCCAAGGGTGTTTTGACATCAAAAATAGGATAGTTTTTGAGTGTCTACATTTTGCCCCTTTTTGTTATGTGGATTTGGGTCGATAAGCTACAAAACAAAAATAGAGTAGGTTGGAAGGTTAAAGGTAAAGGGTGATAGCCGAGATGACTCCAAATGCACTAGGTGAGATGATGTTGCCTACATAGCTCCATGAACATAGTATCCAAAAGGAAATTTAGGCCAAATGTAGTTTTTAAATGGTTCGTGGGTGGGTTATGGAGAATATGAGTGCTCTGAGGGTAAGGTAGTGATACTCAACTAGGTTTCTCCTAATTGATAAATCACATGGTTCAGTTTAGGTGAAGGTTTATGGATAAGGGTCATCTCTAAAAGGTCTAATTGCCCCAAGTATGGGAGGAGGTATTTGCCCTCAAACCAAGATCTAATAAAGTGAAGGTTGAATTGGGTTAGGGTTTGATAAATTTTAGATGATAAGTCATGAGGTGGGTGACAAAAAGGTGAAGTTGGGCATTTGAGATGCAAACATGCACACAAAGATACAACTAAATGTAATAGCCAAGATCACTCAAAGACTAATATTGCCATGTTGGTAAAAAATAAGGTTGCATTTTAGGATAAATGATAAGGTAACCAACCCCCAGCATTGGTCATAACTAATCAAGTTAGCCTTATCGAGTTTCCTAGATAGGATCAGTGTTTACTCAGATATCTAGGGTAGGAAGTGCTCCTGAGAAAAACACAAATGGTCTATCTAGTTGTGCATGATGTGGTGTAAATTCAAATATTCAACATAACAAGGTTGATTGATGTGGTCAAAAGGACCAAGGTGAGGTCATCATAAAATATGTGATAGATTGGGTCAAATAGGGCCAACATTGAGGTGGATGCTGTCAAATAGTTGGCCAAAGAAGGGTAAGCTCTAATTGTTCATGGTTGGGTGTAGAGAAAAGATGGTCTCCAATGGTGCGGGGAGAAGGTGACTCTCAAATAAATGGGTGGGGAAGGGTAATCTCCAAAGTTTGAGGGAGAGGGTGATGTTGTCAATCAGACTTGCACCCCTGTGAAGGTAGTTTCAAGCCTTCATAGTTTACTAAAACATTGAAATAATTCTAGGCTGTGGGTGACCTAATCAGTGGATTGAATCTTTATATTCTAAGGGCTAGCTCTCTTTGGTGTATCAATTAGGATCTTTAATTAATGCTACAAACTACTAGGAAAAGAGAGAGAAAATTGAATGGAAATCCTATTTAATGATGGTGATACACCTATATTTTTTGATTGATCCACTTAATTTGAGCTCCTAAGAACACTGATTTAGACAAGAAAAGGGCTAAACTTTCAACTCCAATTAACCAATATGCATAAGTATTTCATGAAAATGTTTTCTTTAGTGATCCAAGCTTGAGGGAAATGAAACAATAGGCTTAATTTAAGGCACTAAATAGCCACTTATGTCCACTATAAACTCAACCAAGAGCCATTAAACACATAACATGACCTGCATAAACTGATCAACTATGCTGCTAGGTAAGAATCAAGACTTGACAAGGAAGAGAAATTCTATCGCTTATGCAAATCACTGACATGAATACACTATACCAACATTTTAGAAAATAAAAACAATCCTATTAATCTAAAAAAAAATTACAAACTCAGTCTTTTATAGAATTTGATCTTGCCAAAAGAGGGATACAATTCAAGGCTCAAAAACCAACTTATATAGAAAACATACAACAACCAAGAGGTTGGCACTGAAGACAGAAAAGGAGGTCAACTCTTACATTAACCAAGTCTATTTTTCATTATGCCAAGATACAAAATCCTTCTAAGAATATATTCTTGTCTTTTGTCTTGCATGAAAAACCCTTTGGCATTGAAAATGAATGGTAGGCTCTAGCTTGGACTAATCTACCTCATAGATGAAATCTATGCTGATATTAGATGTCTTAACTCGAGCTTGAACTAATTTGAAGTTGAGTTGGAATAAGAGAAGTCCTCTTTTGCATAGAAATCATGTGTATATGTGGCACTTGATAACTAGTCAACTCCATAAACTAAGAACAGTTAACTCCACTTACATAAAAAAGCTACGCCACATCCAAATTTAGAACTCCACATGAACTGATGGAAATGTTTGAAAGGCTCAGATTAATGAGAGTGTATGCATGAAATTTTGTGTTGATCTTTCCAACGTTAAACTCCTTGAGTCCTTCATGCAAAAGAGTCTCCATTTTAAAACTGAAGGTGTCGTGTTTGAAATAGTTACACATCTTGGATGTGTCTAAACCTATTTTGGGCCACTTTGCATGCTGTAGAATGTGTTAATCCATTTATTAGGTTGTTGAAATATCTTGTATTTTTTGGTTCTTCATCTCTATATATTATATTCATTCTATTTGTCTATGTCTTTTCCATGGACTTTTCTTTTGCATGTATTTGTCTCGGGCTTATTCCCTCTTGCTCATTTCCTTTAGACGTATTTGCTCAGACAAAAAGTCTATAGGAAATCTATCTTTGGGGCCTTTGTCTTTGTCACTTCTCCACTAGTAAGTATTCCAAAGGAATTCTTTCAAACAATTTGTTTGAAGGAATTCCTTCAAACTTTTTGTCTGCAAGCTTCCTCTTTGTATTTTTCTTTCTATCAGAATTTTCCTCTTGTTCATTTCCTTCAGACAAAAAGTCTGAAAGAAATCTATCTTCAAGATTTTCGTTGAACCATTCTTTCAGATAAAAAGTCTAAAGGAATTGTCTTTCAAGATTTTCAAAATGATCTTATTCATTTCTTTCAAAAAAAATGTCTATCATTCCTTTGCAAATTTCCTTATGGGATTTTAAAATGTCCCCTTGGCATTTTGTTTTAAACTTTCCTAAAGGGTAGATACCTTTCAGGTTTCTGCAAGTCACCACTTCTGATTAATTGGAATGGTTCACCTACTGTTCAAAATTTCAAGTAGTGAACCTTCCCATAGGGAAGATACCATTTGGGATTCCTGCCAAGTGTCCTTCAACCAGAAAAAAAGGTCCTCAGAATTTTTTCAATTGCCCTTTGTGATTTTGTGAAGAACCTTCTCGAAGGGAAAGAACCCTTTGGGAACCCTATAAAGGACCTTCAAGATTTTTGAAAAGGTCCTTGGAACCTTTTGAAATGTCCTCAAAAAATTGTAGAGTAACTTATTAGAAATTTGAAATGGCCTTTTGAGAAAAACCCTTCTTCTTGTAAACTTTATTTAGACAAAAACTCTGAACGAATTCTTTCCTTTCAGTTTGACTTCTTCTGTAGGGCACATAACCTTTATAATTCCTTAAAATAAACCTTCCTAAAGGGACTCTACCATTTAGGATTCCTATAAATGAACTTCCAAAATTTAGGTTTGGTTTGGTTTTGGTTGGCTAGGATTACAAAGAAGGATAACCTCCAGGATTTAGGGAGAAGGTGAGTCCCAAAGGGAAAATGTCAAGCTGCTTCATTGGTTGGTTGGTTTTTTATGTTAACTTGATTAAATGGGTTGGGTGAATGTGATTTGTGGCTACTAGTTTGGGTGATAATAATTGGTTTGTTTGGATAAGGTAAATAAGGTTGATTTTTTAGGTTTGATGGGTTAAATTTGGTTTGGGTTGTTTGGTTTATTAAGTGATGATTTGGTTTCAATGATTCCAAAGGGAGAAGACATGTCTTCCCAATTGATCATGAAAGTATAAGGGGGAGGCTAAATACTCTGATTGACAAAGACCATGATGGCAAGATGGGTGGGTTTATGAACATAAAACCCCTATCATGCTTTTGTTTTATTGTTAGTTTGATGGTTAAAAAAAGGTAACTTGATCACATGGTGTCATGTAAGCTCAAATCCCTTAATTTGTAAAGGATAAAAGGGGAAATGGATGGTAAGTAGTGGGTGATAGGTATGGTGGTAAGTATGGTAACCTTATTATGGGGATGGATTGCCCCTTCTGCCGGTGACTTAGGAACCATGATAGATAATTCTGTGTCATATGCTAAGTGTAGATTAATTGATGTAGGAAGTCTACTGATGAAAACCAGTCACAGTTTTCTTGGGATAGTTTTTTTTATAGGGTCTATTATTACTTATTTTGATAGGCTAGTGAATTTGATCAATGCTCAAAGCTTCAAATGATTGCTTTTGATAAAGTTATCTTAGCCATCCTTTGAGGGAGTGGTTTAAGTTTGGGCTTATTCATATTTGATAGCTGTCCTTCACATGAGTAGTCTATTTTATGTTCAAGCATTTTTGATTATTTTGAGTAGTTGTCTTTCAAGGGAGTAATCTGCATACTAAAGATGTTGACCTAGGTGATATTTTGGTATCCTAAATGCTTATATGCTAGTTTGACATGGACCGTCTATATAGGCCTAAGGTTTTCCTTTATGGAGGCAAAGCCATGGCACAAGAAAGTTGATGATGGGTGGAAGAGGTAGTTTTAAGTGACAATGACCATGAGATTCCATCTTATTAGAGAAAAAAAGTATCCATGAGGATCATGCCATGGGTAGAGCCATGATATCCATGCTTAGGATTAAGCAAAGTCTATGATGGATAATCATATGATCCTATTTTTAATTGATTATCCTTAAAGATAGGATATAAAGGTGGGTAAAAATAAGGGATGAGCTTAAGTTAGACACACAAAATGATAAGGAACTTGGTTTAACCAAGGAACAAATGTGAGAGCAAAAGCATTTAAGAGGTCTAAGCTTGATATGCCCCAAATCCATACTTACATAGATGGTTAATGTCAAGTAGGAAAGTGGATGTCCCCCAGTTACTTTGAAAACTTAGGGTAGACATGGAAAAGGTATGGGTTGACAAAAAGTCGAGTTGGTTAGGTGATAGGTAAATGGAGAAGAGTAATCTCCAATGATTTCATGGTTAAGATAAGGTGGTTGGTTGGTGAGTTCTCAGATATCCAAGGTGGGGTATGATCCTAAGAAAGTACAAATGGTGAGAGAAATGTAATCTCCAATGTTTAGGTAGGTTGGTGGTGAAAGTGAATCTTCATAATTTCAAGGTTGGTTGATACGTTTATGGGTTGGTTTGGCTTGGTTGAGTGGATTCGATTGCTTAGGTAGGATTGATAAGGTGGGTTGGTTGAATAAGTTAGATGAAGTTTGAAAGGTTGGTTTGATGGTTGTTGGTTTGATAGGTGATAGGTAAGGTCTAACTGATTATGGGTGAATTTGGGTAAGATTGTTTGGTTGGGTAGGTTATGTTAGGTCAATTAGGTAAATTGATAGGTAACTTATAAGGTGAATTGGGTTGATTAGATTGATTTAGATAGGTTGGGAAAGATTGGTTATTTGGATGGTTTTGATAGGTTTTGATTGGTTGAATAGGTTGAGTAGATGCACTTGAGGTGAAAGTGACAAGAGTTCATTGGGGTAATTGTTAAGGTATACTTTGGGGTTGATAAATAGTCAGAGCTTTATGGATGGTCAGAAGAGGGGAAATGATCTCAAGGTGAGGTGATGGTTAGTAAGAAGGTTTTGGGAGGGGTGAAGATGACTTCATCCACCTCCTCAAAGATTGTTAATTGTTAGTTGTTAGTGGTTAGTAGGTCAAGTTCATAGGTGGTGGTTCTGGGGGGATTTCCTCTAGTGTAACAAGGCTAGGAAAAAGTTGTTGGGTTATATTTTAGTGGGTGGGGGTAGGTTTGATGGGTTTATTTTAGTTTGGGTGGTTAGGTAGGTTGGTTACGATTGAGCAAAAGGTATGTTGATTATGGTTGATTAAGTTGGGGTAGAGATTGGTTTGACTGGTTGAGAGAGGTAAGATAAATGGTTGAGTTGGTCTATTGGTTTGATTGCTTGGTTTGGTTGGTTAGGTAAGGTTGGGTGAATGATTATAGGTAAGGTTAGGTCAATGGTTGGTTTGGTTTGGTTGATGGTAGGATTGGTTTGGTTGATAATGGTTGGATTGATAAACTCCATAGAAGTGGTAGATGGAAAAAGTAGGTTAGTTATTTTCACATGGGTGAGTGGAAAAGTTTGTTTGGTTGGATCTACATGGGTAAGTGGAAATGGTTGGTTGGCTCCACATGGGTGCATGGAATAGGTTGGTTGGTTGGCTCCACATGGGTGAATGGAATAGGTTGGTTGGTTCCACATAGGTGCATAGAATAGGTTGGGTTGTTAGTTCCTTGAATGTGGTTTGTAAAGAAATTTGACAAGGTTCTACTTGGGTAACAAGTGGTTTGGTTGAGGGTTGGACCATGGTTCCCTAAATAATGAGTGAAGGAAGAGGTTTGATGATATTTAAGGTTAGGTTGGAGGGAACCTAGAGAATTTCCTTTAAAACCTCCTTATGATTGATAAGGTTTTGGATGAGCCTCTTAAAAGAGCCACATTTGTCTACCCCATATCCATTATTGCTTTGATAGGCACAAAAATCAATCTCTACAAACCAAATTAGTTTTAGAAAAGAATTATTGATGGGTTTGATTGGAAGAAGGTTAATGATAGAAGCCTCCAAGAATTTATCAAGGATTGTGGTGTACAATTCCCCCAGTGGGGTGTACCACCTAGGAAGAGGGTCCACCAATGGCTCTTGAGTTTTCAAGCTAATTAGTTGATTTGATAGGGTTTTTTGGTTTGAGGGGTCTGATGGGTATGATAGGTTAAGTAGGTTTGGTTGATAGTTTGGTTGATTAGTTGGATTGATAAGTTGATAGCCTGATAGGTTGTTTTAGTTGGTTAAGAGAGATAAAGTTAGTTGGGTGGTTAGATTTGATAGGTTGGGTGAGGTTGATAAGGTCAGTTGATAGTGGTTGATTGATAAATTGATAGGTTGATTGGTTGGTTGGTTTGGTTAGGATTGATAGAGTTGGTTGTGCTGATAAGGTGGGTTGAGGTATTTGATATAATGGGTGGGGTAGATGGCCCAAGTTTTGACAAGGTTGAGGTGATGGATGTGGTAGATGTTGATAGGTTATTGGTTGGATAAGATAATGGTTAAAGGGTTGTTGATAAGTTTTTGGTTGGTTGAAGTTGAGATTTTATTGGTTACATGTAAGGGTTGATTGGTTATGGGTGCTGAAAATAGATAAGTCTACTTTGCTTATCTAGTCCATTAACATTATAACTAGTTCAAATGGTATTTGATGGTTTGGGGGTTGATTATGGTTGAAGTTTGATGGGTGATGGGTAGAGTTAGGTTGATTATAGGTAAGGTAAGGAGCATAGCTAGCTCGAGATGCTAGCTAATGCTTGGATGCAAGAGGGTTGGGGTCTAAGATTCTAGAAAAGCTAGGATCTCTAGAAAATTTTATAGAAGGGCTCTCCATTTGAACAAGGTAATGGAGATGAGGGCAAATGAGGCCAAAATGATGGAAGGTTGATGGTATAACACTGATTCTTCACAACTTGAATAAAGAACAAACAAGAAAAAAGTCTAGAATGTAATGCATACACTAAGTGTGTTAGCTCATAGGATAAATTTTATCTCATGTTGGCTTATGCCTTAGTTAAAAATGTGTGAGGGATAGTTTGGCTTGCAAATTAGGTACTACATTGGCAAGCTAAGGATGGTTTCGGGTAATGTTTAGATGCTCAAGAGAATCTATGTTGAAATTTAGTACTTGGTTTGGTATTGGGGCCTATCCCCTCACTTCACAATCCTACAATGATAAGGGTGTTAGCTGCTTAGCCAAGATATACTGAGTTCAGAGTTTATACTCAACTAGAGAGCTAAGTTGGTTCTCCCCTTGGTGGTGATCTCCAAGTGGGATAGCTGGGAGGGGGTAAGGTTGCTACAAGGTGATGAAATTCTTGTCGGTCCTTGTCTCAAGTATGTTATGGTGTGTTAACTATGAAAGTGGTTTAGGTTTGGTGTGTGATAAGAAAGTGAATCTACAATATATTATTTACCTTTTTAAGTTACTAGGTGAACTAAAATTGCAAGCAAATAATGGATGCAAGGTTCATTTTAAGCCCAAAATGGAAAATTTAGATTTTCTTGGATGAGCAAACAATAAAGAGAAAGAAAAAGCATACAACGCTAACTAAAAAAATAAAGTTGGTGGGTGCCATCGAGCATGCATGAATGTTTTACTCAAATTTTCTCCTCTTTTCTTAGTTTGTGAAAGCAGAAGTAAAACTAAAGGAAAGGGGTGTGTAAGGGTACCTAATAGAAAATATGTAAATTGATGACTAGATGAAGTGAGAGCTCCTCTTTGGTTGGGGAGGAAGACCTACAGTAAGAAAGCAATAAAAGAAACTTGTTGATTAGACAATAAGATGGGGGATTTGCCTAACATATGCTAGATTTGAGAAAGCAATAACTTACTAGGATGGCTATCAATCCCCTTTTTGATGAAAAGTTTGACATAAATAAATGATAAGTGCATAACATGAAATTAATCTAAAGAAGTAAATACTTTCAAATGAAATGTAAGTGATCTAATAAAATAAGATTAAGGAAAATGCTAAATTATTAAGAAGAAATGTTTAGGTCAAGTCTAGATAAGGGTTTGGTTGGTGGTTTAGTTTCTAGTTTGGTTATAGACAGTAATCGATGGTGGTTAAGGTAAATCATCAGTGGTTTGGCTGATTGTCGGTAGTTTGGTTGACTGTCAGCGGTTCGGCTAACCGTCAACAATTACCTATAAAAATTTGAGAAACATAAAAAATGAAGTGCAGATTGGGTAAAAGATCAAACAAATGTTTGGGTAAGGGTTTTAGGTTAGTAAGAATATAATGCAAATAAATTTTTATCAAGGTATTAAAAGTAGAAAACATAATTGATAATAAAAAGAGACATACCTATTATCAAGGGTAACGGAGAAAGGGTAGAAAAGGCCTAGAGGAAGTATGCCAGTGTAACAGTACTCCAACCTATAGGAATGATTTGGGTAGAGTTTCAGTTTGATTTTGTTGAATACTTACAAAGTATTTTGATAGTATGTAGTTATGGAATTTTGGATCCCTTCCCCTTCATGTAGCTTTCCTTTTATAGGAAGAAGTTGCCAATTGGAGGTGGAAGAAGTTGCTAAGTAGGTAATAAATAAAAATTCTAAGTTGGGCACCACAAAGCTAATTTGTATCACCAAACAAAAAGTTTCCAAATTGAGTGTGAAGTTAATCTCACACTCAATCTAGAAAGTGCTTGATATAGGTAGGAGGACCCAACCATCGATGGTTTGGCCAACCATCAGTGGTTTGGCTAACCATTAGTGGTTTGGGTAACAACTATTGGTGATTTGGGTAACCATCAGTGGTTTGGATAATAAACATTGGTAGTTCGGCTAACTATTGGTGGTCGAGGGTTTAGAGGAAGATGGTCGAAAAGTGGTTAAAAGAGGTGGGTTAAAATGGTTAAGTTATCAAGTTAAAAAGTGGGTTAGGTAATGGTATAAGGGTGTTTTGACATAAAAAATATGGTAGTTTTTGAGTGTTTATAGATGTATGGCAATCTATTATGGATGCTTATATTACTCCTACTACTCCATCTAGTGCTACATATAAGAAGCTATTTGAAAATAATTATAAGGTGATGAATGCCATCACTTGTTGTCTTTCAGAGACTAAATACACCAAGGTAATCCCTTATAAATCTTCTAAAGAAATATGGGAAAAAATGCAAATAATTTATGAAAGAGATTCAAAGGTTAATCTTACTATGTTGTAGACTCATAGAAGGCAATTTGAAAGTCTTAAGATAAAGGAAGAAGATTCTGTGGCATCTTTTCTACAGAGAGTTAATGAGATTGTGAACATCATTAGTTGTCATGGAGAGAAACTTGAAGAGGCTATTATAGTTCAAAAGTTATTAAGGTTTCTATCCCTCATGTTTGATCCAAAAGTATTTGATATAGAAGAAAGGTATGATCTTACTCAATTGAAGATGGATCAATTACATGGTACCCTTACTGCCTATGAGATGAGGAAGAATGATGATATACCACCAAAGAATGAAGTAGCATTCAAGACAAAGATGAAGCCAAAGAAGAAGTGCCAAGGTAAGAAACCCAAGGAGGATGTTATTTCTGATATAGATGAAGATGAACTAATTTCTTTGATTTCAGGAAAATTGAAAACAAGTTCACACAAGTATAACGGTAAACTACACCTCAAATGCTTCAATTGTGGAGAGGTAGGACATTTTGCTAATAAGTGCCCTCATAAGTATAATAAGGATGATGATGGAAGAGCATGATCAAGGTCATGATGATGGAAGAGCATGATCAAGGTCATGATGATGGAAAGAGATCATTCAGGTATGATAAAAGCAAAAAGTGATTCAAAATGTTTGACAACAAAAAGAAGTACTTCAAGGACAAGAAGAGTCTCTACACCAAAAAAGATTACAGCTCATCAGATGAGAGTGAAGTTAATACCTTAGAGTATGATCATGAAGATAATGGTCCTATTGAAGATGAAGACCTATTTATGGTTGAAGAAGGTAGTTGCTCACATTAAAAGGAGTGTACTTGGAGTGATTTAGATGATGATGAAGTCATTTATGAATTTTGAAAAGAGCTCAAGTGATCTAGACAATATTTTGAATGGTCAAAAACATGCAAGTGATAGAACTAGTCTTGGATACATAGAAAAACCAAAGAATTAAAATCAAGACAAAATAAATACTAATCAAACATTGAAGGTCAACAATTAGTCAAGGAATGTAGGTGTTGGAAAAA